>WNWK01002033.1:147013-199513 GCA_009830355.1 Cherax destructor | reverse complement strand
GCTAAGAAGCTTGTGTGAACACCACGAGCTAAGAAGCTTGTGTGAACACCACGAGCTAAGAAGCTTGTGTGAACACCACGAGCTAAGAAGCTTGTGTGAACACCACGAGCTAAGAAGCTTGTGTGAACACCACGAGCTAAGAAGCTTGTGTGAACACCACGAGCTAAGAAGCTTGTGTGAACACCACGAGCTAAGAAGCTTGTGTGAACACCACGAGCTAAGAAGCTTGTGTGAACACCACGAGCTAAGAAGCTTGTGTGAACACCACGAGCTAAGAAGCTTGTGTGAACACCACGAGCTAAGAAGCTTGTGTGAACACCACGAGCTAAGAAGCTTGTGTGAACACCTCGGAGCACAGCTAAAAAACAAGTCTATTTTCATAATTTTCAATGAGTCTGTGTCTTAGTTGACAGCGCAGGTTAACGACGGTATCTGCAAGGACCTGTTTACACTGGAGCAATTATCTCTCTCCCTTGTTTACGTTTTTTCTTCACTAATCCTGACGGTTACTGTGCGGTATACACTCAGTACCTGTCCACCTCCACTTTCGATACCATGCTCACCTTTGTATATCTCTGTGTATTGCCCCACTGTCAATTAGTTTGGGATAATTGGTACAGTGGATTTCAATGCTTTGTTTATCTCCCATGACAGTCCTGGTGGTGTGTGGATCACCTGGTAACGTGAGGAGGATCATGTTGGCTGCTGCTGGTCTAAATATGGTGGCCACGGGAGAATATGCCTTCTTCAACATCGAAATCTTCACCGGGTGAGTGAGGAACCTTGTGTGGGTATGTGTGGGTGTGTGTGGGTGTGTGTGGGTGTGTGTGGGTGTGCCACTCAGCAGTGAGGGGAAGGGCACTGTAGGGTAGCGTCAGACGGCAGTGAAAGAGGCATTGGTAGCTTGTCTTGCGTGAGTTGTCTCTCGTCACTAACTTAACAAGAGAAGTTTTCAGGATGCGATTGGAAATTCTGATCAAAAGTTTATCAGTGGTCTTTGGTTCGTTAGCGAGTGAGTGAGTGAGTGAGTGAGTGAGTGAGTGAGTGAGTGAGTGAGTGAGTGAGTGAGGAGTGAGTGAGTGAGTGAGTGAGTGAGTGAGTGCTTGAAAACGAGTGACAGAGAACATGTGAGTGAGTGAGTGCTTGAAAACGAGTAGTGAGGGAGTGCTTGAAAACGAGTAAGAGAGGGCATTTGAGTGAGTGAGCAAGTGAGTTAGTGCAAGAAGTTCAGATTCATAACCTGCGTGTGTCTGGTCTTCCAGTGAAGACAGGAGTCGCCCGCTACCTACCTACCTACCTAGCTACCATCTACCTACCTACCTACCTAGCTACCTAGTGTTGGCCACTGTCCAATACGGCCTCCTCCTCCCTCCTCGTGTGTCACTCAGCAGTACAGGTTCTGAAATTGCTGATTCCCTCCTGAACCAACATCTCCATAGATCCCTCCCTCACTACATCCTCTCCCCTTTCCCTCCCCTCCCACTCCGTCAACGACACACCCCACTCCCTTCCACCCCCTGCCTCCCTCCCCCCTTTCCTTCGACGCATGAAATCTACCACAATAACACACACACACACACACACACACACACACACACAGTGAACCTACATAAAGAAATAACTGAACTAGCCGGCAAAATGAATTCATTTTTTAAAATTGTTTTGGAAGTTTTAGGCCTAGTTTTTTTTGGCCTATTAAAACCTGAAGTGGCAGAACTGGAACCTGCTGGAGAAGAAGGAAAAACCCAGCGTGCTAGGTCAGCCCCTAGCTACCAGTTTGTCTCCTAGGTCACCCCCCTATCCTACCTACTAGATGGCCTCCTAGGTCATCCTCCTAGCCTAGCTGCTAGATGGCCTCCTAGGTCATCCACCTAGCCTAGCTACAAGATGGCCTCCTAGGTCACCCCCCTAGCCTAGCTACAAGATGGCCTCCTAGGTCATCCTCCTAGCCTAGCTGATAGATGGACTCCTAGGTCATCCACCTAGCCTAGCTACTAGATGGCCTCCTAGGTCACCCCCCTAGCCTAGCAACAAGATGGCCTCCTAGGTCATCCTCCTAGCCTAGCTACATACAAGATAGCCTCCTAGGTCACCCCTAGCTACCAGTTGACCTGCTAGGTCACCCTTAGCTGCCAGCTGACCTCCTAGGAGGCCGCCTAAAAAGACCACTTGTTCCCTGGACCACCACTGCCGCTTACAACCGCTGTGTGTCACTGTCACTGTGTGTCACTGTCACTGTATGTCACTGTCACTGTGTGTCACTGTCACTGTGTGTCACTGTCACTGTGTGTCACTGTCACTGTGTGTCACTGTCACTGTGTGTCACTGTCACTGTGCGTTACACGAAGACTTCTGGAAGGTCGGAAGCCTAAGACCCTGTGAGTCCCACAGATACCACCAGAGAGAGAAGTCCACCCTCAGTCAACGCCACGAGAATTAAGGCTCGATCCTCAGTCAGGAAACTTCCATGGAGCGAAGCCACTACAACTTACCAAATTCTCCCAGCAACCTAACTTACATAGAGATGATGTACTTGCTGCTTCAAGACGACCCGAGTTGAAAAGGGGAAAAAAAACACCATCAACATGAAGGAGTTAAGCACCGTGTTTTAATTGCTCGTTTTTCTCTGCAGCTGTTAAGGCTGACAGGTGTTTTATGACAGTCTTGTGCACTAGTGACTGTTATTGCAGGGGTATAAACACCTCCCGAGAAGTGTGTGTTTGTGTGGGCTTGTATTTAAAAGTTTGTTTTAGAGATTGTTGTCGTGAGAGAGAGAGAGAGACAGACAGAGAGACAGACAGACAGACAGACAGACAGACAGATAAGGGGGGGAGAGCAAGGGTCTTATTGTGGAGAGATATGAGGAAAAAATAAGGAAAAAAGTAGAGGAAAGGGATTAGCAGAAATGAAGAGATAATGAAATAAATACACAATAAAAGAGATAGAAACAGACAAGCAGACAGGCGGACACTCACAAGCACTCACACACACACACACACACACACACACACACACACACACAGGCGACAATGTTAACACCATATCATTCCTGCCGATGACATCCAGCATCAGCTATTAGCCCGGATACCTGAGCCAATTGATGCTGACCGTGTGGAGGCATCGTATCTGACTTAGTAGAGAGGATGAGCGAGGCATTACTCTGCCACTCAGGATGGCCCAACGCTGCCTCTCACTCTCTGTACACCTTGCTGTGTTATTATCAGAGTGGCATTACTGTTGGTCTTAGCCTGCCACCACCTCTTGCTATTGTCTGTAATTGATATAATTGCTGGTGATTTACTGCAGGGAGAGAGAAGAAGAGGGAGAGAGTGAGAGACAGACAGAGACAGACAGACAGACAGATATAGAGATAGAGACAGAGAGAAAGACAGAGAGAGAGATTAATATTTAAAAGATGTAGCATTATGCAATTCCTGTATATATATATATATATATATATATATATATATATATATATATATATATATATATATATACAAGAATATTTAATATCTTTTATTTAAGTTACTTAAGGTATGTATTAGAGGGTAAGAATTGTAACAGAAAAGTTGTTGTATATATAGTAATCTCTCCTGCCATCTCCACCCTACATGGGTCGCTCCTTAACGAAACGTCTTAAATAAAACCATATTCTACATTAAGTGGTCTTTTTTGTGTTTGTTTTTCTCAGATGGTGTACAGTCGACAGACAGACAGGAAGACTTCGAGTGTATATAACAGACATTCAGCTATGTGCTGGATAAAGTCTACGGTGTCTCCCACCCATGTTTCACTATCTCGTTCTATATACATATATATTTTTTTCATGGCTTGACCACTCTGTGGGTATCAAATATTGGTGTTCTCTTCCGCTCTGATCACCTCCTTATTTATCGTCTCCCTCTTATGCCCTCCTTCGTTTACCTCTCCGTCAGGGACCTTGACAATAACACAGGACGTGTGTAGCAGCCGAGTCTTTCCCCAGCCGGGAGGCACAATGCCACAGTGGCACTATGCGAGGACATAAATTATGAATTGGAGTTGTTTCGTTAATAAAATAAAAACCGGTTACAAATTATACACTTAAAAGTGATAGAAATGGTGATATATATATTATTTTTTCCTTTTTGAAACCGATCAAGTGTGTTAAGGTGTATCGTATTTCAGGAGGTGTTAAACCCGTGTGAGTGATCCTGGTGCCCAAAGGAGTGAGCCAGTGGGCCACCAACAGGGATGAGCCACCAGTAGCACTGGTAAACACCCACTTTTCTGTGAGCGACTCTCATAAGCAAACAACTTCCTGTGCTAACGTGAGTGGGAGACACGACTCTGGGAGACACAACTCTGGGAGATACAACTCTGGGAGACACGACTCTGGGAGACACGACTCTGGGAGACACAACTCTGGGAGACACAACTCTGGGAGACACAACTCTGGGAGACACAACTCTGGGAGACACGACTCTGGGAGACACAACTCTGGGAGACACAACTCTGGGAGACACAACTCTGGGAGACACGACTCTGGGAGACACAACTCTGGGAGACACAACTCTGGTAGACACAACTCTGGGAGACACAACTCTGGGAGACACAACTCTGGGAGACACAACTCTGGGAGACACAACTCTGGGAGACACAACTCTGGGAGACACAACTCTGGGAGACACAACTCTGGGAGACACAACTCTGGGAGACACAGCTCTGGGAGACACAACTCTGGGAGACACAACTCTGGGAGACACAACTCTGGGAGACACAACTCTGGGAGACACAACTCTGGGAGACACAACTCTGGGAGACACAACTCTGGGAGACACAACTCTAGGAGACACGACTCTGGGAGACACGACTCTGGGAGACACAACTCTGGGAGACACAACTCTGGGAGACACAACTCTGGGAGACACAACTCTGGGAGACACGACTCTGGGAGACACAACTCTGGGAGACACAACTCTGGGAGACACGACTCTGGGAGACACGACTCTGGGAGACACAACTCTGGGAGACACAACTCTGGGAGACACAACTCTGGGAGACACAACTCTGGGAGACACGACTCTGGGAGACACAACTCTGGGAGACACGACTCTGGGAGACACGACTCTGGGAGACACGACTCTCTCCAACACTGGGGTAGGTTTAAGCTGGTTATACGAGGGAGAGGCTAAAAAAATAGAATAATCTGATGGACAGAGATATAACTGGCTTGACTGACGCTTGACTACTGTGGTTGTTCATGGAGGAAGATACTGTGGTTGTTCATGGAGGAAGATACTGTGGTTGTTCATGGAGGAAGATACTGTGGTTGTTCATGGAGGAAGATACTGTGGTTGTTCATGGAGGAAGATACTGTGGTTGTTCATGGAGGAAGATACTGTGGTTGTTCATGGAGGAAGATACTGTGGTTGTTCATGGAGGAAGATACTGTGGTTGTTCATGGAGGAAGATACTGTGGTTGTTCATGAACGACGATGTCATTGTTCATTGTAAAAAATGCTTTGGGAGCAACAGATGGCGATGTTGTGTGTGTGTATGTGTGTGTGTGTGTGTGTGTGTGTGTGTGTGTGCGTGTGTGCATGTGTGTGTGTGCTTCAAGTATCAACCTCCACATCCTCCTCCATCATAGCTTCGAGTATTACCTCCCACCTCACCCACCTAACTCAAGAATGAAATGACCAAACTTATGTCATAATTTTTGCCGCCACAGCAAGAACTTTCTCTCCCGATCTTTACGAACGTTCAGAGGGATTTCGATATCTATGTAAATGTGACTTGTATACATTGGTGCCAGGCGGCAGTGGTGACACGGGTCTCAGTGTGCTGGGCTTGATTCTTCACATTATTTATGATGTATATAGTTGAATTTGGGGAATGCTTGATCAAGTTGCTGCTCTCTGTAACTTAAGTTGTATAAGGGGGAACTGAGGGTGATTTTGTCTGCGTAACTTAAGTTGAATAAGGATGAGAGGTGTTATCCTGACTTAGATTATTTACATGCTGCCTCCCCTCCCCACCACCCCACTATCTACAGTCACATCCCCACCTCCGCTGCCTTCCCTCCCCACCATCCCACTATCTTCCCCTCACATTCCCACCTCCACTACCTTCCCTCCCCACCATCCCACTATCTACCCTCACATCCCCACCTCCGCTACCTTCCCTCCCCACCACCCGACTATCTTTCCCTTACATCCCCACCTCCACTACCCACCACCCCACTATCTTCCCTCACATCCCCACCTCCGCTACCTTCCCTCCCCACCATCCCACTATCTACCCTCACATCCCCACCTCCACTACCTCCCTCCCCACCACCCCACTATCTACCCTCATATCCCCACCTCCGCTACCTTCCCTCCCCACCATCCCACTATCTACCCTCACATCCCCACCTCCGCTACCTTCCTCTCCACCACCCGACTATCTTTCCCTCACATCCCCACCTCCACTACCTTCCTCCCCACCATCCCACTATCTTCCCCTCACATCCCCACCTCCGCTACCTTCCCTCCCCACCACCCGACTATCTTTCCCTTACATCCCCACCTCCACTACCTTCCCTCCCCACCACCCCACTATCTTCCCTCACATCCCCACCTCCGCTACCTTCCCTCCCCACCATCCCACTATCTACCCTCACATCCCCACCTCCACCCACCTCCCCACCACCCCACTATCTACCCTCACATCCCCACCTCCGCTACCTTCCTCCCACCATCCCACTATCTACCTCACATCCCCACCTCCGCTACCTTCCCTCCCCACCACCCGACTATCTTTCCCTCACATCCCCACCTCCACTACCTTCCCTCCC
The DNA here is from genome assembly GCA_009830355.1 of Cherax destructor. Taxonomy (NCBI): domain Eukaryota; kingdom Metazoa; phylum Arthropoda; class Malacostraca; order Decapoda; family Parastacidae; genus Cherax; species Cherax destructor. The sequence continues at coordinate 192,693 of WNWK01002033.1, read as the reverse complement.
CACCACCCGACTATCTTTCCTCACATCCCCACCTCCACTACCTTCCTCCCCACCACCCGACTATCTTTCCTCACTCCCCACCTCCACTACCTTCCCTCCCCACCACCCGACTATCTTTCCCTCACATCCCCACCTCCACTACCTTCCTCCCCACCACCCGACTATCTTTCCCTCACATCCCCACCTCCACTACCTTCCCTCCCCACCACCCGACTATCTTTCCCTCACATCCCCACCTCCACTACCTTCCCTCCCCACCACCCGACTATCTTCCCCTCACATCCCCACCTCCACTACCTTCCCCCCCCACCACCCGACTATCTTTCCCTCACATCCCCACCTCCACTACCTTCCCTCCCCACCACCCGACTATCTTTCCCTCACATCCCCACCTCCACTACCTTCCCTCCCCACCTCCACTACCTTCCCTCCCACCACACGACTATCTTTCCCTCACATCCCCACCGCCACTACCTTCCCTCCCCACCACCCGACTATCTTTCCCTCACATCCCCACCTCCACTACCTTCCCTCCCCACCACCCTACTATCTTTCCCTCACATCCCCACCTCCGCTACCTCCCCTCCCCACCACCCCACTATCTTCCCTCACATCCCCACCTCCACTAATTCTGAGGAGCCACAAAGTCGTCCCCAGAAATTAACTTGAACATTTATGGCAAACAGAATAATGTCATTTCTTATCAAGTGAAGCTCTTAACTTGGCTCTTGTCTTAATTAATGTCTCAGAGGTAAAGAGTCAGGGATTACAAGAGTTAAAAAGAGTAATTACGAATTAAACAAAACACTGACGCGAGTGGTTCATGTATTCGCTCTCAAAGTACATGTGTGTGTGTAAGTATATATATATACATATATATATATATATATATATATATATATATATATATATATATATATATATATATATATATATATATATATGGAATGTAGTTAATGGATCTGAGATTAGGTCTTACGCATATAACTTTCTCTGTAAGAAAGTGAACCCTCAAGCTGTATGATACCGGAAGTGAAGCAGTTGAACCTGAGATGAACCATGCGAGTTATATGAAGTCTGTATCGTTGCCGTTAATGTATCAGTCACTAATTAACGTCTACGACGTCAAGATCGTTGCTTGCGTCTGAGGGACGCCCTCCCTACAGTGCTACTGTGGTTGCTTGCTTGGTTAACGGGGTTTCAAGACTATCGTCTCCACGAGAGTTAAGACTACATGTATCCTGTACACCACCAGACAATGATATTTTAATAGATATACCTCCCGGTGTATGTATCCTACCGGTGTATGTATCCTCCCGGTGTATGTATCCTCCCGGTGTATGTATCCTCCCGGTGTATGTATCCTCCCGGTGTATGTATCCTCCCGGTGTATGTATCCTCCCGGTGTATGTATCCTCCCGGTGTATGTATCCTCCCGGTGTATGTATCCTCATGCCGCTGCTGAGGATGACTCATCAGCAAAAATATAACGACCAAGTTAATATGAGCATCCACCTAAATGATGTCGCTTTTACTTATATTAAATATTGAAGAGGCGTCGTTATGACTAAATGATTCTGGCATATATATTACTGATATATATATATATATATATATATATATATATATATATATTGATGGTCTGAGAGAATCTTGTTGGTTGGAAGGATTACCACATACGAGATAATTGAACCAGCCTCCCAACTACTCCCTGACAAGTCAGAATGCTATAGCACTTCTAACCACCACCAGATAACCTCAGGTTATCCATCACCATCACTGGATGGCCTTACTTTCCTCTCTTACAGCTACCATAGACGACTACACGATTTCTAATTCTTTTTGTAGCCACCGAAGAAATACATAATGTATTGGTAGTGTCGTGATGCAGGTGAAGGGCTCTTGATCCTAGACAGTGAAGTTACTTCCTTCTTCCTTGGATCTAGCCTGACTACCTCCTGTTCCCTTGGCTATTTATGACCTACGAGTTTAGCGCTTCTCCATGATTATAATTATAATAATAGATCGGAGATGCGAACGGTTTGTTTTGCGTTGTTGATGGTGGTGTTTTCTTTGTCAGGAAACATTGTTTATTGTCAATGTTGGTGTTGATGGAAGTGTTTTCTTTCTCAGGAAACATGGTGTTGTTTTTGTTTGTTAGCAGCAAGACAGTGTCTTGGGAATGCGAGTTCAGTCGTCATATGATAATTCGTTCAGGTGATAAGACAACTGCAGCAGTTCAAGAAAGTTGTCTTGAACTGCTGCAGTTTTGTGTCTTCCTGAGTAAAACAACTGTTGTTATCCTCTAGGTGTCTAGCACCTCAGCTGTTTAGGAGACATACCTGTCAGCTGCGGCTGTCATTTCTGTCTCTCTGTCGACCCAACAGTTTACAGGCTGACAGGTGAGTCGACGCAAGGTACGACTGTCAGCTGATGCCGTCATTTGCATACACATAGCAGCAGTAACATGCCAGGTTGTCCACGTGGCTTTGTTTACTAGCGTATGAGGATCCTTCCAGAGGATCGTAAGAAACGAAGAGCTGCTCCTCTTCACACTTCCCTCTTCTTCTTCTTCTTCTTCTTCTTCTTCTCTCTTGGTCCATCTTCTCTAGTTTCCCTATCCCTCGCTCTTACTAATCGTTTTTTTTTTAATCTATTTTTCCTCTCTATCCGTTTATATTCTGTTATTTCATACATTGCGTCACACTGTTATAATTACTCTGCTGGGTCACCACGCCATCGACACGGTCCTCAAGGACAAATTGAATGAACTCAAGAGAATGGAGGAGAGAATAAGCGATCTTGATGCCCATGATGCCCTGTATCTCCTCACACCTGAGATCAACCTTTAAGAAGGCACTGAATCTGTCACTAGAGGATCGACAATGGGAGCAGGCAACCCTCCCAGTCGCACTGGGAGGTATAGGGGTGAGCAAAGCAAGGCAGGTAGCTTTACCTGCTTTTCTGTCGTCGTGTTTGGCTTCCAGTGGATTAGTCAAGAAGATTGTCCCCGAACGCTTGAGAGACGCGGTAGGAGCTCAAGACCCCAGGTTCACTGAAGCAGCAATGCGGTGGGACGCCCTTGCAGACTCCTCCAGTAGACCAGCTCCTCCAAAAGAGAACAAACAGTCCCATTGGGACAAACCGATCATGGAAAAAAACGCCAACACAATGCTCACCAACGCACCAACGCACTTGGGGTTCCCGTTGGGCTGGGCAACGGGCACAGCCCGTTGCAAAGCCCAATGGGAACCCCAAGTGCAGAGGTCTGACGGAAATGAAAAGCGTCCTGATGGAGCCACTATGCTACCCTGGATGGATGGAAAGCAGATTGCCTGGGACTACACCTGTGCCGCCACATTGGCAGACACCTACTTGCCATACTCCGTAGCTGAAGGGGGTGGAGCTGCCAGCCACAGGGAGATCCAGAAGACCCGCAAATATGAAGGTCTTCCCCCTTGCTATAACTTCATCCCAATAGGGTCGAATACCCTTGGAGCTTGGGGAAGGTGTGCTCTAAAATTCTTCAAAGAGTTGGGTGAAAAAGTCATCATAGAAAGCAAGGACCACAGGGCGACAAGCTTCCTCTTTCAGAGACTCGGTGTTGCGATCCAGAGGGAAAATACCTGCAGCATTCTGGGCACGCGGCCCATCGCCGGGGAACTGGACGAAGTATTCGAGATGTAGCTCTGAGTTGTTATCTATATTGTTTTGCTCCCTATTGTATTTTTGTCAATGTATTTTGTCAATGTATTTTGTCTTTAAATAAAGCATATATAAAATATAGGGGGTGGTAGGAGAAACTTTTCAAACAACTTCAGGGAGAACCTTGAGTTTTTCCTGAAGCAAGTTTATTATTATCTCTGAGGATGAGGGTCCCCAGCACAGTTCCAGAGGTGGTACCTTCTTAAATTATATATATATATATATATATATATATATATATATATATATATATATATATATATATATATATATATATATATAATTATTATTAGTGAGGTGTTTATCCCGTGATGTGTAAATTGATTATCTGGTAGTTGTAATTACATCACGGGATAGACACGTCACTAATGATAATTAATTATAATATAATTTAGGCCGCTCTTACCAATATTAGACTACAATGAGCTATATTGGATTATGCTAATGTATGTATGTATGTGTGTGTATGTGTGTGTGTGTGTGTGTGTGTGTGTGTGTGTGTGTGTGTGTGTGTGTGTGTGTGTGTGTGTGTGTGTGTGTGTGTGTGTGTGTGTGTGTGTGTGTGTGTGTGAAAGACGAACTGATGAAGCCTCACCATTAACTTCAGTGTTATAGTCGAGCCGTAAAATGTTTTATGGTGATGACAAACAATGGCTGTCATGGCTTCATCAAGTGGCTGAGGATCCCCCAGGGCGACACTATCCTGGAGAACCTCTCTTGCACGTCGCAAAGAACTCATCAATATTTATGTCAGTTCTTGTAAGGTTAGAGACATGAAGAACAGTGAACAATAGAATTTTCTTCACTTTCATAATACGCTTATATATGTAATACTCTGTTCAATATTAGTGTATTTGGACTCTCACATACACTCCCACACACTCACACCCACACTCGCATACCCTCACACACACCCACAACCTCACACACACTCACACCCACACTCGCATACCCTCACACATACCCACAACCTCACACACACCCACAACTTCCCACACAACCTCCCACACACCCACACACCCACACACACAACCTCTCACACGCCCACACTCACAACTGTTCAGCAGTGTGCCCATCAGACAGCTCTCCCTCACACACCTCGCCTCAACACCTTCCTACCACGAAACTGAAATACTTGCTGCCCTTAACCCGCCCAAATTATACATTCCCTTGCCACAAGACGGACGGTATAATTTGCCAAGCTCGGGGCTCTTCAGGTCCTTTTTCAAAGGAAACGAAAGATAAAAGGAACAGCCACAGCAAACGTGAAAAATCTCATGTTTGTCGAAGTTAGATTTCTGTTAAGGCCAATAGACCATAGAGCTAAGAAAGAAAGGATTTCCCAGGAGTTTATGATGCAGGTGGTATTATCCCTGCAATAACTGTGCTTCTGTGTACTCGTGCGCACTTAACATTTGCAACACATACCCATGTGCATAATTAACCAAACGAAATTACGTATCTCTAGACGTGTATGCATGATAACTATATTACGGATTATTTATATAATTTAGTTGGATGAATGACTGTGTTTGTTGTGAGTCACCCACCAGTGTTTAGCTATGTGTATGATGTTGCAACACTGGTTGTGTGTATGATGTTGCAACGCTGGCTGTGTGTATGATGTTGCAACGCTGGCTGTGTGTATTATGTTGCAACGCTGGCTGTGTGTATGATGTTGCAACACTGGCTGTGTGTATGATGTTGCAACACTGGCTGAGTGTATGATGTTACAACACTGGCTGTGTGTATGATGTTGCAACACTGGCTGTGTGTATGATGTTGCAACACTGGATGTGTGTATGATGTTGCAACACTGGCTGAGTGTATGATGTTGCAACACTGGCTGTGTGTATGATGTTGCAACACTGGCTGCGTGTATGATGTTGCAACACTGGCTGAGTGTATGATGTTGCAACACTGGCTGAGTGTATCATGATACAACACTGGCTGTGTGTATGATGTTGCAACACTGGCTGAGTGTATGATGTTGCAACACTGGCTAAGTGTATCATGATACAACACTGGCTGAGTGTATCATGATACAACACTGGCTGAGTGTATCATGATACAACACTGGTATCGACAATCTACACCGGAGACAAGTGTTCCTCATGCGCTTCGCGTATCATTCAGGATCATTTTTAATGAGATGGGTTTAACGTGTGTAAGGGTCAAGGGTCACAGCGTATGTCTGAAAGAACCCCTCTCTCTCTCTCTCTCTCTCTCTCTCTCTCTCTCTCTGGTGGTTTCAGTCTGCTGACAGTCTCTGACAGCACGCAGAGACTGTCAGCAGCCAACATCAAGGTAGGGTTCCAGCTAATACTCTCAATCTCAGCATCACCTTCCAGTAAATAAACCAGCAGCACTTGCCACTTGAAAACAAGTGAAACAAGTGAAAAAAGTGGTCATTTCATAGACAGCAGTGACAACGTTTATTATACGACGTTTTACCCCCGCCCCCTGGCCACTGTGTTTGTGTAAAACGTCGTATAATTAAGACACTTAACCTGTTAAGAGCAGTTTTGAAAGTAGCTCTGGCCACTGTCAAATAAATTTTGTCGGCACGCTGTCGTTTTCACTGCCATCTCTAGCGGTGTCCTGCACTAATTATCACTGTGTTGACGTAAACATCAACACGCTGTTTACGTGACCACTGTTTGCAGCCTCTTTTTAATTCCTATTCTCACTATAAAAACCAAAAAAGGCACAATACCGTGACTGGAACAATACACAAATAACCCGTACACAGGAGAGATGAGCATGTGACTACGTTTCGCTCAGACTTGGACCATTTACAAGTCCCACTAACACACGAGAGTGAAGGGAGCCAGTATGTGTATATCTCCTAAACACCAGGTGAGGAAGAGTCTTCTCTTTCTTTTATCTTGGTTCTTAAAACATCGGTACTGTTTTTTCCCCCACCATTCATTTGTTTACTTACTGAAGCCAAAGTCGAGAATGTCTTGATAAACTGTGTATTTTGGTCGCCTAATATGGGCAATAATCCCTTGCATATGTTTTTGTGTGTGTTTTTATGCGTGTACGTGTGTACTCTTCCAGGGTACAATTTCCAGTCCTGTGTGTGTGTTTACACTCACACACACACACACACACACACACACACACACACACACCTCTAACATACAAGTTAACAGAATTATATTAGCGTTAAACCGTGTTTGTGATCCTCCTCTCGAGGAGGATCACAAGCGAGACGCAGCTCGCTGATCTCTCTGGAAAAAGCTTGTGAGAGCAGTGTGAGAGTTAAATGTTCGTGAGAGCAGTGTGAGAGTTAAACGTTCGTGAGAGCAGTGTGAGAGTTAAACGTTCGTGAGAGCAGTGTGAGAGTTAAACGTTCGTGAGAGCAGTGTGAGAGTTAAACGTTCGTGAGAGCAGTGTGAGAGTTAAACGTTCGTGAGAGCAGTGTGAGAGTTACATTTCCGTCTTAAGGGCAAGATCTTGAACCGCCATGGTCCGGGGTGACCCAAGATCCTTACACAGTGTTACACTGTTGTGTTGATGTCGGGTCGCTGTGTTGCTGACGTAACACCCTGATAACCAGACCAGAGCAGGAGGAGGAAGAGCAGGAGGAGGAAGAGCAGGATGAGGAAGAGCAGGAGGAGGAAGAGCAGGAGGAGGAAGAGCAGGATGAGGAAGAGCAGGATGAGGAAGAGCAGGAGGAGGAAGAGCAGGATGAGGAAGAGCAGGAGGAGGAAAAGCAGGAGGAGGAAGAGCAGGATGAGGAAGAGCAGGAGGAGGAAGAGCAGGAGGAGGAAGAGCAGGAGGAGGAAGAGCAGGGAGGAAGAGCAGGAGGAGGAAAGCAGGATGAGGAAGAGCAGGAGGAGGAAGAGCAGGATGAGGAAGAGCAGGAGGAGGAAGAGCAGGAGGAGGAAGAGCAGGATGAGGAAGAGCAGGAGGAGGAAGAGCAGGAGGAGGAAGAGCAGGAGGAGGAAGAGCAGGATGAGGAAGAGCAGGAGGGAGGAAAGAGCAGGAGGAGGAAGAGCAGGATGAGGAAGAGCAGGAGGAGGAAGAGCAGGAGGAGGAAAGAGCAGGAGGAGGAAGAGCAGGAGGAGGAAGAGCAGGAGGAGGAAGAGCAGGAGGAGGAAGAGCAGGAGGAGGAAGAGCAGGAGGAGGAAGAGCAGGAGGAGGAAGAGCAGGAGGAGGAAGAGCAGGAGGAGGAAGAGCAGGAGGAGGAAGAGCAGGAGGAGGAAGAGCAGGATGAGGAAGAGCAGGAGGAGGAAGAGCAGGAGGAGGAAGAGCAGGAGGAGGAAGAGCAGGAGGAGGAAGAGCAGGAGGAGGAAGAGCAGGAGGAGGAAGAGCAGGAGGAGGAAGAGCAGGAGGAGGAAGAGCAGAGGAGGAAGAGCAGAGAGGAAGAGCAGAGAGGAAGAGCAGGAGGAGGAAGAGCAGGATGAGAGAGAAGAGAGGAGGAGGAAGAGCAGGAGGAGGAAGAGCAGGAGAGAAGAGCAGAGAAAGACAGATGAGAAGAGCAGAGAGGAAGAGAGAGAGAGAGCAGAGAGAGAGCAGGAAGAGATAGAGATAAGGGACAGACGAGGCAAGAAATTGACAAAACTTAGCGACAGAGTAGAACTATTTATTGTTGATGATAAAGAAAGCTTCTATTTGTCACAGACTAAAGCTTCTCTATTTTGTCTCTCTCTTTCTTCTCTTCTCTCTCTTCTCTCTCTCTCTCTCTCTCTCCTCTCTCTCTCTCTCTCTCTCCTCTCTTCTCTCTCTCTCTCTCTCTTATACACACACACACACAGACACACGCAGGAGCTGTGACTCGACCCCTGCAACAGCAACTAGGTGAGTACATACAAATTAAGCCAGGTCATGTTTATCATGTCAGAGAGGTGAGATATGACCGTGCATTTCACGGCATGACAGTGTGATAGCATTAAACGTAGCATCTATTGATGATGAATAACTCGCGTTCTTTCACTGGCGTTCTTTCACTGGTGTTCTTTCACTGGTGTTCTTTCACTGGTGTTCTTTCACTGGCGTTCTTTCACTGGTGTTCTTTCACTGGCGTTCTTTCACTGGCGTTCTTTCACTGGCGTTCTTTCACTGGCGTTCTTTCACTGGTGTTCTTTCACTGGCGTTCTTTCACTGGCGTTCTTTCACTGGCGTTCTTTCACTGGCGTTCTTTCACTGGCGTTCTTTCACTGGCTTTCTTTCACTGGTGTTCTTTCACTGGCGTTCTTTCACTGGCGTTCTTTCACTGGCGTTCTTTCACTGGTGTTCTTTCACTGGTGTTCTTTCACTGGCGTTCTATCACTGGCGTTCTTTCACTGGCGTTCTTTCACTGGCGTTCTTTCACTGGCGTTCTTTCACTGGTGTTCTTTCACTGGCATTTTTCACTGGCGTTCTTTCACTGGCGTTCTTTCACTGGTGTTCTTTCACTGGCGTTCTTTCACTGGTGTTCTTTCACTGGCGTTCTTTCACTGGCGTTCTTTCACTGGCGTTCTTTCACTGGCGTTCTTTCACTGGCGTTCTTTCACTGGCGTTCTTTCGCTGGCGATCTTTCACTGGCGTTCTTTCACTAGTGTTCTTTCACTGGCGTTCTTTCACTGGTGTTCTTTCACTGGCGTTCTTTCACTGGCCTTCTTTCACTGGCCTTCTTTCACTGGCGTTCTTTCACTGGCGTTCTTTCACTGGGTTCTTTCACTGGCGTTCTTTCACTGGTGTTCTTTCACTGGCGTTCTTTCACTGGCGTTCTTTCACTGGCGTTCTTTCACTGGCGTTCTTTCACTGGCGTTCTTTCACTGGCGTTCTTTCACTGGCGTTCTTTCACTGGCGTTCTTTCACTGGCGTTCTTTCACTGGTTTTCTTTCACTGGCGTTCTTTCACTGGTGTTCTTTCACTGGCGTTCTTTCACTGGCCTTCTTTCACTGGCGTTCTTTCACTGGCGTTCTTTCACTGGCGTTCTTTCACTGGCGTTCTTTCACTGGCGTTCTTTCACTGGTGTTCTTTCACTGGCGTTCTTTCACTGGCGTTCTTTCACTAGTGTTCTTTCACTGGTGTTCTTTCACTGGCGTTCTTTCACTGGTGTTCTTTCACTGGTGTTCTTTCACTGGCGTTCTTTCACTGGCGTTCTTTCACCGGCGTTCTTTCACTGGTGTTCTTTCACTGGTGTTCTTTCACTGGCGTTCTTTCACTGGCGTTCTTTCACCGGCGTTCTTTCACTGGTATTCTTTCACTGGCGTTCTTTCACTTGCGTTCTTTCACTGGCGTTTATTTACTGTGTTCGTTTACTGAGGTTTATTATCTTGCTCTCATTTACTTATTTCGTTCATTTACTCTCGTTCATTTACTGTCGTTCACTTACTGCCGGTTGCATCACCAGAGTCACAATCTTTATGGTTGTTAAAAAGCTGCCGAAAAAAAGCAGTCAACCAAACTAGCTTGTAATACATTTATAAAATTGAATCAGACCAAAAAAAATCATATTGAAACTATTTCTTTTTTCTAGTTCTTCGCCATTTAAATGGAATGCACATAATGGATAATTCGACCTTTTTATATAAGTTGTTTTTTTTAATAAAAGAATTTTTTACTTCATGTGTTCTGACTCTCCTCTTTCGTTCCTTCTCTCTCTAGTAACACTTCTTCAAGGTCAATGTTTCTTACACCCATACAGACTATGACTCGACTCCTGCAACCACAATTAGGTGAGTGCACACACACACACACACACGGGACCAGGAGCTGAGTCTCGAACCCTGCAACCACAATTAGGTGAGTACATACACAGAGTTGTTATAAAGTGGAATAATCTGGAGAGTGATGTAGTGGAGGCAGAATCCTTATATACCTTTAAGAAGAGGCACGATAAAGCTATTGGATCACGGAGAGAGTGGACCTAGGAACGACCAGCGAAGAGGTGGGGAGAGGCCAGGAGCTGTGAATCGACACCTGCAACCACACATGACTCGACACCTACACCCACACACACACACACACACAGTAATTACCCTCAAACTTAATTGCCTATCTGCTGGGATTTTAGCAAGGATGGTGAAGCTGTGAGTCTTGTGTCTGCTGGGATCACTCGTCTACTTCTCTGTGTTTCTTTTCACCTGACGTGAAGATATCTGCTTAATTATGACCTGGCTTACTTGCTGACAGGTTGAGCTATGTCTCTGGGGCTTGCTTGTAATTATATATTTTTGACTATTCATTTAGAGTCACAGGAGCAGAGTATTATTATTATTATTATTATTATTGTTGTTGTTGTTGCTGTTATTATTATTATTATTATTACTATTATTTTTTACTATTTTTTATTATTATTATTATTATTATTATTATTATTATTATTATTATTATTATTATTATTATTATTATTATTATTATTATTATAATTATTGTTGTTGTTGTTTTGTTGTTGCTGTTTCTAAAACAACAACAATAGCAACAGCAAAATTACATTGCAACAACTACTACTACTACTACCACCACTACAATAGCAACTCGTCATTACTACTACTACTACTACGGTGCCTCGAACTGAGGTCCTTGAAGCAGCAATCCCAACACTGTAACCACAGAGCCATGTAATACAACCCAACATCGTAACTATTCCAAACACGGTTCGAATCCCAGTTTGTTCACTGACAGTCGTTCATTTACGGGTTCAGTCTTTCAGACAAGTGAATTATTTCAATCAATGGTTCTTAAAGAGGTGGGTTTTTTTACAAACGCCGTCCACACAGTATATTTTTGCTAATTGGTTCTCATTAATCACCCTGAGACGTCATCAACCTTGTTTGAGCATAAACACTTTGTGTCACTTGTTGGATCATTAATTGAACTCTTAATTGCCTGTCTTCTGTTTCCTACACAAGTATTCACGTGTAGTAAACAGGAAATCACGTGTATAAAACAGGAAACCACGTGTATAAAACAGGAAACCACGTGTATAAAACAGGAAACCACGTGTATAAAACAGGAAACCACGTGTATAAAACAGGAAACCACGTGTATAAAACAGCTGAATCTTGAAACCTTTCTGAGCCCTTCCGGTCGTCCCTAAAAACGTAAAGAGACTTTCAATAGTCTGAGAAACAAGCCTACATAGGCTCGTGGGTAAATCCTTGAGAAGCAGTCACGAACATCAGAGTGGTCCTGGTGTGTTGTGTTAGGTTTCCCAGGGAAACTCCAGGTTACAAGGATGATAGAGGAGGCTTATATCCTTATTCTAGAGTACACACACACACGTTAGCCACTCAAGTGTAATTTTTTCCAGCGTAGTTAATTAACAGAATGATCTAACCTTTCCAGGTGTAAATATATCTTCATTTGCCTGTTGTACACCCGTGACACACACACACACACACACACACTCTGTCCCTTACAATGCCAAGTCTTACAAGTCAGAGTCTTGTTGAAAGTTGTACATTTTGCCTTAAGAGAAAATTAAATAAGATGAAGGTCATTCAAGCCGACTCTGTCATTATTTATATTCGAGGTGAGGCAAGAGTTAGAGCAAGAGTTAGAGCAAGAGTTAGGCAAGAGTTAGAGCAAGAGTTAGGGCAAGAGTTAGAGCAAGAGTTAGGGCACGCTGAAGTTATGTTGATTCTTGTTTTTTATGGTGGACTGATGTATCTTTCACTGGAAGTGAACAGGTAATCTGCAGCATTAATGACCCTCGTGTAGTTGTCAGGCTTTAAACCCAAATAAACAACGAACTCAGCTACGAACGCTCTCAAGACTGTATACAGCGAGAGCTGCAGATCTCTCAATGCATATATACAGAGATATTTTGACTTTAATCTCTACCTTTCTTAGGGATGACTTGGGGAGGACCTAACAAACTAACTCACTCAATGTGTTTGTTGCACTCAGGACGTCGGCGAACTACAAGCCTTGGCACAACGCTAGCGACAGTGACGAGCGCAACGAGATCGCTAAGAAAGCCTACGAAGCAGTGCTGACAGTGACCGCCAGAGCTCCCAGCAGTGATCAGTACAGGAACTTCTCCAGTCACGTAAGTCACTCTACCCCAGGAGTCGCTATTTTTTTTTTTTCACAATTTTGAGTTCCTTTTTCTCTCCCCCTGTTTGGGAATTTCTGCCACCAGTATTGATGGTCAGTCCTTCAGTCTTGACACAAGGTGGTCAGTCCCTCAGTCTTGACAGAAGGTAGTCAGTCCCTCAGTCTTGACAGAAGGTAGTCAGTCCCTCAGTCTTGACAGAAGGTAGTCAGTCCCTCAGTCTTAACAGAAGGTAGTCAGTCCCTCAGTCTTAACAGAAGGTAGTCAGTCCCTCAGTCTTGACAGAAGGTGGTCAGTCCCTCAGTCTTGACAGAAGGTAGTCAGTCCCTCAGTCTTGACAGAAGGTAGTCAGTCCCTCAGTCTTGACAGAAGGTAGTCAGTCCCTCAGTCTTAACAGAAGGTGGTCAGTCCCTCAGTCTTGACAGAAGGTGGTCAGTCCCTCAGTCTTGACAGAAGGTAATCAGTCCCTCAGTCTTGACAGAAGGTGGTCAGTCCCTCAGTCTTGACAGAAGGTAGTCAGTCCCTCAGTTTTGACAGAAGGTAGTCAGTCCTTCAGTCTTGACAGAAGGTAGTCAGTCCTTCAGTCTTGACAGAAGGTGGTCAGTCCTTCAGTCTTGACAGAAGGTGGTCAGTCCCTCAGTCTTGACAGAAGGTAGTCAGTCCTTCAGTCTTGACAGAAGGTGGTCAGTCCTTCAGTCTTGACAGAAGGTGGTCAGTCCCTCAGTCTTGACAGAAGGTGGTCAGTCCCTCAGTCTTGACAGAAGGTAGTCATTCCTTCAGTCTTGACAGAAGGTAGTCAGTCCCTCAGTCTTGACAGAAGGTGGTCAGTCCCTCAGTCTTGACAGAAGGTAGTCAGTCCCTCAGTCTTGACAGAAGGTGGTCAGTCCCTCAGTCTTGACAGAAGGTAATCAGTCCCTCAGTCTTGACAGAAGGTAGTCAGTTCCTCAATCTTGACAGAAGGTAGTCAGTCCCTCAGTCTTGACAGAAGGTAGTCAGTCCCTCAGTCTTAACAGAAGGTAATCAGTCCCTCAGTCTTGACAGAAGGTAGTCAGTTCCTCAGTCTTGACAGAAGGTAGTCAGTCCCTCAGTCTTGACAGAAGGTAGTCAGTCCCTCAGTCTTGACAGAAGGTGGTCAGTCCCTCAGTCTTGACAGAAGGTAGTCAGTCCCTCAGTCTTGACAGAAGGTAGTCAGTCCCTCAGTCTTGACAGAAGGTAGTCAGTCCCTCAGTCTTGACAGAAGGTGGTCAGTCCCTCAGTCTTGACAGAAGGTAGTCAGTCCCTCAGTCTTGACAGAAGGTAGTCAGTCCCTCAGTCTTGACAGAAGGTAGTCAGTCCCTCAGTCTTAACAGAAGGTAATCAGTCCCTCAGTCTTGACAGAAGGTAGTCAGTCCCTCAGTCTTGACAGAAGGTAGTCAGTCCCTCAGTCTTGACAGAAGGTAGTCAGTCCCTCAGTCTTGACAGAAGGTAGTCAGTCCCTCAGTCTTAACAGAAGGTAATCAGTCCCTCAGTCTTGACAGAAGGTAGTCAGTCCCTCAGTCTTGACAGAAGGTAGTCAGTCCCTCAGTCTTGACAGAAGGTAGTCAGTCCCTCAGTCTTGACAGAAGGTAATCAGTCCCTCAGTCTTGACAGAAGGTAGTCAATCCCTCAGCCTTGATAGAACTCCTTCTATCAAGGGTAAGGAGATAAACACATTAAAATTATCCCCTTACTCTTTGCACTGTCTCCTGCATTTTAAGTTGCCAGTGTATTCCACTGAAGAAGTCTGATTCACTGCTGGAACCTCCCAGCAGTGAAGACATTCCTGTGTTGCAAGTGTGTCTTAGTCATCTGAAAATATGTTCCTAAATTCAGTGCTACTAGTGTTACTTCACTGCTGCTGGTGTTACTACACTGCTGCTGGTGTTACTTCACTGTTGCTAGTGTTACTACACTGCTACTAGTGTTACTTCACTGCTGCTAGTGTTACTTCACTGCTGCTGGTGTTACTACACTGCTGCTGGTGTTACTACACTGTTGCTAGTGTTACTACACTGCTGCTGGTGTTACTACACTGTTGCTAGTGTTACTACACTGCTTCTAGTGTTACTACACTGCTGCTAGTGTTACTACACTGCTGCTAGTGTTACTTCACTGCTGCTAATGTTACTACACTGCTGCTAGTGTTACTACACTGCTGCTAGTGTTACTATCATGCTCTGGTGTTACTTCACTGCTGCTAGTGTTACTACACTGCTGCTAGTGTTACTACACTGCTGCTAGTGTTACTACACTGCTGCTAGTGTTACTACACTGCTGCTAGTGTTACTACACTGCTGCTAGTGTTACTTCACTGCTGCTGGTGTTACTACACTGCTGCTAGTGTTACTACACTGCTGCTAGTGTTACTACACTGCTGCTAGTGTTACTACACTGCTGCTAGTGTTACTACACTGCTGCTAGTGTTACTACACTGCTGCTAGTGTTACTCACTGCTGCTGGTGTTACTACTCTGCTAGTGTTACTACACTGCTGCTAGTGTTACTACACTGCTGCTGGTGTTACTTCACTGCTGCTAGTGTTACTACACTGCTACTAGTGTTACTACACTGCTGCTAGTGTTACTTCACTGCTGCTAATGTTACTACACTGCTGCTAGTGTTACTACACTGCTGCTAGTGTTACTTCATTGCTCCTGGTGTTACTACACTGCTGCTAGTGTTACTACACTGCTGCTAGTGTTACTACACTGCTGCTAGTGTTACTACACTGCTGCTAGTGTTGCTACACTGCTGCTAGTGATACTACACTGCTGCTGGTGTTACTACACTGCTGCTAGTGTTACTACACTGCTGCTAGTGTTACTACACTGCTGCTAGTGTTACTTCACTGCTGCTGGTGTTACTTCACTGCTGCTAGTGTTACTACACTGCTGCTGGTGTTACTACACTGCTGCTAGTGTTACTACACTGCTGCTAGTGTTACTACACTGCTGCTAGTGTTACTACACTGCTGCTAGTGTTACTACACTGCTGCTAGTGTTACTACACTGCTGCTAGTGTTACTTCACTGCTGCTAGTGTTACTACACTGCTGCTAGTGTTACTACACTGCTGCTAGTGTTACTACACTGCTGCTAGTGTTACTACACTGCTGCTAGTGTTACTACACTGCTGCTAGTGTTGCTACACTGCTGCTAGTGATACTACACTGCTGCTAGTGTTACTTCACTGCTGCTGGTGTTACTACACTTCTGCTAGTGTTACTACACTGCTGCTAGTGTTACTTCACTGCTGCTGTGTTATTTACACTGCTGCTAGTGTTACTCACTGCTGCTGGTGTTACTTCACTGCTGCTGTGTTACTTCACTGCTGCTGTGTTACTTCACTGCTGCTGGTGTTACTTCACTGCTGCTGGTGTTACTTCACTGCTGCTGGTGTTACTCACTGCTGCTGGTGTTACTTCACTGCTGCTGGTGTTACTTCACTGCTGCTGGTGTTACTCACTGCTGCTGGTGTTACTTCACTGCTGCTGGTGTTACTTCACTGCTGCTGGTGTTACTTCACTGCTGCTGGTGTTACTTCACTGCTGCTGGTGTTACTTCACTGCTGCTGGTGTTACTTCACTGCTGCTGGTGTTACTTCACTGCTGCTGGTGTTACTTCACTGCTGCTGGTGTTACTTCACTGCTGCTGGTGTTACTTCACTGCTGCTGGTGTTAAAGGCCCCAGAATTACAAGTTATGTCAACAATTCTTGGAAGTAATTGAACGAGATCGTCTGTGAAAAAGACTTATCCACGGAGTTCAGTGTGTTAAGGCCACGCATGTAGGCGGCAACACTGAAAAGAATTTAAAGATGAGTTCTGAATAAACGAGGCGGTGGAGGGAGGGTTAATGACGTTCTCCAGGAATTTAAACGAGAAATGTTTACCGTTGAATTTTCAGATACTGATGTTTACTCAATGAACGTATATGATGGATTCATTCATATATATATATATATATATATATATATATATATATATATATATATATATATAATATATATATATATATATATATATATATATATATATATGAAACTTTATATGTGGGTAACACGTAACATGTCGGTATTGTACACCACTCTTGTACAAATGTAACACCACCTACGACTTCTGCACCTCTCCTGCCTACGGTATATAAGATGCTTCCTAGCACATATGCTGTATTCTGTTCAAGATTGATGGACTGACAACATCGACTCAAGGTTGAGGGACTGACCACCTCAAACTCCTCTTGTTCTTCACCATTCTCCTTTGTATGGACTGATGAAGCCACTGTGTGGCGAAACGTTTCCTCAATATAGATACCCAAGTGTTGCATATGTGTCTAATTCATCAATTATTATCTACTGCGTGGTTATTCTTTTCTTAATGGGGATTATAAAGTCAGTGTAAATTTTGCGAAGATGATAATTAAAAAGATATGATAGTTGGTTTTGGATAATCAATGTTATAGTGTCTTGTGTCGGTATTTACACTGTGCTTCAGTATCCAGTCACCCTCGTGCTTCAGTATCCAGTCACCCTCGTGCTTCAGTATCCAGTCACCCTCGTAGCGGCTTCTACGCGTTCACTGTGGCAGCCAAACACTAACATGAGCCAAAGTGACACTACATATCTTATTTTCAGTCTCCATTTGTGGAATATGTAAACAGAAGTAGACAAGGAGTTGCTGGAGCACCTGCACAGTCAAGAAGGTGTGCAGGAACGGGGTCTAAGGAACAGGAGTCAGTAAAGGCGGTCGACGATAGTTGAAGAGCAGGGGTCAGGAGATATGATTCAACCCCTGCAAGCGCAGCTAGGTGAGCAGGGCTACGTGAGTACAAGCATGCACAAACAGAAGTCTCTTCGTAACTCCAGAGTATCGTCAAAATTTATGGGAGAACTTTGTGGGGAAACAAAGTTGTGTTTAAGGTTTGGGAACACCTTCACACACGACCTTAGATGTTCACTGGTTATTACGTATTGTTGAAAATGGTATAAAATATTGACAAGTTGATGATTATGACACATGGGCAACAGTTGGGTGTCTTTATTGATGAAACCTTTCGCCCACACAGTATACTTCTTCAGTCAAATACAAAAGAAGCAATAGAAATGAAATAAAAATGGTATAATCAGTCTATTATCCTTGGAGAAAAAGTATTTGAGGTGGTCAGTCCCTGAGCTTAGCGGGGACGAGTTGAGTTCATCAGCCTTGATAGACATGTTCAGAGTTCATTCCCGAGATCTTCCTCAGGTTTATACTACTGTGTTACTTAAGGAAATAAACATCGAAGAGAAAAAGGCGACTGGCACGACAGTTTCCCCTCAGCGACCTTCCCTGTGTTGCAACCCACAACACTCGACTAACATTTAGTGTCGTGTTGCAACCCACAACACTCGACTAACATTTAGTGTCGTATTTACTGACAGGTAACTAGAGGCAGTAGGTGTAAGGAATCTTGGCCGTATTTCCACCTCTCGTCCGGGAATCTAATCCCGTTCCTCTCGGTAATAAGTCAGCGTAGTGAAGAACTCAAGCAAGCAGGAGAATCATACATGTTAGCCGATGTTTCTTGGGATTTTCGTAATAAATGATATAATTATTAAGCTTCTGAAAGCCGGGGTTTTTTCCCCTCCTGAATATATTCCTTATTTTTTTTTATACATGATCACTCTCATGCTGTAAGTCTTTCAATATATTATCCTCTTTCCTCCTTCAGACACACACACACACACACACACACAAAACACACACGACTCCATGTGTGCGTGTGCGTGTGTATGCACCATGAAGGCTGTGAGAGTGGCGGCGGTGCTCTGGATGCCGTCCAGTATACAAGTCCACTTGGGAGAGTGGCGGCGGTGCTCTGGATGCCGTCCAGTATACAAGTCCACTTGAGAGAGTGGTGGCGGTGCTCTAGATGCCGTCCAGTATACAAGTCCACTTGGGAGAGTGGCGGCGGTGCTCTAGATGCCGTCCAGTATACAAGTCCACTTGGGAGAGTGGCGGCGGTGCTCTGGATGCCGTCCAGTATACAAGTCCACTTGGAAGAGTGGCGGCGGTGCTCTAGATGCCGTCCAATATACAAGTCCACTTGGGAGAGTGGCGGCGGTGCTCTGGATGCCGTCCAATATACAAGTCCACTTGGGAGAGTGGCGGCGGTGCTCTGGATGCCGTCCAGTATACAAGTCCACTTGGGAGAGTGGCGGCGGTGCTCTGGATGCCGTCCAGTATACAAGTCCACTTGGGAGAGTGGCGGCGGTGCTCTGGATGCCGTCCATATACAAGTCCACTTGGGAGAGTGGCGGCGGTGCTCTGGATGCCGTCCAGTATACAAGTCCACTTGGGAGAGTGGTGGCGGTGCTCTGGATGCCGTCCAGTATACAAGTCCACTTGAGAGAGTGGTGGCGGTGCTCTAGATGCCGTCCAGTATACAAGTCCACTTGAGAGAGTGGCGGCGGTGCTCTAGATGCCGTCCAGTATACAAGTCCACTTGAGAGAGTGGCGGCGGTGCTCTGGATGCCGTCCAGTATACAAGTCCACTTGGGAGAGTGGTGGCGGTGCTCTGGATGCCGTCCAGTATACAGGTCCACTTGAGAGAGTGGTGGCGGTGCTCTAGATGCCGTCCAGTATACAAGTCCACTTGAGAGAGTGGCGGCGGTGCTCTAGATGCCGTCCAGTATACAAGTCCACTTGAGAGAGTGGCGGCGGTGCTCTAGATGCCGTCCAGTATACAAGTCCACTTGAGAGAGTGGCGGCGGTGCTCTGGATGCCGTCCAGTATACAAGTCCACTCGGCAATTTGCGGTAGAGAGAGTGAAAACATTTTGTTTTATTTTTTCAAGCACAGAGTTGTGGAGGAAGTTAGGGCAGCTTCGGGGTCAGTGGTACACTGTAGCAGTTCCCACGTTTGTGCTACACCAGAGAAAAAACTCTGGCCATTTGTCGTGGGTAGTGGACATTTAGGATAAGTCGAAAGTTCTGCCCAATACCTGCATTGTATAGCAGTGATGGTCACTGTGGTGACACCTGCATACATTATATAGCAGTGAAGGGTCACTGTGGTGAGACCTGCATACATTATATAGCAGTGAAGGGTCACTGTGGTGACACCTGCATACATTATATAGCAGTGATGGGTCACTGTGGTGACACCTGCATACATTATATAGCAGTGATGGGTCACTGTGGTGACACCTGCATACATTATATAGCAGTGATATGTCACTGTGGTGAGACCTGCATACATTATATAGCAGTGATGGGTCACTGTGGTGACACCTGCATACATTATATAGCAGTGATATGTCACTGTGGTGAGACCTGCATACATTATATAGCAGTGAAGGGTCACTGTGGTGACACCTGCATACATTATATAGCAGTGATGGGTCACTGTGGTGAGACCTGCATACATTATATAGCAGTGATGGGTCACTGTGGTGACACCTGCATGCATTATATAGCAGTGATGGGTCACTGAGGTGACACCTGCATACATTATATAGCAGTGAAAGGTCACTGTGGTGACACCTGCATACATTATATAGCAGTGATGGGTCACTGAGGTGACACCTGCATACATTATATAGCAGTGAAGGGTCACTGTGGTGAGACCTGCATACATTATATAGCAGTGATGGGTCACTGTGGTGAGACCTGCATACATTATATAGCAGTGATGGGTCACTGTGGTGAGACCTGCATACATTATATAGCAGTGATGGGTCACTGTGGTGAGACCTGCATACATTATATAGCAGTGATGGGTCACTGTGGTGAGAGCTGCAGTTTTGTTAATACTGCATCTAAGGGGAAAGTTTTGCATACTTTAACTAGAGGTAATGTATTGCAGTCACTCCTTGCTCAAGCCTCCACTGGTAATTTATCTCCAGTGTAAGGGCAGTTTTATACTCCTTGTATAAGATTTTACACGCCAAGAAAGATGTTACACACAGGGTGGATGTTATTCACAGATTTTACACACACAGATTTTATACACATTCAGATTTTTATACACACAGATTTTATACACATTCAGATTTTATACACACACAGATTTTATATACATTCAGATTTTACACACACAGATTTTACATAGACAAATTTTATACACATTCAGATTTCACACATTCAGATTTTACACACACAGATTTTACACACACAGATTTTACACACACAGATTTTACACACACATATTTTACACACACACAGATTTTACACACACAGATTTTACACACAATACAACAGATTTTACACACAGATTTTACACACACAGATTTTAAACATATTCAGACTTGATTTCAAGAAACTGGTTTCCACTTCTTTATACAAATGAAGAATTCCTTTGGGCTGCATTTAATGTTATTATTTTTGTTTTATTTGTACCAGATGTCAATTTACATCGTCTCATTTTCTTTCTCCGACGTTCCTTCCGTAACCTAAAATAATTTGCATAGTCGTTGGTCCGTGAAATTGAAATATATGGCTGGCAGTGAGATGGCCTGGCTATCTGGGAGCACCACCTTAGACACGCCAACTGTCTTACTTCTTTGCAATAATAATAATAATAATAATAATAATAATAATAATAATAATAATAATAATAATAATAATAATAATAATAACAATAATAAAAATAATAATAATAATAATAATATAATAATAATAATAATAATAATAATAATAATAATAATAATAATAATAACATAAATAATGATACTAATTAATAATAATAATAATAATGAAATAACCTTTATTTCTACAAGTACATGATACAACTTATACAGACCATAGCTGACATCCACCCGTACCGGGGATCGAACCACGGACACTCAGTGTGTGAGCTGAGTGCGCTACCAACCGAGCTACGGGACACCATATTGTAACATTCTTTGTTTGCGGATGTTTAAGACCCTGTTCTCTCATACAACGGCTCATACATACACCTGGTCATACATGCACAGGGTCATACATGCACCTGGTCATACATACACAGGGTCATACATACACCTGATCATACATACACCGGGTCATACATGCACCTGGTCATACATACACTGGGTCATACATACACCTGATCATATATACACCGGGTCATACATACACCGGGTCATACATACACTGGGTCATACATACACCGGGTCATACATACACCGGGTCATACATACACAGTATGTAAACATCTGAGTTAATGATCATTGTAAATACAACATCGGGATTTATACACTGAGAGGCGAACATATCTCTCTGCATATACACACTCCATATACACACTCCATATACACACTCCATATACACACTCCATATACACACTCCATATACACACTCAGAATTTTTTTAATCCCTATTTTAGGTATTAAAGTCATGTTGAGTGGCGATGTGCGGTGACATGACCCTCTTGTAGTAGATAGGATTAAATACAATTAACTAACCATAAAAAAAATGACACACTGATCACTCTCATTTAAATTTATCACCTTTCAACACATGAACTTCTTGAGTGAGTGTCTGTGGTAGGAGAGTGAGAGAGTACATAGGAAAGCCGAGTAGCAGAGTACTTGAGAGTCTACACCCAGGCTGTCTACTGAGAAGAGTTATCTTCAGTACTCCCATCTAGATTAAGGCGAGGATAGTAAAGCAGGAGTCTCTCTCCCCACCCTCCATCTGTGGACGACTGCTGAAACACTACAAAATTTACTGATTCCTGTAAACAGTTCATACAAACTACAATGAGAAACTATTTAGAATATTTTTGTAAAAATGTTTTTTTTATATATTTACGAAGCAAATAATCTGTGACTCTTTATAATTACATAGCTAAAATAATACACGATAATTTATTAGATAAAAGGGAAGGACCAGCAGCAGAATTATTCGAAAAAATATCACTGGTTTACAGAATTATCATACTGAGTGAGATTACAGGTGTGGATGAAGGGTATAAAATACCCACATCATGGAAAAACAGACCCAAATGCAGTATAATTTGATCTTTTATTGACTACGTTTCTCCCACACAGTGGGCTTTATCAAGTCACAAACAGACGTACCTGGATAAAGAGTACGTGAGGGAGAATGTTGGGTAAGTTGTATCTGAGACGGACCTGTAATGGACCATCTCCAACACAACCTCCCCAACATTCTCCACCTGACTCTCCACACTATATACACTAATGTACACTTTACCCAGGTAGATCTGTTTCTGACTTGATAAAGCCCATTGCTTGAGCGAAACGTAGTCAATAAAGGATCGCATTATACTTCATTTGTGTCTGTTCTTCCATTTACAGATGTGACTCTGTATTGCAGAGTCACAGGAGTTGCAGGTGCAAGCTGGTGGAGCCCCAGTTGAAGAGCGACACTCAACAATGAGTGCAGGCAGGACACACCTCCCTCAGGCGCTCCCTGTGAACGTAGTGCAGGCAGGACACATCTCCCTCAGGCGCTCCCTGTGAACGTAGTGCAGGCAGGACACATCTCCCTCAGGCGCTCCCTGTGAACGTAGTGCAGGCAGGACACACCTCCCTCAGGCGCTCCCTGTGAACGTAGTGCAGGCAGGACACACTCCCTCAGGCGCTCCCTGTGAACGTAGTGCAGGCAGGACACACCTCCCTCAGGCGCTCCCTGTGAACGTAGTGCAGGCAGGACACATCTCCCTCAGGCGCTCCCTGTGAACGTAGTGCAGGCAGGACACACCTCCCTCAGGCGCTCCCTGTGAACGTATTTGCTTGGACCTCTTCCTCTTTTCTGCAACATTGCAGGCTCCTGATGATGAGTTGATTGCAGCACGAAAGGCCTAGAGCTATCATTCAATTTCCCCCGTGGTTGTTTTTTGCATCTTGTATCGCTTGTTCGCGATTTTCACACACACACACACACACACACACACACACACATATATATATATATATATATATATATATATGAGAGTTATCCCCCCCGTACACAGTAAGAGTTATCCCCCCGTACACAGTAAGAGTTATCCCCCCGTACACAGTGAGAGTTATCCCTCCCGTACACAGTAAGAGTTATCCCCCCGTACACAGTAAGAGTTATCCCCGTACACAGTGAGAGTTATCCCTCCCGTACACAGTAAGAGTTATCCCCCGTACACAGTAAGACTTATCCCCCGTACACAGTGAGAGTTATCCCCGTACACAGTGAGAGTTATCCCCGTACACAGTGAGAGTTATCCCCTGTACACAGTAGAGTTATCCCCGTACACAGTGAGAGTTATCCCCGTACACAGTAAGAGTTATCCCCGTACACAGTAGAGTTATCCCCGTACACAGTGAGAGTTATCCCCGCTACACAGTGAGAGTTATCCCCGTACACAGTAGAGTTATCCCCCTGTACACAGTAGAGTTATCCCCCGTACACAGTGAGAGTTATCCCCCGTACACAGTAGAGTTATCCCCCGTACACAGTAAGAGTTATCCCCGTACACAGTGAGAGTTATCCCCCGTACACAGTGAGAGTTATCCCCCTGTACACAGTAAGAGTTATCCCCTACACAGTGAGAGTTATCCCTCCCGTACACAGTGAGAGTTATCCCCGTACACAGTGAGAGTTATCCCCCGTACACAGTGAGAGTTATCCCCGTACACAGTGAGAGTTATCCCCGTACACAGTGAGAGTTATCCCCCGTACACAGTAGAGTTATCCCCCGTACACAGTGAGAGTTATCCCCGTACACAGTGAGAGTTATCCCCGTACACAGTGAGAGTTATCCCTCCTGTACACAGTAGAGTTATCCTCCGTACACAGTGAGAGTTATCCCCGTACACAGTGAGAGTTATCCCCCGTACACAGTGAGAGTTATCCCCGTACACAGTGAGAGTTATCCCCGTACACAGTAGAGTTATCCCCCGTACACAGTGAGAGTTATCCCCGTACACAGTGAGAGTTATCCCCCGTACACAGTGAGATTTATCCCCGTACACAGTGAGAGTTATCCCCGTACACAGTAGAGTTATCCCCCGTGCACAGTGAGAGTTATCCCTCCGTACACAGTAAGAGTTATCCCCCGTACACAGTGAGAGTTATCCCCCGTACACAGTGAGTTATCCCCGTACACAGTAGAGTTATCCCCCGTACACAGTAAGGTTATCCCCGTACACAGTGAGGTTATCCCCGTACACAGTGAGAGTTATCCCCGTACACAGTGAGGTTATCCCTCCGTACACAGTAAGAGTTATCCCCCGTACACAGTGAGAGTTATCCCCGTACACAGTGAGAGTTATCCCCCGTACACAGTGAGAGTTATCCCCGTACACAGTGAGAGTTATCCCTCCGTACACAGTGAGAGTTATCCCCCGTACACAGTGAGAGTTATCCCCGTACACAGTGAGAGTTATCCCCGTACACAGTGAGAGTTATCCCCGTACACAGTGAGAGTTATCCCCCGTACACAGTAGAGTTATCCCCGTGTACACAGTGAGAGTTATCCCCGTACACAGTGAGAGTTATCCCCCGTACACAGTGAGAGTTATCCCCGTACACAGTGAGAGTTATCCCCGTACACAGTGAGAGTTATCCCCGTACACAGTGAGAGTTATCCCCGTACACAGTGAGAGTTATCCCCATACACAGTGAGGTTATCCCCCGTACACAGTAGAGTTATCCCCCGTACACAGTAGAGTTATCCCCGTACACAGTGAGAGTTATCCCCCGTACACAGTGAGAGTTATCCCCGTACACAGTGAGTTATCCCCCGTACACAGTGAGAGTTATCCCCGTACACAGTGAGAGTTATCCCCCGTACACAGTGAGGTTATCCCCGTACACAGTGAGTTATCCGTACAGTGAGTATCCCCCCGTACACAGTGAGAGTTATCCCCCCGTACACAGTGAGAGTTACAACAGCTCAAGCGACTGTGGTATATTGTTAAAGCTTAGAGTGGATAAGGGTTGCTAGAAGAGAGGCATCAGAGGGGGAATATAATTCGGCGTGAGATATCTCAGCCAGCGCTGCCACATCGCCTCACATGAAAACTTTCTCGTCTCTCTAAAATAGATATTGCCACTGAAAGGTCTTTGATGGAAAGATTTTTTTTTTTTTTTTTACTATTGCTTCGTCTGGGTTTTCAACGAGAAGAAGGAAGTAGTGAAGATAGAAAGAGAGAAACTGTCTCATCTGAGTCTCCATCTAACCTTGCTCTCTCTCTCTCTCTCTCTCTCTCTCTCTCTCTCTCTCTCTCTCTCTCTCTCTCTCTCTCTCTCTCTCTCTCTCTCTCTCTCTCTCTCTCTCTCTCTCTCTCTCTCTACTAGTCTTCCAAATGAAAAAGAAAAAAAAGAGACAGAAAAAGGTTTTATTAGGTGTTTAATAAAAGAAAAGTTTCAATTGGTACATACATACATAATATATATATATATATATATATATATATATATATATATATATATATATATATATATATATATATATATATATATATATATATATATATATATATATATATATATATATATATATATATATATATATATATATATATATATATATATATATATATATATAAAGATTCTCTTTGTCTTTTCTCAGGTGAAGAAGATCGCGCAGGAAGAGTTTGGGTACAAGTACGAGGAGGAGAGTGTCAATCCGTACGTGGCTGGCTTCTTCGAAGGCGTGCTGGTGTACGCTGCTGCCCTCAACTCCACGCTGAGGGAGGGAGGCGCTATCACCGACGGTCACCACATAGTAGCCAACATGTGGAACAGGACCTTCGACTGTGAGTGCCTGAGAGGGATGGAATGGGAATTATTTGCTCTCTTGATATTACTGTCCGTCTCTTGCTATTTCTTCTCTCTCTCTATCTCACTCTGACAAAAGGATAGGAATAATGGGGTGAAGTAATTAGGGAAAATAGAAGGTGTGAGGCGTCCTGGGGGTGGGTTCCCATTGCTTATTCAAGGAGCGTCAGTCTTCACCTCATTAAGAAGAGATCAACGCGGAAGTGCAGCTTCTGGGAAGGGAAGAAGAGGTGCCAATAATAATAATAATAATAATAATAATAATAATAATAATAATAATAATAATAATAATAATAATAATAATATAATATATTATTATTATTATATTATTATTATTATTATTATTATTATATTATTATTGTTGTTGTTGTTGTTGTTGTTGTTTTAAATATATCGGTTGCCTCCCACTGAGGCAGAGTGAACCAAATAAAGGAAGAACCTTCACCATCATTCATTTAATAGCTGCGTTGCCAGAAGGGTAAAAGCATCACTTAAAAACACCTCCCACACTGCAACATCCTCACTCTTGCTCCTGAGTGCAGGCACTGTACTTCCCACCTCTGGCACTCATGTCCAGCTGATTGGGTTTTCCCCTGAATCCCTTCATAAATGTTACCTTGTTGACACTCCAACAGCACGTCAAACCCCTGGGAAACACTTGTGTCCCACACTCACCCTCATCTACCACGCTCACACACTCACACTTGCCGAGTGTCTAAGCCATCACCACTTTAAAACCTCCGTCACCATCCTTCTATCTATTTCTCTATTTCCTCCAAGCTTTCCTGGGACAACCAGCACTCCCTCCCCTTACCCCTACCCCTACCCCTCCCCCTCCTCCTCCCCTCCCCTACCCCCTCCCCCTCCTCCTCCCCTCCCCTACCCCCTCCCCCTCCCATCCATTCCCTCCACTCCCTCTCTTCCCTTCACTCCCTTTCTTCCCTCCACTCCCTCCCTTTCATTATGAATATTTAAGAGTTCAAAATATTACCTCCATCCTCCCAGCACCTCAACCCCCACCTCCCAGCATCACCACCTCCCAGCACCACCACCTCCCAGCACCACCACCTCCCAGCACCACCACCTCCCAGCACCACCACCTCCCAGCACCACCACCTCCCAGCACCACCACCTCCCAGCACCACCACCTCCCAGCACCACCACCTCTCAGCACCACCACCTCCCAGCACCACTACCTCCCAGCACCACCACCTCCCAGCACCACTACCTCCCAGCACCACTACCTCCCAGCACCACCACCTCCCAGCACCACCACCTCCCAGCACCACTACCTCCCAGCACCACCACCTCCCAGCACCACTACCTCCCAGCACCACCACCTCCCAGCACCACCACCTCCCAGCACCACCACCTCCCAGCACCACTACCTCCCAGCACCACCACCTCCCAGCACCACCACCTCCCAGCACCACTACCTCCCAGCACCACTACCTCCCAGCACCACTACCTCCCAGCACCACCACCTCCCAGCACCACTACCTCCCAGCACCACTACCTCCCAGCACCACTACCTCCCAGCACCACTACCTCCCAGCACCACTACCTCCCAGCACCACTACCTCCCAGCACCACCAACTCCCAGCACCACTACCTCCCAGCACCACTACCTCCCAGCACCACTACCTCCCAGCACCACCACCTCCCAGCACCACCACCTCCCAGCACCACTACCTCCCAGCACCACCACCTCCCAGCACCACTACCTCCCAGCACCACCACCTCCCAGCACCACCACCTCCCAGCACCACCACCTCCCAGCACCACTACCTCCCAGCACCACCACCTCCCAGCACCACCACCTCCCAGCACCACTACCTCCCAGCACCACTACCTCCCAGCACCACTACCTCCCAGCACCACCACCTCCCAGCACCACTACCTCCCAGCACCACCACCTCCCAGCACCACCACCTCCCAGCACCACCACCTCCCAGCACCACTACCTCCCAGCACCACCACCTCCCAGCACCACCACCTCCCAGCACCACTACCTCCCAGCACCACTACCTCCCAGCACCACTACCTCCCAGCACCACCACCTCCCAGCACCACTACCTCCCAGCACCACTACCTCCCAGCACCACCACCTCCCAGCACCACCACCTCCCAGCACCACTACCTCCCAGCACCACCACCTCCCAGCACCACCACCTCCCAGCATCTTCCCGTGTAATATCTCTCCTCTTTCCTTCTTAACTGCCAAGTCTGTTGGCTCCTCAGACTTTCTCAGATTATCTCTCTCTCTCTCTCTCTCACTCTCTCTCTCTCTCTCTCTCTCTCTCTCTCTCTCTCTCTCTCTCTCTCTCTCTTTATCTCCATATACTCTGCCTTACTCATATACTTGTCACAGTGTAAAATAAATCTTTAACTAACAAACTGACTAACAAGTTGCTAGCTAATTAACTAAGAGTATGAAAATAATTGGAGGCAGTGGAGATGTCATGTCTGAGGTCAATGTGTGGTGTGAATATAATGCAGAGAATTCGGAGTTTGGAAATTAGGAGGAGGTGCGGGATTACCAAAACGATTGTCCAGAGGGCTGAGGAGGGGTTGTTGAGGTGGTTTGGACATGTAGAGAGAATGGAACGAGACAGAGTGACTTCGAGAGTGTATAAATCTGTAGTGGAGGGAAGGCGGGGTAGGGGTCGGCCTAGGAAAGGTTGGAGGGAGGTGTAAAGGAAGTTTTGTGTGCGAGGGGCTTGGATTTCCAGCAAGCATGTGTGAGCGTATTTGATAGGAGTGAATGGAGGCATATGGTTTTTAATACTTGACGTGCTGTTGGAGTGTGAGCAAAGTAACATTTATGAAGGGATTCAGGGAAACCGGCAGGCCGGACTTGAGTTCTGGAGATGGGAAGTACAGTGCCGGCACTCTGAAGGAGGGGTGTAAATGTTGCAGTTTTATAACTGTAGTGTAAAGCACCCTTCTGGCAAGACAGTGATGGAGTGAATGATGATGAAAGTTTTTCTTTTTCGGGCCACCCTGCCTTGGTGGGAATCGGCCGATGTGTTAATAAAAAAAAAAAATGAAAATAATAATAATAATAATAATAACAATAATAATAATGCAACATTAGTGGAACGTTTCGCCCCAGAGGTAAACTTACACTCATAAACATATATGCATTATTTACGTTGTATGTCTGTTGATCAAGTTTGTAAGTGACAGGTAGTGACGGAGGTGTTTTATTCGTCAGGAAAGAAGGCAGTGTCACCTGACTCGGGGTCACAACCATACGATATCCCCGTTCAGTAGTTAACAGCCAGCCAGTCTACCCAAGCCTGGCTTGTAACCCTAGAGGGCGAAGGATCACTGCGTAGGTTTGTTTGCTAAGGTGACAAACAGAGGTCACAGGTATCCCACACCAGTGCCAGCTGTGATGACACCAACAGAGGTCACAGGTATCCCACACCAGTGCCAGCTGTGATGACACCAACAGAGGTCACAGGTATCCCACACCAGTGCCAGCTGTGATGACAGCAACAGAGGTCACGGGTATCTCACACCAGTGCCAGCTGTGATGACACCAACAATTCATAAAAAACAACAAGACACAATACCCTGACTGGAACAATACACAAATATGACACAGGAGAGAGGAGGTTATGCCGACGTTTTGGTCCGACTTGGACCATTTACAAGTCACAGTGGGACTTGTAAATACTCTAAGTCGGACCAAAACATCGTTATAAGCTTTTCTCTCTCCCCTATGTGTGGAAATTTGTGTATTGTGAGGTAATTCCTTTTAGAAGACAGACGGTGGGGTGGCAAGGCAGACGGTGGGGTGGCAAGGCAGACGGTGGGGTGGCAAGGCAGACGGTGGGGTGGCAAGGCAGACGGTGGGGTGGCAAGGCAGTGTCTTCTGGCATCCCTGCCAAAATTGTTGGAGCTTCTGCACTTTATAGAACTCAGCAGGGTACATAATAAGCAGAAAATATTCTGAAGAAAAGGGTGAATTTACGTATATTGCCTCGAGGCTGGCAACACCCTAACAAAGGGAAGGCTCTCATCGCTCTGTTTTTATTTTTTGCTTAGCAAAAGTGAAAACAAAAGCAATATTTTGCTAACCTGTTCTATACAATAGTTACATAGTGGGAGCCAAAGCCAGCTATGTTTCCTTGTCGTAATACATCATGCAGGATGGGCTGAGGAGTGTCTAAATGTGTCAGATACTTGAGCTGGGAGACTTCAATTAGGAAAAGAGGATGTTGTCAAGTATTCAACGCAAGGTTCATCAGGCACGGGAGGTTCATCAGGCACGGGAGGTTCACCAGGCACGGAAGGTTCATCAGGCACGGGAGGTTCACCTGGCACGGAAGGTTCATCAGGCACGGGAGGTTCACCAGGCACGGAAGGTTCACCAGGCACGGAAGGTTCATCAGGCACGGGAGGTTCACCAGGCACGGAAGGTTCATCAGGCACGGGAGGTTCACCAGGCATGGAAGGTTCACCAGGCACGGGAGGTTCACAAGTTTCCTTGAAGCAGAGCTGTGTTTGTGAATATTTCGCCTGCTCTTGCGATATATATATATATATATATATATATATATATATATATATATATATATATATATATATATATATATATATATATATATATATATATATATATATATATATACACCATTTGTTACATTTCCTTCAGAGTCGAACACCTGGAGAACAAGTACGTAATATTTCTTACGATAAATCAGCCAAACACTTGGGTGTCTTTATTGTGGGAACGTTTCGCCCCACAGTGGCTTCATCAGTCCAGTACAGAGAAGAATGGTTGAAGATTAGAAGAGTTTGAGGTAATGAGTCCTCAGTCTGGAGTCGATGTATCAAGATTGGGGGACTGATTATCTCAAACTCTTTCTAATCTTCAATACTCTTCTCTGTACTGGACTGAGGAAGCCACTTACCCAAGTGTCACACATGTCTCTAATTTATCAACTTGTCGGTTCCCTGAACCGTTTATCTACATAACAAATAACTAAATAACTGAATGGCTTGCATAATATAATTTACTGTGTTAAATCTAAGACATTATGTTGAATAAAAAAAAATTAACTGACTATAATTTAAGCAGGAAAAACTCCACGTAAAAGCTGTGCAAAATTAAAAGAAATATTCCAGTGAATTGTTGCAGAAAGTTGCAAATAAGCTGTTTTACAACGTGTAAAATAAATAAAATAAGTTTGACGCTAATGTTGCACAGTAATTTACATAAGTTATATTTACTTATGTTTTACATATTACAGTTTCTTAAGATTCAAGCATGGGAGGCACTTATCTTTTTCTCAGTAGCACTTAACCAGGAGTTCAGAGAAAGTTGCAGCACCTTGATGCACCTTACTGCCACTAAAATAAATTCCCATGCTAAATACTCTCTCTGGAGGCTGTGTCACCCATCATTTCTCTCGCTCGTTGCATCAGAGGCAGCATCCTTGGAGGCGAGTCCCTCTAACACACTCACAGATCTACTCTGAATGGAACACAGGCCTCTTGTATATAGCTTTTTTTTTTTTAAAGCTGATACAGGCAACGAGAATCACATCGGAATGCACAATTGTGTTCCCTGTGATGTGTACTTTCCGCCATTATCCCATCCTAGTGTGTGTGTGTAAACACTCCTGCCTCACCAACAGTTAAATAACTCACCACGTTGTTGTTGGTGTGGTGGTGTTCCTACAGCTAACGTGGTTCCTCCTTGGTTCACTGGTAACATCTCCATCGACGCCAGGGGCGACAGGAAGGCTGACTACTCACTCCTAGACATGAACCCCGTCACTGGCATCTTCGAGGTCAGTTAACAACCAGTCTATATTTTCTCTATCTCCTTTTTCATTCATGATCTTCATAATATGCTGTTCGAAAAAACTCTTTTCACTCTATTTTCATCTAGTTTTACTCTAATCCTATTTTCTCTCTACGTTTATTTACATCCGTGTGACGTATTATTAAGCTTACAAACAGCTAATGTAATTTTATAAGGAAATAAATGTAATTATTACATCTGCTGACGCGTATCTCTTTTGTGATACAATTATTTATTCATTTCCCCGACGTAGTTAATATTCTACATTATTGTCAATATTTATCATCTCATATTGTTAATATTTATCATCTCATATTGTTAATATTTATCATCTCATATTGTTAATATTTATCATCTCATATTATTAATATTTATCATCTCATATTGTTAATATTTATCATCTCATATTGTTATATTTATCATCTCATATTGTTAATATTTATCATCTCATATTTTTAAATTATTTATCATCTCATATTGTTAATATTTATCATCTCATATTGTTAATATTTATCATCTCATATTGTTAATATTTATCATCTCATATTGTTAATATTTATCATCTCATATTGTTAATATTTATCATCTCATATTGTTAATATTTATCATCTCATATTGTTAATATTTATCATCTCATATTGTTAATATTTATCATCTCATATTGTTAATATTTATCATCTCATATTGTTAATATTTATCATCTCATATTGTTAATATTTATCATCTCATATTGTTAACATTTATTATTTTCATATTGTTAAATTTATTATTATTTCATATATTATCTATTATATATATATATATATATATATATATATATATATATATATATATATATATATATATATATATGCTAACAACTTGTACAATCAGTATTGAAAAGTTTGAAAAGAATTCAATTGGTGAGAATTTTTTTATAGTATTTCGGTGTACAAAATAAATTTGATTAAAGAGGATTTTTGTTTTCCATTAAGCAGTGTACGTATACAGTGTACGTATACAGTGTACGTATACGGTGTACGTATACGGTGTACGTATACAGTGTACGTATACAGTGTACGTATACAGTGTACGTATACGGTGTACGTATACGGTGTACGTATACAGTGTACGTATACAGTGTACGTATACAGTGTACGTATACAGTGTACGTATACGGTGTACGTATACAGTGTACGTATACAGTGTATACCCAGAGTTCTGATGACACGTCTTTAAAGTATAGAATAGTTTATGTCACCTTTTTATCAGATATTTAGAATTATGATGGATTTTATTAAGATCGTCGGTGTCAATTATATTTATAAATTCTTTTCGTAATCCTTCTGTCATACATATGATGATTATTTGGGATACCTGTAAGGTTATCATTACCTTGGGATACCCTTGAGGGCATCAACGAATTATGATACCCCTAATAAATAGGGTGCAAGACCCTAAATGGGGTGTAAGACCCTAAATGGGGAGTAAGATCACACTTAATGGGGTGTTAGACCTAGTTGGTATCAGCCAGTGGATCATCTTCTGAACGGGTCTTCACCTGACGAAGAAACATCTCAGAAAACACTTGTTTCCTGACGCACAAAACACCACCACCTTTGCCAACATGTCCGTAACACGATCGAGCTTCAAGCAAATACTGAACGACTGACTGCCTTCACCACAACAATGGGAAATCACTCTTAACTACGCAGTTTGATGATCGAGTATAGTTCAAGGACTCTCCACTTCGGGTAAGCCTCGGTCATTAACGTCGCAACTCAGCGGTAACTAACGTCAAGAACGGTACACTAACATCAAGAACGCTACAATAACAGCAAGAACAGTACAATAACAGCAATAACGGTACTTACTGTCTAAAACTTGAACTGAGGTAATTTCATATTGTATATACACTGTGAGATATACACCTTCCGGCTGTATATTCATCTCTCAGTATATACAGACATATGCAGCTCTCAGTATACATACATCTCTCGGAGTGTATATACCTCTTGGTGTAAACAGACCGAGAAACATACACCTTTCAGTGTACAAACAACTCCCGGTGTACTTAAACCAAGAGACATACACATCTCAGTGTGTATTAAACTCTCGGTTTGTATACACTAAGACATTAATTCTTGAATTAGGGATTAAATTGTATTAGGGATTAGAGTGTTCATAGAAAAGAGTATTCTTTGGCCCGACACCCTGGGTGTGTTTGTCTTCACTCGTACAATATGTAATAGAAATAGACATAAGTATGTTCAA
The DNA here is from genome assembly GCA_009830355.1 of Cherax destructor. Taxonomy (NCBI): domain Eukaryota; kingdom Metazoa; phylum Arthropoda; class Malacostraca; order Decapoda; family Parastacidae; genus Cherax; species Cherax destructor. The sequence goes on along the minus strand of WNWK01002033.1, from coordinate 158,158 downwards.
AGAATTTATAAAGTCCACCAAAAGAGCTCTGTTGGTGGACTTTATATATATTTTAATAAATATATACGTATTATATTTATTTAAATAATTCAGAATGTTCCCCCAAAAAAGGGTCTGATATCTTATGAATTAAAATCCACTGAAGTCAAATCCATTTCACTTATCTTAACTTCTCATTCCTCTTACGTCACTTCACAACTGACTTCCCAAGATTTCCATACGACTGATGTCACGTCAGGTTGAATAGTCTAGACATCAATTCTACTGATGTAAAGCATAAAACGATATGCTCTTTGCTGTCTTTCACTCATTAAATTCTGAGTACTTTTGACCTGTCATAATCTATAATATTTTCGACATTAAAAGAAACGAAATCTAACAAAACTGAATCTCTCTCACTCACCTCTGTCTGGAAGTTAGACCACCAGGCGTAATTAATGGTTTGACTGCTAATGGCTCTGCAATTAGACCAGTAAATATGAATCGTTGAATCTCGGCCACTCAAAGACCCAGAACACTCTTCCTGTTTAGTTCTTACATCTGCTGGAGCCTGGAAGGTTGTTTCTTACATCTACTGGAGGTGGAAGGTTGTTTCTTACATCTGCTGGAGCCTGGAAGGTTGTTTCTTACATCTGCTGGAGGTTGGAAGGTTGTTTCTTACATCTACTGGAGGTGGGAAGGTTGTTTCTTACATCTGCTGGAGGCTGGAAGGTTGTTTCTTACATCTGCTGGAGGCTGGAAGGTTGTTTCTTACATCTACTGGAGGTGGGAAGGTTGTTTCTTACATCTGCTGGAGGCTGGAAGGTTGTTTCTTACATCTGCTGGAGGTGGAAGGTTGTTTCTTACATCTCCTGGAGGCTGGAAGGTTGTTTCTTACATCTGCTGGAGGCTGGAAGGTTGTTTCTTACATCTGCTGGAGGCTGGAAGGTTGTTTCTTACATCTGCTGGAGGCTTGGAAGGTTGTTTCTTACATCTGCTGGAGGTGGAAGGTTGTTTCTTACATCTACTGGAGGTGGAAGGTTGTTTCTTACATCTGCTGGAGGTTGGAAGGTTGTTTCTTACATCTGCTGGAGGTTGGAAGGTTGTTTCTTACATCTGCTGGAGGCTGGAAGGTTGTTTCTTACATCTGCTGGAGGTTGGAAGGTTGTTTCTTACATCTACTGGAGGTGGGAAGGTTGTTTCTTACATCTGCTGGAGGCTGGAAGGTTGTTTCTTACATCTGCTGGAGGTTGGAAGGTTGTTTCTTACATCTCCTGGAGGTTGGAAGGTTGTTTCTTACATCTGCTGGAGGTTGGAAGGTTGTTTCTTACATCTGCTGGAGGCTGGAAGGTTGTTCTTACATCTACTGGAGGTTGGAAGGTTGTTTCTTACATCTGCTGGAGGTTGGAAGGTTGTTTCTTACATCTGCTGGAGGCTTGAAGGTTGTTTCTTACATCTGCTGGAGGCTGGAAGGTTGTTTCTTACATCTACTGGAGGTTGGAAGGTTGTTTCTTACATCTGCTGGAGGTTGGAAGGTTGTTTCTTACATCTGCTGGAGGTTGGAAGGTTGTTTCTTACATCTTCTGGAGGCTGGAAGGTTGTTTCTTACATCTGTTGGAGGTTGGAAGGTTGTTTCTTACATCTGCTGGAGGTTGGAAGGTTGTTTCTTACATCTGCTGGAGGTTGGAAGGTTAGTTTCTTACATCTGCTGGAGGTTGGAAGGTTGTTTCTTACATCTGTTGGAGGTTGGAAGGTTGTTTCTTACATCTGTTGGAGGCTGGAAGGTTGTTTCTTACATCTGTTGGAGGTTGGATGGTTGTTTCTTACATCTGTTGGAGGCTGGAAGGTTGTTTCTTACATCTGTTGGAGGTTGGAAGGTTGTTTCTTACATCTGTTGGAGGTTGGAAGGTTGTTTCTTACATCTGCTGGAGGCTGGAAGGTTGTTTCTTACATCTGCTGGAGGTTGGAAGGTTGTTTCTTACATCTGTTGGAGGTTGGAAGGTTGTTTCTTACATCTGCTGGAGGCTGGAAGGTTGTTTCTTACATCTGCTGGAAGTTGGAATGTTGTTTCTCACATCTGTTGGAGGTTGGAAGGTTGTTTCTTACATCTGCTGGAGGTTGGAAGGTTGTTTCTTACATCTGCTGGAGGTTGGAAGGTTGTTTCTCACATCTGTTGGAGGCTGGAAGGTTGTTTCTTACATCTGCTGGAGGTTGGAAGGTTGTTTCTTACATCTGTTGGAGGCTGGAAGGTTGTTTCTCACATCTGTTGGAGGTTGGAAGGTTGTTTCTTACATCTGCTGGAGGTTGGAAGGTTGTTTTCTCACATCTGTTGGAGGCTGGAAGGTTGTTTCTTACATCTGCTGGAGGCTGGAAGGTTGTTTCTTACATCTGTTGGAGGTTGGAAGGTTGTTTCTTACATCTGCTGGAGGTTGGAAGGTTGTTTCTTACATCTGTTGGATGCTGGAAGGTTGTTTCTTACATCTGCTGGAGGCTGGAAGGTTGTTTCTTACATCTGCTGGAGGTTGGAAGGTTGTTTCTTACATCTGTTGGAGGCTGGAAGGTTGTTTCTCACATCTGTTGGAGGTTGGAAGGTTGTTTCTTACATCTGTTGGAGGTTGGAAGGTTGTTTCTCACATCTGTTGGAGGTTGGAAGGTTGTTTCTTACATCTGTTGGAGGTTGGAAGGTTGTTTCTTACATCTGCTGGAGGTTGGAAGGTTATTTCTTACATCTGTTGGAGGTTGGAAGGTTGTTTCTTACATCTGTTGGAGGTTGGAAGGTTGTTTCTTACATCTGTTGGAGGTTGGAAGGTTGTTTCTTACATCTGTTGGAGGTTGGAAGGTTGTTTCTTACATCTGTTGGAGGTTGGAAGGTTGTTTCTTACATCTGTTGGAGGTTGGAAGGTTGTTTCTTACATCTGCTGGAGGTTGGAAGGTTGTTTCTTACATCTGCTGGAGGTTGGAAGGTTGTTTCTTACATCTGTTAGAGGTTGGAAGGTTGTTTCTTACATCTGCTGGAGGTTGGAAGGTTGTTTCTTACATCTGTTGGAGGTTGGAAGGTTGTTTCTTACATCTGCTGGAGGTTGGAAGGTTGTTTCTTACATCTGTTGGAGGTTGGAAGGTTGTTTCTCACATCTGTTGGAGGTTGGAAGGTTGTTTCTTACATCTGTTGGAGGTTGGAAGGTTGTTTCTTACATCTGCTGGAGGTTGGAAGGTTATTTCTTACATCTGTTGGAGGTTGGAAGGTTGTTTCTTACATCTGTTGGAGGTTGGAAGGTTGTTTCTTACATCTGTTGGAGGTTGGAAGGTTGTTTCTTACATCTGTTGGAGGTTGGAAGGTTGTTTCTTACATCTGTTGGAGGTTGGAAGGTTGTTTCTTACATCTGTTGGAGGTTGGAAGGTTGTTTCTTACATCTGCTGGAGGTTGGAAGGTTGTTTCTTACATCTGCTGGAGTTTGGAAGGTTGTTTCTTACATCTGTTGGAGGTTGGAAGGTTGTTTCTTACATCTGCTGGAGGTTGGAAGGTTGTTTCTTACATCTGTTGGAGGTTGGAAGGTTGTTTCTTACATCTGCTGGAGGTTGGAAGGTTGTTTCTTACATCTGCTGGAGGTTGGAAGGTTGTTTCTTACATCTGCTGGAGGTTGGAAGGTTGTTTCTTACATCTGCTGGAGGTTGGAAGGTTGTTTCTTACATCTGCTGGAGGTTGGAAGGTTGTTTCTTACATCTGCTGGAGGCTGGAAGGTTGTTTCTTACATCTGCTGAGGCTGGAAGGTTGTTTCATGGTCACAGACCGGGCCGCGGGGGCGTTGACCCCCGGAACTCTCTCCAGGTATACTCCAGGTAATAAGCTTAACAATAATACAAAAATACATAAAGCCAGAGCCAGTTCAACGGGTCCATCTCAGTGTATGGACTGTGAAGGATGCACATCAAAAGAACTAACTCAGAGACGCAGATTCCTTTGAGAATCCTCCAGCATAATTAGAAACAGCGTTTGATCCTCAAAATTGAAATTACGGGTGGCTAAAGCACATGTGTGCCAGGGAAAACTTGATTCAGAACAGAAGGACTACTTTATAAAGCCACGAGAAAGCTTGGAAACACAAACTAACACCTGGTAATACTGTAGCGAGGTAACGTATCTCAGTATGTGACGCCAGAGAGAAGTATTGCATGTGCTATGAGTTTCGTGGTGTCGACCTACACACATGTATGTGTGTAGGTCTGATGGATGTTATACATGTATGTGTGTAGGTCTGATAGACGTTATACATGTATATGTATATATATATATATATATATATATATATATATATATATATATATATATATATATATATATATATATATATATATATATATGAATGTATAACATCCATCAGACCTACACACATACATGAATAAAACAACACCCCACCCAACCTCATTCCACACACCTACACCCACCGTCTCCCAACCCACCAAAACCCACCCCACCCACCTTAACCCACCCCCACTCACCCAAACCCACCCATGTATCCTGCTGGTGAATATCTTACAGACAAGTCATGTAGTGAGCCTGGGAGCTCAGAAAGCACCAGAGCTCAAAATGATGTATTCAGTTCCCCCAGAATAGCTGTTATCCTGTCACAGGAATACTGCAGTAGTGTGTGGTGGGGAGAGGTATCCCTCAGTTATCATTAACCAGCAGTAGTGTGTGGTGAGGGAGAGGTATCCCTCACTTGTCATTAACCAGCAGTAGTGTGTGGTGGGGAGAGGTATCCCTCAGTTATCATTAACCAGCAGTAGTGTGTGGTGAGGGAGAGGTATCCCTCACTTGTCATTAACCAGCAGTAGTGTGTGGTGGGGAGAGGTATCCCTCAGTTATCATTAACCAGCAGTAGTGTGTGGTGAGGGAGAGGTATCCCTCATTTGTCATTAACCAGCAGTAGTGTGTGGTAGGGAGAGGTATCCCTCACTTGTCATTAACCAGCAGTAGTGTGTGTGAGGGAGAGGTATCCCTCACTTGTCATTAACCAGCAGCAGTGTGTGTGAGGGAGAGGTATCCCTCACTTGTCATTAACCAGCAGTAGTGTGTGGTAGGGAGAGGTATCCCTCACTTGTCATTAACCTGCAGTAGTGTGTGGTGGGGAAAGGTATTCCTCACTTGTCATTAACCTGCAGTAGTGTGTGGTGGGGAAAGGTATCCCTCACTTGTCATTAACCAGCAGTAGTGTGTGGTAGGGAGAGGTATCCCTCAGTTATCATTAGCCTGCAGTAGTGTGTGGTGGGGAGAGGTATCCCTCAGTTATCATTAGCCTGTAGTAGTGTGTGGTGGGGAGAGGTATCCCTCAGTTATCATCAGCCTGCAGTAGTGTGTGGTGGGGAGAGGTATCCCTCAGTTATCATTAGCCTACAGATAACTTTTAATGAGTTGGCAACGATAACTTCAAAGTTATTGACTGAGAGTTCTGGAAGAAAGTTTGTTAACAGCACTGTTGTTGTTTGTGTTTGTTAACATCACTGTCGTTGTTTGTGTTTGTTAACCAGCACTGTTGATGTTTGTGCTTGTTAACATCACTGTCGTTGTTTGTGTTTGTTAACAGCACTGTTGTTTGTGTTAACAACACTGTTGTTGTTTGTGTTAACAGTACTGCTGTTGTTTGTGTTAACAACACTGTTGTTGTTTGTGTTAACAGTACTGCTGTTGTTTGTGTTAACATCACTGTTGTTGTTTGTGTTAACAGAACTGTTGTTGTTTGTGTTAACAGAACTGTTGTTGTTTGTGTTAACAGCACTGTTGTTGTTTGTGTTAACAGCACTGTTATTGTTTGTGTTAACAGCACTGTTGTTGTTTGTGTTACCAGCACTGTTGTTGTTGTGTTACAGCACTGTGTTGTTTGTGTTACCAGCACTGTTGTTGTTTGTGTTACCAGCACTGTTGTTGTTTGTGTTACAGCACTGTTGTTGTTTGTGTTAACAGCACTGTTGTTGTTTGCTTTTTAACAGCACTGTTGTTGTTTGTGTTACAGCACTGTTGTTGTTTGTGTTAACAGCACTGTTGTTGTTTGTGTTAACAGCACTGTTGTTGTTTGTGTTACCAGCACTGTTGTTGTTTGTGTTACCAGCACTGTTGTTGTTTGTGTTACCAGCACTGTTGTTGTTTGTGTTACCAGCACTGTTGTTGTTTGTGTTACCAGCACTGTTGTTGTTTGTGTTAACAGCACTGTTGTTGTTTGTGCTTGTTAACAGCACTGTTGTTGTTTGTGCTTGTTAACAGCACTGTTGTTGTTTGTGTTACCAGCACTGTTGTTGTTTGTGTTAACAGCACTGTTGTTGTTTGTGTTACCAGCACTGTTGTTGTTTGTGTTACCAGCACTGTTGTTGTTTGTGTTACCAGCACTGTTGTTGTTTGTGTTACCAGAATTGTTGTTGTTTGTGTTAACAGCACTGTTGTTGTTTGTGTTACCAGCACTGTTGTTGTTTGTGTTACCAGCACTGTTGTTGTTTGTGTTACCAGCACTGTTGTTGTTTGTGTTACCAGCACTGTTGTTGTTTGTGTTACCAGCACTGTTGTTGTTTGTGTTACCAGCACTGTTGTTGTTTGTGTTAACAGCACTGTTGTTGTTTGTGTTAAGAGCACTGTTGTTGTTTGTGTTAAGAGCACTGTTGTTGTTTGTGTTAAGAGCACTGTTGTTGTTTGTGTTAACAGCACTGTTGTTGTTTGTGTTAAGAGCACTGTTGTTGTTTGTGTTAACAGCACTGTTGTTTTTTGTGTTAACAGCACTGTTGTTGTTTGTGTTAAGAGCACTGTTGTTGTTTGTGTTAAGAGCACTGTTGTTGTTTGTGTTAAGAGCACTGTTGGTGTTTGTGTTAAGAGCACTGTTGTTGTTTGTGTTAACAGCACTGTTGTTGTTTGTGTTTGTTAACAGCACTGTTGTTGTCTGTATGACCAATACTTACATACATATACACCTACATTTATTGACAAAAGATGCTGGAGAGAGAGAGTTGTGGTCTGGGAGATACAACACAACAGAAGAGCATCTTGTTTGCACTTCTGTTCCCGAAAGAAGAATAGAAAGAAAGAATAGAATAGGAAGAAATAGAGTAGAAAGAAAGGCTTTCTGTTTTCTGGTATCAGGAGAAGGTAAGTATGAGGGTGAGAGAGTGAGGGATGCTGGGGGAGAGTGAGGGATGCTGGGGGAGAGTGAGGGATGCTGGGGGAGGGGGAGGGATGCTGGGGGAGGGGGAGGGAGGCTGGGGGAGGGGTGGTGGATGCAGGGGGGAGGGAGGGGGAATGCTGCAAGAAATTATCAACTTTACGAGGGGAAGGTTGCCTCTCCTCCCTTCCCCCCACCACCATGACATATCGACGCCTTCCCCCACCACTACCCCCAGCAACACCTGTCTCCCCACCACTATCTCCAGCAACACCTGTCTCCCCACCACTACCCCAGCAACACATGTCTCCCCACCAACACATGTCTCCCCACCACTACACCCACCAACACCTGTCTCCCCACTACTACCCCAGCAACACCTGTCGCCCTACCACTACCCCAGCAACATCTGTCTCCCCACCACTACCCCAGCAACATATGTCCTCGTTCTTCACACCCATCAGTCACTGTCAACTGTTCACTTGTTCATCTCTTCTCTTTTTCAAGCTGTGCTGGCAACTTGTTCACTTGTTCATTTGCTTCATTTGTTCACCTGTACTCCCAGTTGTCACCTGTCGGAGACAACTGTTCTCCTACTTGTGTCTTCCTAGTGTTCACCTATAACGTTATTCTGTTCACTTGTTCATCTCTTATCTTGTTCACCGACACCTTGACTCTCAACATCAAGTTATCACTGAGAATGTTCATGTGTTCACCTCCAATAATATCGTTGAAAATCTAGTTATTTTTTTTTTTAAATTATACAAGTTTCTGTAAAATAAATATAATCTCTAGACAGATCATATTTTTTGACGTTGTTGTCTTCGTTGTTCGACGTTTGTGTGTGTTTGTGTTTGTAATGCAGCGTTTGTGTTTGTAATGCAGTGTTTGTGTTTGTAATGCAGTGTTTGTGTTTGTAATGCAGTGTTTGTGTTTGTAATGCATCGTTTGTGTTTGTAATGCAGTGTTGGTGTTTGTAATGCAGTGTTGGTGTTTGTAATGCAGTGTTTGTGTTTGTAATGCAGTGTTGGTGTTTGTAATGCAGCGTTTGTGTTTGTAATACAGTGTTTGTGTTTGTAATGCAGTGTTGGTGTTTGTAATGTAGTGTTGGTGTTTGTAATGCAGTGTTTGTGTTTGTAATGCAGTGTTGGTGTTTGTAATGCAGTGTTGGTGTTTGTAATGCAGTGTTTGTGTTTGTAATGGAGCAGCAGTAATGCCTCCAGGATCTGGCTAGTCCATCCTGGCTTCTCTGTCTGTACATCCCGAGGTGTAAGGTCGTACACCTCGTGTTCACTGGTCGTCTCACTGGCGTCAGACTGTGAGTTTCCGGCCAAGACCTTGTGCACATGTCTTCTCGTCGGAGGGAGCCAGAATATTTTCTTCCCAGAGCATCCTCGATTTCCTCCCGTCGCTAAAAGTCTCTCTGCTACCTGCGCACCCAGCGTCTCTTCTGGCGGTTGCGTCTGGTCTCCGTAGCATCTGCCACGAAGCTTCTGCGTCAAAGCTACTGACCTGCGTCGAAACGTTTGCGTCCAGCTTCTCAAACTACTGAATTAATTGCTCTATCCTTCAACCGACCCAGATTCATACACTGGACTTCTATATATCAAGCGGAAAGCTTGGACTTCCTACTGTCAACAAAGCTCACTCATGACAGTGACCTTGACTGTGGGAAAGTTGGAAGCTTACTCACCCGACTAAAGCTACTGTTGTTAGCTTATTCTTCCCGAAAGAAGCCACGACGTGACTCTCTGTTACAAGATGACCCTCTCAGAAAATGGGAATAGAAGTTAGCAGTATTTTGCTGTCATGTTCTATCACACAGGAAGGCCTATGTGTTCGTGAGGTAATGAAATGTGTCGGGCAGATCCCGTAGACTTCAGTAATGTAGTGAGAATATCGCTGAGGATTCAGCAGGCACAACAGCTTCAGAAGTCTCGTTTCAGCAGAGCTGGAGTTGTTGTAATTTTGGAGTTACCTTTCAGGGCGGCCTCTCTGGGGACTCTTGAAGACGAGGAATTAAAGAAGAGGCCGATGTGGCACTGTGTAGAGCTCTACACAGGGCGAAGCGTCGTCGCAATATAATCTTCTATACCATGTTTTTGACCGTTCCGTATCCTGAGGATACAGGATACAGGATAGAGGATACAGATGGTGTGGTTCATAGCGGGAGTCACTATGTGTTGGTCGGTGCTGCCATCTTGCTGTGTTCAGCCTGAGGTGACTCCTGGTTCTGTCACCTTTAGCGGCGTCGACCTGGTGTTGGGACCTCGCAGCTGCTGCTGCTGCTGCTGCTCCTGTCTGAATTATGCAGCTGATGCCGAAGGGAGTTGACACCTCCGTGGGTGGAGGACAGGTCAAAGGTGATGGTGGTGGTGGTGGTGGTAGAGGTGGAGGTGATGGTGGCAGTTGTAGTGGTGGTGATGATGATGGTGGTGGTGATGGTGACTGAGGCATCACTGCAACAACAATTTTAACATATGGTGTTTTTGTTATTAAACTTAATAAAAAAAACTTTATAAATTGCATTTTTAAAACAACCCCAAAAAATAATATAACAATGTTCATTGATAAAATAAAAAATATCATTGAATCTAATATAAAATTTCATGATTTTTGGGGGAATGGTAACAATTATTAGTTCCAGTCGGCTCTTGCAATAGTTATATAATGACAAAAAATAATAACGTTCAATAATTTATAATTTATACTTAAAAATCATTTGAAAATAGATAATGGCTCAAGATAATTATTCTAAAATAATTACCTTAATTACATGTCTCTCAGTGTATATACACTGCGAGGTGTGTGTCTCTCAGTGTATATACACTGCGAGGTGTGTGTCTCTCAGTGTATATACACTGTGAGGTGTATGTCTCTCAGTGTATATACACTGTGAGGTGTGTGTCTCTCAGTGTATATACACTGTGAGGTGTATGTCTCTCAGTGTATATACACTGCGAGGTGTATGTCTCTCAGTGTATATACACTGCGAGGTGTATGTCTCTCAGTGTATATACACTGCGAGGTGTATGTCTCTCAGTTTATATACACTGCGAGGTGTGTGTCTCTCAGTGTATATACACTGCGAGGTGTGTGTCTCTCAGTGTATATACACTGCGAGGTGTGTGTCTCTCAGTGTATATACACTGTGAGGTGTATGTCTCTCAGTGTATATACACTGTGAGGTGTGTGTCTCTCAGTGTATATACACTGTGAGGTGTATGTCTCTCAGTGTATATACACTGTGAGGTGTATGTCTCTCAGTGTATATACACTGTGAGGTGCATGTCTCTCAGTGTATATACACTGAGGTGTATGTCTCTCAGTGTATATACACTGCGAGTGTGTGTCTCTCAGTGTATATACACTGCGAGGTGTATGTCTCTCAGTGTATATACACTGCGAGGTGTGTGTCTCTCAGTGTATATACACTGTGAGGTGTATGTCTCTCAGTGTATATACACTGTGAGGTGCATGTCTATCAGTGTATATACACTGCGAGGTGTATGTCTCTCAGTGTATATACACTGCGAGGTGTATGTCTCTCAGTTTATATACACTGCGAGGTGTTGTCTCTCAGTGTATATACACTCAGTGTGTGTCTCAGTGTATATACACTGTGAGGTGTATGTCTCTCAGTGTATATACACTGTGAGGTGCATGTCTCTCAGTGTATATACACTGCGAGGTGTATGTCTCTCAGTGTATATACACTGCGATGTGTGTGTCTCTCAGTGTATATACACTGCGAGGTGTATGTCTCTCAGTGTATATACACTGCGAGGTGTGTGTCTCTCAGTGTATATACACTTTGAGGTGTATGTCTCTCAGTGTATATACACTGCGAGGTGTGTGTCTCTCAGTGTATATACACTGCGAGGTGTATGTCTCTCAGTGTATATACACTGCGAGGTGTATGTCTCTCAGTGTATATATACTGAGAGCTTAATTTATATTGTATATTAGGTATTACTGTTGTTAATGACTGGTGGTGTATAGGTACGTGTTGTCCTAATGGCCTTCT
>WNWK01002033.1:139513-144513 GCA_009830355.1 Cherax destructor | reverse complement strand
CACACAAGTCCACTAACACGCAGGTACCTATTTTACTGCTAGGCAAACATGGACAGCAGGTGTCTTAAGGAAACACGTCCTAATGTTTCCACCCGTATCGGGGATCGAACCACGGATTCGATTTGTGTGCTGAGTGCGCTACCAACTGAGCTACGGGACACCTTGATGTTAGGAAAGTTGCCCATGAGAAACATGGGGATGGGGTAAGAGAATGGGAAACACTCAATGAGAATAACTGCATTAAGAGAGTACAGTGGATGAGTGAGAAATATATACAACACTTATGTTTCTTTAATTTACGAGACGTTTCGCCCGCTCAGCAGGCTTTCCTCAGTCGAAACACAGAGGAGACACCAGAAGTAGTTGGATAAGCAGGTGTGAGGTGATTAGTCCCTCAGCCTTGGAAGAAAAGTGAGACTGAAGAATAATGTAGTTTTTTGACGTTGTGTTTACTGCTTGTGTGTTTCTTTACGATCCTACTAATGTTATTTTGTAAAGTTTGACCACCATCGGCTGCACCAGAGTCATTAAAATTGTTTAACGAATATACACCACCATATAAGTGACACTTTCAGATATATATATATATATATATATATATATATATATATATATATATATATATATATATATATATATACTGATATGTTTACGAGGGAAGATCGTGAAGGAATATTGAGTGGTATAGCTCATGCATTTCTGTACACCCAACAGTCTGCTTGTCTTGTACGAGACAGTGGATCTCTCTCTCTCTCCAGTTACAGACACTTGGTGCTATCCTGGATGAACGAGATACCTGCCGTCTTCGTTATCCACCAGGATATATCCTCACCTATCATGTTATCCACCTCGATATATCCTCCCTTATTATGTTCTTATCCACCTGGATATATTTTCACCTATTATATTATCCAACTGTATATATCAATCATATTATCCACTTGGATATATCCTTACCTATCATATTATCCACCTGTATATAACTTTATCTATCATGTTGTTATCCACCTGGATATGCTCCATATATCATATATTTTTGTTATGAAACTCATTAATAGTCAAGTGTCTTTAATTTATTTGTTCTATGAGAATATGATATTTATATCTATCTTTCAACGTATGATGTTAATATTTGTCTATCATTGTAGATGGCTACACTGACAGTGTCTGTCTACAGGATATATACACCGAGAAGTATGTTCTCTCAGTGTATATACACTGAAAGGTTTACCTTAATCCCCATTTTTAGGTATTAAAATATTTTTGACTGGTGGTGAACAGGTTACGTGCACCCTTTATGACCCCTCGTGTAGTCGATAGGCTTTAAACCCCAGTGACCATCCAAGCAACAGACTGACAGTGTCTGTCTCTCTCGACACAGTCTGTGGCCACATACTATGGTGAGAGCGAGTCTTTGGAGTTCATGGGCAACATAACATGGCCAGGTGGACGACCTCCAAGAGACCAGCCCGAGTGTGGCTTTGATAACTCCCGCTGTTCTGAAGCTCAGGGTGAGTATCAGATTTAGGGTGTGATTTCTAGGGTGAGTATCGGTCAGTTTAATGTATTAATTGGTCATAATTTCTAAACCTAGCCAAGAAACTATGCCTGGTGAGGCTCACTCGGTTGAACATTAGGCCAGTGTTACAGACCTAACCTTCTGTGTCACAGACCCAACCACCCGTGTCACAGACCTAACCTTCTGTGTCACAGACCCAACCACCCGTGTCACAGACCTAACCTTCTGTGTCACGAATACACTCTTGCTAATAATGGAAACGTTACGCTACAACGAAGTTAATTCCAGTTTCAGTTAATTCATCTTCTCTACTTTTTAATCTTATTCCTTCACGGATTTGTCACTCTGCTGCTCTCAGAGTCCTACTTTGCAAGAGTATGAAGTATTGTTAAGTATATCCTACTACGCAGGATACTAGAGGATCCTTAACGGTGTGTTGATCCTTGTCAGGTCCCTGGAGCATCGTGGCTGGTATGCTGGCGCTGCTGGTCGTGGCTATGGCTGTCGGCAGTGTCTTCATATACAGGTAATGTCTTCACGTACATTTAGGTGTGTCTTCACATACAGATCTTGTGTAATAATATTGGTAGAATTACCGACAATATGTTAAGTAAAAGGACACAATTGCAACTAATGTGACATTTTATTGTGGCAACGTTTCGCTCTCCAGGAGCTTTCTCAAGCCGTTACAAGCGATAAATGGACATAGTTGGTATATATATACTGTCAAGGTGAGGTGAAAACACTAGTGGTGTTAGAAATAGTAGTGATATAAGTAGTATTAGTAGTAGTAGTAGAAGTAATACAATAAGGTAGTACAATCAAAATGCACGTGAGTAAAAGGTGATAAAACAAATACTTGGGTAGTATAACAATAGGTTAGACAAATATTTCTGCTGGAGGTTGAAATATAAAAGGCCAGTAGGAGTGTTCCACATCTACGATGTGCTAAACTAACAGGAGAGACTATGTGATGGTAGGGTTTACTGTTTTCAGGAGGATTCTTGCTAAGACTTCAGAGATGGTGAAGCTGCCTTTGTTTTGTTTAATTGTGTTAGAAACAGAGATAAGTGCTGATTCAAGGCATTTTCGACTACGGAAATTAGTTTCTTTGATTACTAGTCGGGCGTCTTTGAATTTCATGAGATGATTGTTGGAATTTGTCTAACCTATTGTTATACTACCCAAGTATTTGTTTTATCACCTTTTACTCACGTGCATTTTGATTGTACTACCTTATTGTATTACTTCTACTACTACTACTACTACTACTAATACTACTTATATCACTACTATTTCTAACACCACTAGTGTTTTCACCTCACCTTGACAGTATATATATACCAACTATGTCCATTTATCGCTTGTAACGGCTTGAGAAAGCTCCTGGAGAGCGAAACGTTGCCACAATAAAATGTCACATTAGTTGCAATTGTGTCCTTTTACTTAACAGATCTTGTGTACATCTAAGTGCAGTTTCTCTCATATCTTATGATCATATCCCTTTTTACAAAAAAAAAAAACCAGTTAATGGTATCTTCATTTACAAGTACAATCCTCCTGTTGTAAATGTAAAAGCGTCATCATTTACATTTAAGAGCACTTGCATATTCTAGTAAAAGTTTGTTGTATTATTACGCTTTACTTCTGTCTTTGTAATAATTCGTGAGACATATTTGCGTCTGAAGGTAAAAAGTATAAGTGATACTGACAATATAGATAAAAGGACACAATTTGCATATATTGAGGATTTATACTGTTAGTGTTGGATTCTCTGTAGATCAGTTCAGCTTTGTTCTAGTGTATGAGACTGTCCACTGGGATCTGTGATAGATGCATTCATTTCTGGAGTCGTCTCAGTTTTCCGTGTGGAAAGATTCCTCCCAATTTACCCTACGTAGATCTTGTTCCACATCCTCAGAAATATGGTGCACTCTGCTGCTTCACTGTTGGGTGTCATGGGGATCTTTCTTCCTGGTGAGATCTCTGGTGGAAGACGTGGCCATGGGGGCTGCGCCAAGGTAAGGTTTGCCAAGAAACAGGACAAGTGTTTCCTGACGCGGGTCTTAGTCATGTGATGACTTGCTGTCATCTGACCGAGGCCTTCTACTGGCTTACCAGTCCACCCCTCTAAAAAATATTATGGTTATGATTATAACCATTATTTGCCCGTGGCGCAAATGTTGCTTCTTGAAAAAAAAGAGTCTGGTGTTGTTGACTACTTCTCCTTCAGGTAGAATCAAGAATCTTGGATTTCTCAGTAGTGGCCTTGTTGGTAGAGTTGAGAACATCCAGAGCTCTGCGTCTGTAATCTTGTATGAAGTAAAGGGGAAGTGTAAGCGTGTGAAGGCAGTGGTAATGTCCAGAGGTGACACTAAGTGAAATCATATATTTACTCTTAATTTATTATGTTTTTTTCGGACAGAAAAATTTTCAATAAACACGTCCTAGTAATTACACCAGCACACGTTAGTATCACACACTTTATTACGCAGACACCTCACCATCACAAGCCGAAAAAAAGGCTATTCTTCACCTGTAATTACTTAATAAAGACAATTTTGTACAAATATGCTAATAGTCTTGCAGGGAAGCAATACTAATACAGACATAAATAAAACAATTCTTAACCCTCCGAGGCTATTAATTCCATTAAAACTTCTTGTTGCAGTCCCTCACATGTCAGCCACAACAAGGTAGCATGGAGACAATATCTTTATATACTACTTATAACTATTATTTAATCATTTTTAGTATTCTTCTTCTTCTTCTTCTTGATTCGCCAGTACTATTTTTAGTATTATTAATGTCGATAATTTATGGATTACAAGTATACCAGGTGGGTAGATCTATGAGAGACATGTATTCGTTCAGTATACCATGAATACATATGTATATTTTGAAAGTAGAATACAGGGGGTTATATTTTTTATATAGTTCTAAAAGTGAACAACCGAGGATGGAGACAGGATAACAGTGCTTAAGTACTATATCAACATCTGTATATATAGCAAATCTTTCGAAGCTTCCCCTCAAAATATAATAAAGTTCGTTTTCTATCGAAGATTAACACTTTATAAGAAAACGGGCACAAGATTGCTACCAATATAGGGAACTTAATTAATAACTCACTATATATTTTATTCTATATGGGAATTTCTCCTTAGTATTTTCGGAATTAATAAAGAAAACCATTTTTTTAAATACCAGTATAAACAATTTTCTGTGTTTTTACTCTGACGCCGTTTTTACTGTTTACATTTTGACTGAGGATAAGATGTTCTTACTGAAGTTACGGTGTTTCTACAAGAGTTACGATGTTTCGACTGAGGTTACGATGTGTTTCGCCCCTCAGACACTACAAGCTGGAGGCTGACCTGGCCTCCATGACGTGGAGAGTGTCCTGGGAGGACGTGGAGGTGGTGGAGAAGACTAAGCACGGCAAGTGCGGCTCCAAGATCTCCATCGGCAAGATCAGCGT
>WNWK01002033.1:107013-134513 GCA_009830355.1 Cherax destructor | reverse complement strand
TAGTGGTAAGTCATTATATGGTGGTGAGTCACTATATAGTGGTGAGTCGTTATATAGTAGTAAGTGGGTAGAGTTGAAACACTTTAATTAATAAGGTCAATGAGATTAGTGTTTGTGGGGTCACGGTGGTGTGTGTGGGGTCACGGTGGTGTGTGTGGGGTCACGGTGGTGTGTGTGGGGTCACGGTGGTGTGTGTGGGGTCACGGTGGTGTGTGTGGGGTCACGGTGGTGTGTGTGGGGTCACGGTAGTGTGTGTGTGTGGGTTCAAGGTGGTATGTGTGGGGTCACGGTAGTGTGTGTGGGGTCACAATTCATACAGGTGTGACCACTCTCTTCCACAGGGTGTGACTGTGGCCATCAAGAAGATTCACAAAGACCGTGTGGACCTGGCCAGACCCATGCTTATACAACTGAAGCGGGTGAGTATCCCTCCATATACACACACACACACACACACACACACACACACACACACTCACACTCACACTCACACACTCACACACACACTCACACACCACACACACACTCACACACTCACACACACACACACACACACACGCACACACACACACACTCACACACACACACACACACACGCACACAGTCAGCGCAGAGGCGGGGCCAGGAGCTGAGTTTCGACCCCTGCAACCACAATTAGTTGAGTACAATTAGGTGAGTACAGCATATGGGCGACTGGCAAACCTAAGATTAGCGTTCCGTTACCTTAACAAGGAATCGTTCAAGACACTGTACACCGTGTACGTCAGGCCCATACTAGAGTATGCAGCACCAGTCTGGAACCCACACTGGTTAAGCATGTCAAGAAATTAGAGAAAGTGCAAAGGTTTGCAACAAGGTTAGTTCCACAACTCAGGGGTCTGTCCTATGAAGAAAGGTTGAGGGAAATAGGACTAACAACACTGGAGGACAGAAGGGTTAGAGGAGACATGATAACGACATACAAAATACTGCGGGGAATCGACAAGGTGGATAGTGATAGAATGTTCCAGAGAGGGAACACAGAAACAAGGGGACACAACTGGAAGCTGAAGACTCAGATGAGTCAAAGGGATGTCAGGAAGCATTTCTTCAGCCATAGAGTAGTCAGGAAGTGGAATAGTCTAGCGAACGATATAGTGGAGGCAGGAACCATACATAGTTTTAAGACAAAGTATGATAAAGCTCATGGAGCAGGGAGAGAAGAGACCCAGTAGCGGACAGCGAAGAGGCTGGGCCAGGAGCTGAGTCTCGACCCCTGCAACCACAATTAGGTGAGTACAATTAGGTGAGGTGAGTACACACACTCACACATACACACACACACATACACACATACACACACAGTATATATATATATATATATATATATATATATATATATATATATATATATATATATATATATATATTATTATATATTTTTTTTATTAACACATCGGCCGATTCCCACCAAGGCAGGGTGGCCCGAAAAAAAAAAACTTTCATCATCATTCACTCCATCACTGTCTTGCCAGAAGGGTGCTTTACACTACAGTTATAAAACTGCAACATTTACACCCCTCCTTCAGAGTGCCGGCACTGTACTTCCCATCTCCAGAACTCAAGTCCGGCCTGCCGGTTTCCCTGAATCCCTTCATAAATGTTACTTTGCTCACACTCCAACAGCACGTCAAGTATTAAAAACCATATGCCTCCATTCACTCCTATCAAATACGCTCACACATGCTTGCTGGAAATCCAAGCCCCTCGCACACAAAACTTCCTTTACCCCCTCCCTCCAACCTTTCCTAGGCCGACCCCTACCCCGCCTTCCACTACAGATTTATACACTCTCGAAGTCACTCTGTCTCGTTCCATTCTCTCTACATGTCCAAACCACCTCAACAACCCCTCCTCAGCTCTCTGGACAATCGTTTTGGTAATCCTGCACCTCCTCCTAATTTCCAAACTCCGAATTCTCTGCATTATATTCACACCACACATTGACCTCAGACATGACATCTCCACTGCCTCCAGCCTTCTCCTCGTTGCAACATTCATCACCCATGCTTCACACCCATATAAGAGCGTTGGTATAACTATACTCTCATACATTCCCCTCTTTACTTCCATGGACAAGGTTCTTTGTCTCCACAGACTCGAAGTGCTCCACTCACCCTTTTCCCCTCATCAATTCTATGATTCACCTCATCCTTCATAGACCCATCCGCCGACATGTCCACTCCCAAATATCTGAATACATTCACCTCCTCCATACTCTCTCCCTCCAATCTGATATCCAATCTTTCGTCACCTATTTTTTTTATTCTCATCACCTTACTCTTTCCTATATTCACTTTCAATTTTCTTCTTTTACACACCCTACCAAATTCATCCACTAACCTCTGCAGCTTCTCTTCAGAATCTCCCAAAAGCACAGTGTCATCAGCAAAAGCAACTGTGACAACTCCCACTTTGTATTTGCTTCTTTATCTTTTAGCCCAACACCTCTTGCCAAGACCCTCGCATTCACTTCTCTTACAACCCCATCTATAAATATATTGAACAACCACGGTGACATCACACATCCTTGTCTAAGGCCCACTTTTACTGGGAAATAGTCCCCTTCCCTCCTACACACTCTAACCTGAGCCTCACTATCCTCATAAAAACTCTTCACTGCTTTCAGTAACCTTCCTCCTATTCCATACACCTGCAACATCTGCCACATTGCCCCCTATCTACCCTATCATACGCCTTTTCCAAATCCATAAATGCCACAAAAACATCTTTACCCTTATCCAAATACTGTTCACCTATATGTTTCACTGTAAACACTTGGTCTACACACCCCTACCTTTCCTAAAGCCCCTTGTTCATCTGCTATCCTGCTTTCTGTTTTACTCTTAATTCTTTCAATAATAACTCTACCATACACTTTACCAGGTACACTCAACAGACTTATTCCCCTATAATTTTTGCACTCTCTTTTGTCCCCTTTGCCTTTATACAAAGGAACAATACACGCTCTCTGCCAATCCCTAGGTACCTTACCCTCTTCCATACATTTATTAAATAATAGCACCAACCACTCCAAAATTATATCCCCACCTGCTTTTAACATTTCTATCTTTATCCCATCAATCCCAGCTGCCTTACCCCTTTCATTCTACCCACTGCCTCACGAACTTCCCTACACCCACAACTGGCTCTTCCACACTCCTACAAGATGTTATTCCTCCTTGCCCTACACACGAAATCACAGCTTCCCTGTCTTCATCAACATTTAACAAATCCTTAAAATATTCTCTCCATCTTCCCGATACCTCTAACTCTCCATTTAATAACTCTCCTCTACTATTTTTAACTGTCAAATCCATTTGTTCTCTAGGCTTCCTCAACTTATTAATCTCATTCCAAAACTTTTTCTTATTTTCAACAAAATTTGCTGATAACATCTCACCCACTCTCTCATCTGCTCTCTTTTTACATTGCTTCACCACTCTTTTAACCTCTCTTTTTCTCTCCATATACTCTTCCCTCCTTGCATCACTTCTACTTTGTAAAAACCTCTCATACGTATATATATATATATATATATATATATACGTATATGTCGTGCCGATTAGGTAAAACTGGTCAATTAGCAAGAACTCATCTAAAATTAGGTCCTTTCTAAAATTTTATCTTATACGTGTAAAGATATATTTTTTTCATTTATGTTAATGTAAGAATTTATAATTTTGTACCAAGAGAAACTTTGAAAACCTACCTAACCTTATTACAACAAGCGCAATTTAATTTAGCCTAACCCAACTAAATATATTTTAGATACGTTAACATTAATTTAATAATAAACAAACACAATGAAATATATATTTTTCGTTATAAGAAATGTTGTTAAATGATTTTTAGCAAATTTCCATACACAAATTTTCGCTTGTCTTATATGTCAAGTGAGAAGTGCTATTTAGCCAAACCAAGTAAATCGGTACGCTATATTATATATATATATATATATATATATATATATATATATATATATATATATATATATATATATATATATATATATATATATATGAAAAGAATGAAATATGAAAAATAGAAGAATTCCAAGCGCTTTCGTGACTACTCACATTATCAAGGAACTATATAGTCACGAAAGCGATTGGAATTCTTCATATTTCTTCATATTTTATATATGTATTATCTTGCATATATATATATATATATATATATATATATATATATATATATCAAATATCGTCTAATTAACCATCTAGTATCGATAACTAATTAAAACATGCTCTTAAAGCTAGAAAGGCATCACTAAGCAAAACCTATTTCACCCCTCGACATTGTCTAATTAATTAAAAATTTATTTTTCGAACCTTCCCCGCCTCCATAACCCACCATGTATGGGCCTCCGGACGAATCCGAATCCGTGTTGACGTTCGTGGATGCTGTCGGATTGCCGGAGCAGATGAAGGACCTCCAGTACGAACACTTGGTCAGGTTCATCGGGGTGTGTGTCGACAACAAGCCCTACTGCGCCGTCTTCACAGAGTACTGCCCTAAGGGCTCCCTCCAGGACCTTCTCGAGAACGAAGATGTCAAACTCGACTCCATGTTCAAGATGTCACTTATGCATGATATTGTTAAGGTGGGTCGTGTGTGTGTGTGTATACTATCAAAAACCCCAAGGTGTGTACCATGTGTGTACTGTATACAACAACTGCAACTGTGGTAATGTACTGCAGTGTACTTTATACCGCTAACCACTAACTGTTATGAAGTTAGTACACAGGTGATGCTGCGGCCTTGATGTAGAGTCAGGTAGGATCCTTAACCACACTAAACTGTACCACTGTTGTTCAGGGAATGACTTTCCTGCACTCGAGCGAGCTGAGGACTCACGGCAATCTCAAGTCCAGCAACTGTGTGGTGGACTCTCGCTTCGTCCTCAAGTTGACTGACTTCGGACTCCACAACCTGAGAGAGAGAGTCTACTCACAAGAAGATTACGTCTACTGGAAACGTGAGTAAGAGCCACAAGGAAGACAGAGAGATGTGGATAAATGAGTGAGAAAGGAGGGATACAGAGAGATATTGATATACATTTGAGGGACTGTGACTATGAGGTGTGAATAAAGGTGAGAAGAATAAAGAGAGATAGAGGAATAAATAAATAAATACGAGAGTATGACTGATAGAGCCGGATTCAATACAAGTTTTGCAAGGGTTTGTATACTTTCCTTACGTTTATATTAAACCTAAGTTTTATGCCGGTATTTATAGCCGACAAATTACCTGTACAAGGAAAAACTTCACCTTCAAAGAATCAAATTTGTAAACCATCTTAGAGATGATGATTAAATCTCGTGGTTTCTAACTAGTGGAAAAAAATCTATGATCTTTGAGCTGAGAGAAGAGAAACGTGGATAACAGTAATAAGGGAAGAATAAAATAATACTCTCTTTATTGTGGAATACTCCATACTTGGCCACAAAATTGGCTGAATATAATATTCTCACCTCAGAGTCAATTTAGACCGTTTTCTTTATCACATAGACTTAATGTTTGGTACAGGACTTGTATGAACGATGCAGTACGCTGGGGGTCCTCGAGAAAGGCAGGCCTTTACTGTTTTAAAGCTTCCTCGTCAATTTAGTAACAGCCATGACCGTAATATCACCGCTGGGGTCAATACTTGGGGTCACAGGCCAGTGATTTAGCTTTATTTAAAAATATTAAAGCTCTAAATTAATGAAAGATTAGCGTTGAATAATTTTTCCCTCTGACGGCGGAATTATCCACTAAATAATAGTATATAATCAATTATATAATGTAAATTACCAGGTCAGAATAATGACTTCCACTGAACAAGAAACTATAAACGATTCATTATTATTTTATTTGTAAATATGATGATCCACTGAAGTGGGTGGGGGAAAAAATTGGGAACAATTTAACCCAATTTTGTTTGTACGCAGGGAAACTGTGGACCGCCCCGGAAATACTTCGGAATGCCAACCCTCCTGAGGAAGGCACGCAGAAGGCCGACGTGTATTCCTTTGCTATCATCGTCCACGAGATCATCTACAGGATGGGTCCCTTCTATGTCAAGAACGAGGGGTTATCAGCCCAGCGTGAGTACTCATCATTCCCACACACATGTCATGCATGAAGGCTCAATACCACGCTCAGTACTGTGCTGCAGTACTGTGCCTCGTAGTGAATGACGATGGAAGAACTTTCTTTTATAATAACTGGTTATGTAGCTGTAACTCCTAATGGTTATAATCATGACAATGATTTTTAAGGAGGTGGAGGGGTAAGCCAGTGGAAGGCCTCGGTCAGATGACCAAAAGCTTCAGCTTCAGTCATCATATTACTAAGACCCGCCTCAGGAAACACTTGTCCTGTTTCCTGACAAACATTATACCTACCTACCACAGTAGTGTTGAGGGACACACACAAGCTTCAAGCGTTCTTGCCATCATAATTTGACTTGAGACAGATAAATCTGCTTCGAGGAATTCCAGTGAAGAAACAAGGCACACGCTGCAGAGGAAGCTCTAAACGAGACAGTGTTTTGATCTATTAGGGCTCTAGGCAGAGCGAAACGTTGTCCCCATTAAAATCTCACTGATCAACCTCTGTCTCTCTCCAACACTACTGAGGAGAACGACACTCGCAGCCAGAAGACACTAACACTATACACTCGTGCAATAGATCAACAACTTGTTGCCATTGCAACATTGATCCAGACAGGTAAGGGTAGATATATTATACACATTTTTCCCATCCCAAATGATTCTCCAACCAAAGCTACACGAAGTGGCTGTGTATAATGGAGGGGCTGTGTATAATGGAGGGGCTGTGTATAATAGAGGGGCTGTCCGGTGCGTGGTACACACCCATCCACACCCAGGCATAATTTACACAACATTATCACAAACATACGCTATTTGTACGTAACTCATCACATTTAAGGACACTTTAAGGTTAACTGGCCTTTCTTAATGTTGTAAACTGACCTCGTTCACAGCTAAAAGGTAAGGTAAGTATTTTTTCTGGTTTCAGTAATAATGACGATAGTAACGTTTCCACAAGTGAAGCATTGAGGGGTCTATCAGGATTTGGCGTTTTATGAATATAATAATAATACCAATAATAATAATAATAATAATAATAATAATAATAATAATAATAATAATAATAATAATAATAATAATAATAATAATAATAATAATAATAATAATAATAATAATTAATAATAATAATAATAATAATAATAATATATATCAAAATAATAATAATAGTAATGATACTAATGGTGGGTCAGCTGGTGGGGATTCATCTGGGAAATGATGGTGACCCAGCTGGGAGATAAAACTGGCCCAGATGAATGATGCTGGTCCAGTTGGAGGTGACGTCGGTCTAGCTGGGGTGACGCCGGTCCAGTTGGGGTGACGCTGATCTAGTTGGGGTGACGCCGGTCCAGTTGGGGTGACGCCGGGCCAGCTGGGGGTGATGCCGGAGCGACGCATGTCCCCGGCGCGGCTGGCACTGGTGCCTAGCAGGGCCAGGATGTGTGGCACCACCAGTAGCGCGTCGGAGGCGCACCCAGTAGCACAAGGCACTCTACCTCACCCCGGTCCATACATAGCACTCACGCGGCCCTCCTATCACAGTGCCTCGTAGAGCCGGCACTGCAGCAGCGTTCGGCACTCCTGCAGCATCTGGCACTGCCGGCACTTCCCGTCCCTCGTTACCTTGGCACTCATAAATATTTAACGTGTTTGTGACCTGAGTTGCTTGTGAAGGTGTTTGTGAGTCAGGTGTTGAAAGTGATGAGTGTTGCTGCAGGTGTTGTGACACTGTGTAGGGTGACACACTGTGTAGGGTGACACACTGTGTAAGGTGACACACTGTGTAGGGTGGCACACTGTGTAGGATGACACTGTGTAGGGTGACACACTGTGTAGGGTGACACACTGTGTAGGGTGACACACTGTGTAGGGTGACACACTGTGTGTAGGATGACACATTGTGTGTAGGGTGGCACACTGTGTGTAGGGAGACACACTGTGTGTAGGGTGACACACTGTGTGTAGGGTGACACACTGTGTGTAGGGTGACACACTGTGTGTAGGGTGGCACACTGTGTGTAGGGTGACACACTGTGTGTAGGGGATACACTGTGTGTAGGGTGGCACACTGTGTACGGTGACACACTGTGTAGGGTGACACACTGTGTGTAGGGTGACACACTGTGTAGGGTGACACACTGTGTAGGGTGACACACTGTGTGTAGGGTGACACACTGTGTGTAGGGTGACACACTGTGTGTAGGGTGGCACACTGTGTAGGGTGACACACTGTGTAGGGTGACACACTGTGTAGGGTGACACACTGTGTCGGGTGGCACACTGTGTAGGGTGACACACTCTGTGTAGGGTGATACACTGTGTGTAGGGTGGCACACTGTGTGTAGGGTGACACACTGTGTGTAGGGTGATACACTGTGTGTAGGGTGGCACACTGTGTACGGTGACACACTGTGTAGGGTGACACACTGTGTGTAGGGTGACACACTGTGTAGGGTGACACACTGTGTAGGGTGACACACTGTGTGTAGGGTGACACACTGTGTGTAGGGTGACACACTGTGTAGGGTGACACACTGTGTAGGGTGAACACTGTGAGGTGACACTGTGTAGGGTGACACACTGTGTAGGGTGACACACTGTGTAGGGTGACACACTGTGTCGGGTGGCACACTGTGTAGGGTGACACACTGTGTGTAGGGTGATACACTGTGTGTAGGGTGGCACACTGTGTACGGTGACACACTATGTAGGGTGACACACTGTGTGTAGGGTGACACACTGTGTAGGGTGACACACTGTGTAGGGTGACACACTGTGTGTAGGGTGACACACTGTGTGTAGGGTGACACACTGTGTGTAGGGTGGCACACTGTGTAGGGTGACACACTGTGTAGGGTGACACACTGTGTAGGGTGACACACTGTGTCGGGTGGCACACTGTGTAGGGTGACATACTGTGTGTAGGGTGACACACTGTGTGTAGCGTGACACACTGTGTATAGGGTGACATACTGTGTGTAGGGTGACACACTGTGTATAGGGTGACACACTGTGTGTAGGGTGACACACTGTGTGTAGGGTGGCACACTGTGTAGGGTGACACACTGTGTAGGGTGACACACTGTGTGTAAGGTGCATACTGTGTAGGGTGACACACTGTGTGTAGGGTGACACACTGTGTGTAGGGTGGCACACTGTGTAGAGTGGCACACTGTGTAGGGTGACACACTGTGTAGGGTGACACACTGTGTAGGGTGACACACTGTGTGTAGGGTGGCACACTGTGTAGGGTGGCACACTGTGTGTAGGGTGGCACACTGTGTATAGGGTGACACACTGTGTGTAGGGTGACACACTGTGTGTAGGGTGGCACACTGTGTAGGGTGACACACTGTGTAGGGTGACACACTGTGTGTAAGGTGCATACTGTGTAGGGTGACACACTATGTGTAGGGTGACACACTGTGTAGGGTGGCACACTGTGTGTAGGGTGGCACACTGTGTGTAGGGTGACACACTGTGAAGGGTGACACACTGTGTGTAGGGTGACACACTGTGTGTAGGGTGGCACACTGTGTGTAGGGTGACACACTGTGTGTAGGGTGGCACACTGTGTAGAGTGACACACTGTGTGTAGGGTACCACACACTGTGTTGGGTGACACACTGTGTGTAGGGTGACACACTGTGTGTAGGGTGGCACACTGTGTGTAGGGTGACACACTGTGCGTAGGGTGGCACACTGTGTGTAGGGTGACACACTGTGTGTAGGGTGGCACACTGTGTAGGGTGACACACTGTGTGTAGGGTGGCACACTGTGTATAGGGTGACACACTGTGTAGGGTGACACACTGTGTGTAAAATATACTGTGTGTAGGGTGGCACACTGTGTGTAGGGTGACACACTGTGTGTAGGGTGGCACACTGTGTAGGTGACACACTTTGTGTAGGATGACACACTGTGTAGGGTGACACACTGTGTGTAGGATGACACACTGTGTAGGGTGACACACTGTGTGTAGGGTGACACACTGTGTCTAGGGTGACACACTGTGTGTAGGGTGACACACACTGTGTAGGGTGACACACTGTGTGTAGGGTGACACACTGTGTAGGGTGACACACTGTGTAGGGTGACACACTGTAGGGTGACACACTGTGTAGGGTGACACACTGTGTAGGGTGGCACACTGTGTAGGGTGACACACTGTGTAGGGTGACACACTGTGTGTAGGGTGACACATGTGTAGGGTGGCACACTGTGTGTAGGGTGACACACTGTGTAGGGTGGCACACTGTGTAGGATGACACACTGTGTGTAGGATGACACACTGTGTGTAGGGTGACACACTGTGTGAAGGGTGACACACTGTGTGTATGGTGACACACTGTGTGTAGGGTGACACACTGTGTGTAGGGTGACACACTGTGTGTAGGGTGACACACTGTGTGTAGGGTGAACACACACATACAAATACACAAACACACACATACTCACACACTATATATATATATATATATATATATATATATATATATATATATATATATATATATATATATATATATATATATATATGAAGAGAGAGAGGGTAATACACACGCTATATAGGGTGGTACACACACTGTAACATAACCTTTAAATACGTACTTAGCGACACTAATTAACTCTTTTAATAACCTGAAACACCAATTAATACGGTTGCTAATAACGTAGAGGGATTTGACTCCACTTAAGACGTTACTGAGCCTCGTTTGTTAAGTTCTGAGCGTGTTACAAGCTCTAGTTAATTACCCACAACAAGGCAGTTACTGTCTTGTTGTGGGTAGCTACTGTCTTGTTGTGGGTAACTACTGTCTTGTTGTGGGTAACTACTGTCTTGTTGTTGGTAACTACTGTCTTGGTGTGGGTAACTACTGTCTTGTTGTGGGTAGCTACTGTCTTGTTGTGGGTAACTATTGTCTTGTTGTGGGTAACTACTGTCTTGTTGTTGGTAACTACTGTCTTGTTGTGGGTAGCTACTGTCTTGTTGTGGGTAACTATTGTCTTGTTGTGGGTAACTACTGTCTTGTTGTTGGTAACTACTGTCTTGTTGTTGGTAACTACTGTCTTGTTGTGGGTAACTACTGTCTTGTTGTTGGTAACTACTGTCTTGTTGTGGGTAACTATTGTCTTGTTGTGGGTAACTACTGTCTTGTTGTGGGTAACTACTGTCTTGTTGTGGGTAACTATTGTCTTGTTGTGGGTAACTACTGTCTTGTTGTGGGTAACTACTGTCTTGTTGTGGGTAACTACTGTCTTGTTGTGGGTAACTACTGTCTTGTTGTTGGTAACTACTGTCTTGTTGTTGGTAACTACTGTCTTGTTGTAAGTAGCTACTGTCTTGTTGTGGGTAACTATTGTCTTGTTGTGGGTAACTACTGTCTTGTTGTTGGTAACTACTGTCTTGTTGTTGGTAACTACTGTCTTGTTGTGGGTAACTACTGTCTTGTTGTGGGTAACTACTGTCTTGGTGTGGGTAACTACTGTCTTGTTGTGGGTAACTACTGTCTTGTTGTTGGTAACTACTGTCTTGTTGTGGTAACTACTGTCTTGTTGTGGGTAACTACTGTCTTGTTGTTGGTAACTACTGTCTTGTTGTGGGTAACTACTGTCTTGTTGTGGGTAACTACTGTCTTGTTGTGGGTAACTACTGTCTTGTTGTTGGTAACTACTGTCTTGTTGTGGGTAACTATTGTCTTGTTGTGGGTAACTACTGTCTTGTTGTGGGTAACTACTGTCTTGTTGTGGGTAACTATTGTCTTGTTGTGGGTAACTACTGTCTTGTTGTGGGTAACTACTGTCTTGTTGTTGGTAACTACTGTCTTGTTGTGGGTAACTACTGTCTTGTTGTGGGTAACTACTGTCTTGTTGTTGGTAACTACTGTCTTGTTGTGGGTAACTATTGTCTTGTTGTGGGTAACTACTGTCTTGTTGTGGGTAACTATTGTCTTGTTGTGGGTAACTACTGTCTTGTTGTTGGTAACTACTGTCTTGTTGTGGGTAACTACTGTCTTGTTGTTGGTAACTACTGTCTTGTTGTGGGTAACTACTGTCTTGTTGTTGGTAACTACTGTCTTGTTGTGGGTAACTACTGTCTTGTTGTGGGTAACTACTGTCTTGTTGTGGGTAACTACTGTCTTGTTGTTGGTAACTACTGTCTTGTTGTGGGTAACTATTGTCTTGTTGTGGGTAACTACTGTCTTGTTGTGGGTAACTACTGTCTTGTTGTTGGTAACTACTGTCTTGTTGTGGGTAACTACTGTCTTGTTGTGGGTAACTACTGTCTTGTTGTGGGTAACTACTGTCTTGTTGTTGGTAACTACTGTCTTGTTGTGGGTAACTACTGTCTTGTTGTTGGTAACTACTGTCTTGGTGTGGGTAACTACTGTCTTGTTGTTGGTAACTACTGTCTTGTTGTGGGTAACTACTGTCTTGTTGTGGGTAACTATTGTCTTGTTGTGGGTAACTACTGTCTTGTTGTTGGTAACTACTGTCTTGTTGTGGGTAACTACTGTCTTGTTGTGGGTAACTACTGTCTTGTTGTGGGTAACTACTGTCTTGTTGTTGGTAACTACTGTCTTGTTGTGGGTAACTACTGTCTTGTTGTTGGTAACTACTGTCTTGTTGTGGGTAACTACTGTCTTGTTGTGGGTAACTACTGTCTTGTTGTGGGTAACTACTGTCTTGTTGTGGGTAACTACTGTCTTGTTGTGGGTAACTACTGTCTTGTTGTGGGTAACTACTGTCTTGTTGTGGGTAACTACTGTCTTGTTGTGGGTAACTACTGTCTTGGTGTGGGTAACTACTGTCTTGTTGTGGGTAACTACTGTCTTGTTGTAGTTCTTTTGCTCTTTTTCGTTTCATTCTCTCTATTTATTTTTCCTTATCAGCCTACCCACCTACTTGTTAGGTGGGTAGGCTACCCACCTACTTGTTAGGTGGGTAGGTACGTAGGTAGGTAGGTTACCCAAGCGTTTTATTTCTTCAAGGTGTGTGCTGAACGTATGCAAAACATACAAGATTCTCCTTACGTGTTAGCGAGATAGAATCATCAATCCCGTCAGAGTGCATAACTTTTAACGGGCTTCCGTTTCACGCTCATATGACAGGAGGTCAGTACCCACCTGGATGGTGGTTGACCAGCGACCTTACAATATCTGCTGTTGCAGTGGCAGGTATGGGGTGAGTAATTTACATCTCTCCTGCTACAGAAGTTAGGCAGTGACTTGGTTGTGAGTAAACTAGTCCGGGCGAGTTTGGGCAGTGTACTCGCCGAGTTGTGCTTTGTGGGGGGTTGAGACTCAGCTTCTGGCCCCGTGTGTGTGTGTGTGGACTTAGGGATCATGCGTGTGCAGGATATGATAGCCAGGGACCCCCAAGGAACCTCAACGACGGTTGTGCTGCCTCCTGACGGAGAAACGTCTGGCCCGCCTCCTGCTGTCCCCACCACTACCACCTCCCCCGTCACTATCACCAGCGAGGACACTGCAGGAAGCACCGCAGGAGGCACTGCCGGCAGCGACAAGTCTCACGGAGGCTCGCCAGCCTCAGCCTCTGCACTGAGGTACGACAGTCGTGTCTCTCTCAACTTGTCACCGTCAGGAGGGTTCCTTTCGCCGCTGGAGTGCTCCACGCCCCTAGGAGCCTCCGGCGGCAGCCGCACCTACTGCGTCCTGGACTGCCGCTACTGCCGTTTCGTCAGCGAGGGCCGCATCTCACCCTCAGGGGCCGCCTCTCCCCTCAAGAGCCCCATGGGCAGGTCCCCAGCAGCCTCGATCTCACCCAGGGGATCACCAGCCAGTAAGTACTCTCAATACAAACTGTTGTTGTTGAGGGCTCTAGATCCAAGGTAGCTCAGCTATAGCTCCTCTGAATCAAAGGTGACTGCCTTGTCTCAGGCCCTGTGTGACCCTTACGAGTTTAGTGCTTCCTTAATATATATATGATGAAAGGGATTTTTTTCTTTCTTTTTGAGTTTTTCTTTTTTTGGGTCGCACTTCCTCGGTGCGAAACGGCATGGTTAAACAGTGCAGCTGCTGCTTGTTCTGCTGTTGTTGCTGCTGCTGTTGTTGCTGCTGTTGTTGCTTCTGTTGTTGCTGCTACTGTTGCTGCTGCTGTTGTTGCTGCTACTGTTGCTGCTGCTGTTGTTTCTGCTACTGTTGCTGCTGCTGTTGTTTCTGCTGTTGTTGCTGCTGCTGTTGTTTCTGTTGTTGTTGCTGCTGCTGTTGTTTCTGCTGTTGTTGCGTCTAGTGGATCTGTAAAATTTCCAATTAATATTCAGACCAATTACCTAAAAATCCTATTGTAGATCAGGGGTTCCCTGACCTCTTAATATTGCATCTCCAATGTAGTGCTGAGCATTACCTTGATTGACCAGACTGGATACCA
Source organism: Cherax destructor (assembly GCA_009830355.1). Classification (NCBI taxonomy): domain Eukaryota; kingdom Metazoa; phylum Arthropoda; class Malacostraca; order Decapoda; family Parastacidae; genus Cherax; species Cherax destructor. The sequence goes on along the minus strand of WNWK01002033.1, from coordinate 119,984 downwards.
TCACCAGTAGGCCTATTACCTGCCAATAAGCCTACCAAACATTAATTAACTTATGGTTACTAGCTAAATCGTTCAAACAAAATGAAGAACTGGATACTCTCCCCCCCCCACAGAGAAGGATACCCACCCTCTGAGAAGTCGTACTTCCACCATAATTCAGTCAACCCTGGAAAGTTAATTATTTTCACACCATCCCCTCCTCCCCGCCCAAAAAAAAAAATCACTTAGCTTATAGGAGTGAGTTGAGTGCATGGTGTTATACAACAGGACCATCACTGACATCAAAGGAGGAAAGAGGCGAAGGTGGAGATGGAGAGGAGAAGCCAGACTCAGGAGGAAGATCAAATACAACCTCCCTCAACCACCTACAGAAGCCCTTACCCCCACAACCCCGACAACCCTAATGCAACCAAAGATTCTCGCCCCAAACCCACATGCCGTACCCAATGCCCCCACCCACCTCATTACAAACTCCACCTTCACGTCAGGTCTCCTGCTTCTCCAAACCCAACGTACCCCCCAGACCACAGTTTTAGAAAAGTTTGGTATACAAATGCAGACGGAAGAAGAAATAATTGTGAGGAGTGGCATGAAAGAGACATACCCAGACATAATAGCACACTGTACATAACGTTCCTTGTTTGTATTTCTTTACTTTGCTCTTGTTTGATGGTGGGGGTGGCAGCGGCGGTGGTAGTGATGATGTCGGTGTCTCCCAGGTAACTCCAGCAAAGTTCCAAGAGATGTCAACTTGTTAAAAGGGGAGGGGGTCAGTCCATAACTCCTGCTAGATTAGTGAATTACGAGAAATCTCGCTAAGAAATATTCTAGATGTGTTGAATTATTTTATCCATAGTAGTATAATACATTATATTCTGGCAGAATATCCTGACTTTGGTCATGGCAATGTGGGTGTCATCCGCAAAGGAAGACACGGAGCTATAGCTCACATCTCTGTCTATGTCAGATATGAGGATGAGGAATAGAATGGGAGTGAGTACTGTGCCTTGTGGAACAGCTTTTCACCGTAGCCCGGGCACACGCAGGAGACCACCAAGGCATGCATGTCTGAGAATGCCTGCCTGAGGTTTAAGGAATAGAACTTGATGCCGCAGTCAAAACTAAGGTCGAAAACTGGTGCACTAGTTCATCAATAGAGGACGAAAGAGGTGCCCCACAAAAAGTGGTAAGATGAGAGTATAAGTCCCAGTTCGCTTGTGCAAATTGCCAACGAGGGCTGCGAGGCAGTCGGGAATACGTAGTAGAAGTAAGAAGAATAGGAAAGTGATCACGGTCGTGTAAATCCAGGAGAACAGACCAAGTGTAATCAAGTGCAATTGACGAAGAACAGATAAAAATATCAATGCAAGAGAGAGACTGAGTGCGAGAGTCAAAATGGGTAGGAGCACCCGTATTTAAAACATGAAGAGAATGAGTAGAGAGAAGAGTCTCCAACTGATCACCACGAGAGTCACAGTGGGACTCTCCCCACTGGTGATGGTGAGCGTTAAAATCACCTAACAACAAGGTGGGCGGCCGTAAAGAAGAGATCAAAAAGGCAATATCCGAGATACAGAATGCACGGGAGGGGTAAAAATATAGAGAGCAAACTGTATACCATCTGTGCAAATAAATACGAGCTGCAGTATAATGCAGCAGAGACCGAACAAAAACTTGTTGATACTGTATATCAACGCCCACAAGAAGCACACTCTCATTAAATGATTTATCAGGAAAGGGATCAGAAGAATGTAACAGCACATAGCTCAAAACGGGATGAATAACAGCTGAACGAAGTTTAAGCGCTGGGGAAAACTGAGAGAGCAACACTTGGAGCTCTTCCCGATTACCCCTGAGGCCACGAATATTCCATTGTAAATAAGACATTATTTACAAAGACAAGTATGCCAACAAGAAGAAGCGAGAAAATTTATGGGTTATTAGGGTGAGTGAAGTCAACGTGTGGGGGCAATGGTAAGCGTGTAAGCAAGGAGGAATCAGAATGCTGTGAAGGAAAACATTGTTGCGAGGGTCGCGAAAAGGAAGGGGTAGAAGGAGGCGTGTCAGTGTCCATCAATGGTCGCAGCGGCCCGGTTTGAGACCTATAAGATCGTATATGGATGTCTGGTTTAACACTGTTTCTTGCTGGTTGTGATTTTGTTTCTCTCTGGCGTTTGGGTAATACCACCAGCGAGGCTCAAACACCTTTCGTTTACGCTGCTCACTTTCTGCCCAAATTATCGCTGCACCATTGTTGGAGCATTGGTCGTTCCATTGGAATTGAATATCGTTGTAATTTAACAGGTGTGCAGCTTGGCACCAGGTTAATGTCAGTTGGGCCAACTACGACCCCTGTATCTTCCACAGGTGTGTCTAATGTACCTGGAAGTAGTGCTAGTCTCTGCTCTCCCCTCCGTTTCATTGTTGATAATGGTGATCGTCCCAGTGATCGTTAGCTTGGTGATATTCATGTTGAGGAGGCAGGCGGTAGCAGGCCAGGGCCCACGCGCACCAAATGTGCGTCTTTTACACACGAAGCAACAAGGCTTACTGTGGAACAGAGAGGAAACAGCGCGGTTTTGCGAAGGAGGGGAATGATAGAAAGGAGAGAAATGATAGAGAGAAGGAGAATAATGATAGAGAGGAGAGCAGGAGGCAGTATCGTCGTACCAGTTTACGCAAAATAAATCGGTAATTTTAGCAACGTGCTTCTCTGAACCCGAGCCACAGAAATTTATCGAGTGGTTCGACCACCAGACCCGAGCTGTACAGTGTCCTGACGACCACCAGACCCGAGCTGTACAGTGTCCTGACGACCACCAGACCCGAGCTGTACAGTGTCCTGACACCAGACCCGACTGTACAGTCGCGACCCCAGACCCGAGCTGTACAGTGTCCTGACGACCACCACACCCGAGCTGTACAGTGTCCTGACGACCACCAGACCCGAGCTGTACAGTGTCCTGACGACCACCAGACCCGAGCTGTACAGTGTCCTGACGACCACCAGACCCGAGCTGTACAGTGTCCTGACGACCACCAGACCCGAGCTGTACAGTGTCCTGACGACCACCAGACCCGAGCTGTACAGTGTCCTGACGACCACCAGACCCGAGCTGTAGTGTCCTGACGAGCACCAGACCCGAGCTGTAGTGTCCTGACGACCACCACACCCGAGCTGTAGTGTCCTGACGACCACCACACCCGAGCTGTACAGTGTCCTGACGACCACCAGACCCGAGCTGTAGTGTCCTGACGACCACCAGACCCGAGCTGTAGTGTCCTGACGACCACCAGACCCGAGCTGTACAGTGTCCTGACGAGCACCAGACCCGAGCTGTACAGTGTCCTGACGAGCACCAGACCCGAGCTGTACAGTGTCCTGACGACCACCAGACCCGAGCTGTACAGTGTCCTGACGACCACCAGACCCGAGCTGTACAGTGTCCTGACGACCACCACACCCGAGCTGTACAGTGTCCTGACGACCACCACACTTGCACAGCTGCACATCAGACAACACCAAGAGTATACACACCTTGCTTGACTGTCGAAGGCTATGTAAACTACAGTGTTATTAAACCATCTGTGTTGGGTGCTCAGCAGTGTATACCAACGAAGAAGAGCTGCCAGTTTCAATTGGATGAGTGTCAGCCAGGGCAGTCGAGTGTCCCCTTTCCTGGAGAGCAGTCTAAGGTATTTACTAAGCGGTATAAATCAGCTGGAGTTCCTAATTTTATTGATCCTGTGTTGTTGTTGTTGTTGCAGCACAACTTGTTAGGTGTTGTTAGTCAAGATGCTGAGACAGCTCGATTGGTAGCGCACTCATCTCACAAACAGACGTCTGTGGTTTGATCCCTGGTACGGCTAGAAACATTAAGACGTGTTTCCTTAAGAAACACGTCCTAAGAGTAAAATAGGTACCTGGCGTGGGCCGCATCCTGGGGGACAAACTTTATCTAATTTGCCCGAAATGATCAGCATAACAAGGGGCTTTCTATATAGTTGTATGTCATTCATGTCAGCTGTGGTCTGTATACCTTGTACATGTACTTGTAGAAATAAAAATTATTATTATTATTATTATTATTATTATTAATTAATTAATTAATTAAATGGCCAGACTGCCCAGCTTATGTTGCATTTGTGTAGCCGAGTGGATAAAGAGCGCTGCCTGGGAATCTTGTCCATCCCAGTAGCAGTATCGAGTCCTGTTGACTGCGATCTTTTTCTCTTTATCTTCTCTCTCTCTCTCTCTCTCTCTCTCTCTCTCTCTCTCTATGTATATATATATATATATATATATATATATATATATATATATATATATATATATATATATCAATGAAACCACGAAACAAGTGGTACTGAAACATTTACCAAACTGTGGCAGGCCAGGGTTCGACTCCACGACACATTAAGATATTGTAAATGTCAGAGTGCCAGAGTAATTTTCTATAATAGTTGTTGTTTAATAAGGACATTATCTTTTGGAAAATGTCCTGATCGTCTGGTGGACATGGACAGCTCAGTACACTGTACTAGTTCCAGTTATGGCCGTAACACGGACAGCTCAGTACACTGTACTAGTTCCAGTTATGGCCGTAACACGGACAGTATCCAGTTGATATTTTGGTGAGTATTGCTTTAGCCATAATGGAACTGGCCATTGCAGCTGGCCAGGGCCAAGCAATTAGATCGAAATACCCATCCGGCAGCCTCGCCGGATGCCCTCGCTTACACGCTCGAAAGACGACGTTGAGGGGAAAGCAAGAGAAGGGTGTTACCTACCCTGGCATCTGCATTAAATCCTGAGGTACTTGAAGCCGATGATAAAGCTCCATTCTCTTAGTTTCTTGATGGGAATGGAGTTATTACGAGGAAAGGACTCCATTGACACTGGTAAGGGGCTTAATAGTGGTAAATTTGCAGCAAGATTAGTATTACCTACGAAATTTCGTCTCCAGTGATTCGTGTTGCCCGCAACTCTTCTACGGACGGACACTTCGAAGTGACGAAGACTTCGTGTACAATTTCTAAACCATTTTGTTTTGGCCAGGCTTAAGAAAAGATGTAAGCAGGACGTCAACCCCAGCAGTGACTGTCATGATTCATGCTGTGACCCAGGAAAGATGTAAGAAGGAACGTCAACCCCAGCAGTGACTGTCATGCTTTATGCTGTGACTAAGTATGGCTCAAGACTGCCTCATTGCGTCTCCCTGGGTAAACAAGATGATGCTAGAGTGAGATGTTACCATGGCAGCAGAGACGGAGGAGCCACGGAGATCCAGGATGAATCTCAGCTGCCGGACCCTTATCCAGTGACGGAGAAGGCTTAGTGCCATGATGGAGAGAGGACAGGGAGAGAGAAAAGTGTGTTTGAGAAAAGGGTGAGGAAAAAGAGACCAGACAGACAAGAGCACACACACACACACACAGGTACTGAGTAGCGTTGTTTCTCTACATAAGAATTGCTTCAGCTGAGGTTGTAGGAAAAGCAAGTCTGACTATCCTCACATCACAGAGCAAACAAATATTAGTTTAACAACGTTGCTATGTTTACACGGTGAAGTAGTCACCTGCAGTCTGTCAGGCTCGACCTGCAGTCTGTCAGGCTCGACCTGCAGTCTGTCAGGCTCGACCTGCAGTCTGTCAGGCTCGACCTGCAGTCTGTCAGGCTCGACCTGCAGTCTGTCAGGCTCGACCTGCAGTCTGTCAGGCTCGACCTGCAGTCTGTCAGGCTGACCTGCAGTCTGTCAGGCTCGACCTGCAGTCTGTCAGGCTCGACCTGCAGTCTGTCAGGCTCGACCTGTCTGTAGCTCGACCTGCAGTCTGTCAGGCTCGACCTGCAGTCTGTCAGGCTCGACCTGCACTCTGTCAGGCTCGACCTGCAGTCTGTCAGGCTCGACCTGCAGTCTGTCAGGCTCGACCTGCAGTCTGTCAGGCTCGACCTGCAGTCTGTCAGGCTCGACCTGCAGTTTGCCAGTCTTTAATGCGCTTTGATGCTCTCTGTATCCTAAACTATGAACTTCAGTTTACACTTCTAAGTCAAGGAGACAGCGTCTGCAGTGTGTCTGGCTACGTAACTCGGCAGAACGTTAGCAGCAACAGCCTCCTTGATCAGCCAGTCAACAGTCTAGCTTCAGGCTGCCAGAATAACCCTCGATGTCCGTCACTTAAGTAATGAAAGGGAGTAAAATTTTAATAAAGAAAGGCTCTTTAAAACTCTTAGTGGGATACCTGAGCTCTTTAACTGGTGTAAGTGGGGCTTAGAGCTTTGTGGGACTGGAGGGAACTATGGAGTGTAATGTTTGCTGGTGATGAGATGTGTGGAGGGTAATGATCATGATACATACACGTATAGATGACTCTCTTGGGTGAGGGGTGGTGGTAGTGGTAGTGTGTGGTGGTGGTAGTGGTAGTGTGTGGTGGTGGTAGTGTGTGGTGGTGGTTGTAGTGTGTGGTGGTAGTGTGTGGTGGTGGTAGTGTGTGGTGGTGGTAGTGTGTGGTGATGGTGGTGGTGTTAGTGTGTGGTGGTGGTGACGGTAGTGGTACTGTGTGGTGGTGGTGGTAGTGTGTGGTGATGGTGGTGGTAGTGTGTGGTGGTGTGTGTGGTGGTGGTAGTGTGTGGTGGTGTGTGTGGTGGTGGTAGTGTGTGGTGGTGGTAGTGTGTGGTGGTGGTAGTGTGTGGTGGTAGTGTGTGGTGGTGGTAGTGTGTGGTGGTGGTGGTGGTAGTGTGTGGTGGTGGTGTGGTGTGGGAGGTGGTGGTAGTGTGGTGGTGGTGGTGTGTGTGGTGGTGGTAGTGTGGTGGTGGTAGTGTGTGGTGGTAGTGTGTGGTGGTGGTAGTGTGTGGTGGTGGTAGTGTGGTGGTGGTGGTGGTAGTGTGTGGTGGTAGTGTGTGGTGGTGGTAGTGTGTGGTGGTGAGTGGTGGTGGTGGTAGTGTGTGGTGGTAGTGTGTGGTGGTGGTGGTAGTGTGTGGTGGTAGTGTGTGGTGGTGGTAGTGTGTGGTGGTGGTAGTGTGGTGGTGGTAGTGTGGTGGTGGTGGTAGTGTGTGGTGGTGGTGTAGTGGTGGTGGTGGTAGGTGTGTGTGGTGGTGAGTGGTGGTGTGTGTGGTGGTGGTGGTGGTAGGTGTGGTGGTGGTGGTGGTGGTGGTAGTGTGTGTGGTGAGTGGTGGTGGTAGGTGTGGTGGTGGTAGTGTGGTGGTGGTGGTAGTGGTGTGGTGGTGGTGTGGTTGTGTGTGGTGGTGGTGGTAGTGTGTGGTGGTGGTGGTGTGTGTGGTAGTGGTGTGGTGGTGGTAGTGGTGGTGGTGGTAGTGTGTGGTGGTGGTGGTGGTGTGGTAGTGTGTGGTGGTGGTGGTGGTGGTAGTGTGTAGTGGTAGTGTGTGGTGGTGGTAGTGTGTGGTGGTAGTGTGTGGTGGTGGTGGTGTGGTGGTGTGGTGGTGGTGGTGGTAGTGTGTGGTGGTGGTGGTAGTGGGGTGGTGGTGGTGGTGGTAGTGTGTGGTGGTGGTGGTAGTGTGTGGTGATGGTGGTGGTAGTGTGTGGTGGTGGTGGTGGTAGTGTGTGGTGGTGGTGGTGGTAGTGTGTGGTGGTGGTGGTGGTGTGTGTGGTGGTGGTGGTGGTGTGTGGTGGTGGTGGGTGTGTGGTGGTGGTGGTGTGTGTGGTGGTGGTGGTAGTGTGGTGGTGGTGGTGGTGTGTTTAGTGTGTGGTGGTGGTGGTAGTGTGGTGGTGGTGGTGGGTGGTGTTAGTACTTGGTGGTGGTGTGGTGGTGGTGGTGAGTGGTGGTGGTCGTGGTGGTGTTTAGAAGGGAATTGTGTTGAAGGTACTGATGTTCAATCAGTTGTGTTTTAGACATGGTACTCACACTGAAAGTACTTGCACCACTACACAGTACCTCTACCTGGTACAAATCCTACAAGATTACAGTACCTGGTACCACCACAGTCCTGGTACCACACACAGTACCTGTTACCAATCACAGTTCCTGGTACCACACACATTACCTGGTACCACACACAGTACCTGGTACCACACACAGTACCTGGTACCACACACAGTACCTGGTACCACACACAGTACCTGGTACCACACACAGTACCTGGTACCACACACAGTTCCTGGTACCAATCACAGTTCCTGGTACCAATCACAGTACCTGGTACCAATCACAGTTCCTGGTACCACACACAGTACCTGGTACCACACAGCTATGGGTATATATTATTTCTATGTACAAGGGCACTGGAGGCCTACATTGTATGCGAGGCATCATCACCAGGTCAAGAAATGCAGGTCACATAACACGTTTGTAAACACAGCATCAGTACCATCTTCTGTTTGTGTGATGCTACAACACAGACAGTTGTCCTGGTCTCAGGTACTGACCTCGCTACGCTGCAACACTACTTGTATGAAGCTCAATACACAGGGTACAAAATCTTGCAGGAAATGAATACATTGCGTGTACATAATTGTGGGGATGTATTAATATAATACCGACAAGGTGTGGTACAAGACACTTATGTACACTTCATGACATTTATTTTAGGAAACGTTCCTCCCCGAGTGGCTTCTTCAGTCCTGAAGAACGCTCCGCCACTCGTCGCGAAACATTTCCTCTGATAAATGTCCTGAATTGCACATTAGTGCCTTTTTTTCCGCAATTGGTAATCCATTTTCACCGCCGGTGTACGAGCCAGGTTTATCATGGACACACACACACTGATTGTTGCCCCTCACCTCCAACTTGTTCCCGCATACCTGCCTGAATTTGTGGCCGGAATTATTCGTATTGACACTCCTGACTATAACAGTGTAACATTTAAGGGGGAATTAATAACTCTGTAACATTCACGGAGGAATTAACAAAGTAGTTATATTTCTTAAGCTTTTTTTTTCTCCCTTACCCTAATCTCGCTGAGATCACCAGCATTGTGACTAGACTGCGTTGGACGGGGAATATTTTGTTAATTCAGCGTATCTGCGTCTGCCCCACCCATACACCAGGTAGTGTAGTGCGTCTCCATCGTGGTACTGGGAGGAGAGTTCATTGTACTGGCACTCTTGCAACTGCGTCGTCCCCAGGGGCACAGTTAGTGTTTATTGAGGATTTAGCGTTTAGTTATAATAATATTAATAGCGTTTATCGTCACTCTCAACACATCGAAGATTTTTGGTTTGGTACGTTCAACCAGGCTGTTACTTGCTGGTTGACTCAGGATCACGGGAACTTCACGAATACCAGAATATGTGGTTGTTAGTGCCACACCCTGTAGTTAATGTAAATGTGGCTGTTAGTGCCACAACCTGTAATGTAACTGTAGTCATCAGAGCCACACCCTGTAATTAATGTAACTGTGGTTGTCAGTGCCACATCCTGTAGTTAATGTAACTGTGGTTGTCAGTGCCACATCCTGTGGTTGATGGGCCGCGCTGGTACAATCATCACCATGAATGGTACAATCACTGGGGCTGGCGCGGTAAAAGCTTCATAACCTGATCAACTGATTTTATGTTTTTACCAACACTGGAATACTTACCCACTTCCAGTATTTCCCATCAATAACTGGAAAACCCACCTCACCTCTTTATCTCTCGTGTGTGTGTGTGTGTGTGTGTGTGTGTGTATATATATATATATATATATATATATATATATATATATATATATATATATATATATATATATATATATATATATATTTGTAGTATGTGTGTGGCTGGAGGCAAGCACTTGGAGAGGCTCTGAGGTATATTAATCATGCTGGAAAGATTTCTGGAGGTGGTGAAGAAATACCTCTCGTCTTATTCACTCTTATTCCTAGTTCTTCCTCCTCCTCCTCCCCCTCACTCTACACTCACCCCAGGTAGCAACAACGCACTCTACACTCACCCCAGGTAGCAACAACGCACTCTACACTCACCCCAGGTAGCAACAACACACTCTACACTCACCCCAGGTAGCAACAACACACTCTACACTCACCCCAGGTAACAACAACGCACTCTACCCTCACCCCAGGTAGCAACAACGCACTCTACACTCACCCCAGTTAGCAACAACACACTCTACACTCACCCCAGGTAGCAACAACACACTCTACACTCACCCCAGGTAGCAACAACGCACTCTACACTCACCCCAGGTAGCAACAGCACACTCTACACTCCCCCAGGTAGCAACAACACACTCTACACTCACCCCAGGTAGCAACAACACACTCTACACTCACCCCAGGTAGCAACAACGCACTCTACACTCACCCCAGGTAGCAACAACGCACTCTACACTCATCCCAGGTAGCAACAACGCACTCTATACTCACCCCAGGTAAAACAACACACTCTACACTCATCCCAGGTAGCAACAACGCACTCTACACTCACCCCAGGTAGCAACAACGCACTCTACACTCACCCCAGGTAGCAACAACGCACTCTACACTCATCCCAGGTAGCAACAACACACTCTACACTCACCCCAGGTAGCAACAACGCACTCTACACTCACCCCAGGTACAAAACAACGCACTCTACACTCATCCCAGGTAGCAACAACGCACTCTACACTCACCCCAGGTAGCAACAACGCACTCTGCACTCACCCCAGTTAGCAACAACACACTCTACACTCACCCCAGGTAGCAACAACACACTCTACACTCACCCCAGGTAGCAACAACGCACTCTACACTCACCCCAGTTAGCAACAACACACTCTACACTCACCCCAGGTAGCAACAACACACTCTACACTCACCCCAGGTAGCAACAACGCACTCTACACTCACCCCAGGTAGCAACAGCACACTCTACACTCCCCAGGTAGCAACAAAACACTCTACACTCACCCCAGGTAGCAACAACACACTCTACACTCACCCCAGGTAGCAACAACGCACTCTACACTCACCCCAGGTAGCAACAACGCACTCTACACTCATCCCAGGTAGCAACAACGCACTCTATACTCACCCCAGGTAACAACAACACACTCTACACTCATCCCAGGTAGCAACAACGCACTCTACACTCACCCCAGGTAGCAACAACGCACTCTACACTCACCCCAGGTAGCAACAACGCACTCTACACTCATCCCAGGTAGCAACAACACACTCTACACTCACCCCAGGTAGCAACAACGCACTCTACACTCACCCCAGGTAGCAACAACGCACTCTGCACTCACCCCAGGTAGCAACAACGCACTCTACACTCACCCCAGGTAGCAACAACGCACTCTGCACTCACCCCAGGTAGCAACAACGCACTCTACACTCACCCCAGGTAGCAACAACGCACTCTGCACTCACCCCAGGTAGCAACAACGCACTCTACACTCACCCCAGGTAGCAACAACGCACTCTACACTCACCCCAGGTAGCAACAACGCACTCTACACTCACCCCAGGTAGCAACAACGCACTCTACACTCACCCCAGGTAGCAACAACGCACTCTGCACTCACCCCAGGTAACAACACTTCAACAAACATCAAAGGTTCGTTAATTCTTCTCATTACCTCTGAGCTTACGTATATAATCATTACCATGCCCTCCCCCTCCCCCCAAAAAAAAAACTTATGGAAGTTATTTTAAAACATAACAAATGAACTAACGCAATATTTCGTAAGAAAACACGGACGGAAGGTTTTGAAACACAATTATTGCTGATTGCGTATGTTAATTATATCAAGTTGGGTTATTAACCGACCTAATTATGCGATATATAATTGTAAATTCTTTTATCCGGAAAGTATTGAAAAATGAAGAGTTAGTTTGGAACTCCGGACGCCATATCTTGCGTAATTTACTTCTAAAATTCAATTTCCAGGTCTTCAAATAACTTTTCGGTTCGTTCCAGACCATTATCATGCCTCAAGTGAGAGAGAAATGGGAAACTGTGAGTTGTTCCAGCCAGGGTATTGTGGGTTAGTTGTGAGTTGTTCCAGCCAGGGTATTGTGGGTTAGTTGTGAGTTGTTCCAGCCAGGGTATTGTAGGTTGTGAGTTGTTCCATCCACAGTATTGTGGGTTAGTTATGAACTGTTCCATCCACGGTATTGTGGGTTAGTTGTGAACTGTTCCAGCCAGGGTATTGTGGGTTAGTTGTGAACTGTTCCAGCCACGGTATTGTGGGTTAGTTATGAACTGTTCCAGCCACGGTATTGTGGATTTTATTCTTCAAAGATGAATAGCATGGTCCCCATGAATCATCACCAGGATCCTCAACGAAGGACACCATGTCTCTGCCCATTTAGGGAGTGGCCTAACAGCAGCAGCAGCAGCAGCAACACCAGCATCCCAACAGCAACACCAGCAACACAACAGCAGCCCTGGTTCCTTCACCTTCCTGAAGTGATAATTCACAGGGTTGTGCTCCGACCCTGTCATGTATGGATTATTGAACCAGAGGTCAGAAGGAGGAGGAAGAGGAGGAGGAAGAAGAAGAGGGGGAGAGGAAAGAGATAAACGAAGGTAAACGAGAGACGTGCATCTTAATAATGATTAAAATGAAGGAGGTGAATAGAAAAAAAAACAAGGATAACGAGACGGGTAGAAAGAGAGATGGAATACGAGATTATAACCAGCCAGGAATTCGGGTTTGTTAAATACTGAGAGCTTCTGGGTAGAAAATTATTGTTATCTGTTGACAGTCAGCTGAAAATGAAAGAGAAGACTCAGTAAAGAGCAGACTGCCGAAGTCTGTAAGGTCCACACCGAGGCTGTCTGCAGATCTACTCTCTCCCTATTAAAGACTATCTACTATTATATAGATAGCTGAGGGGATGATAGAGCAGAACTTTTCCCTCTTTGCGCAGTGGGATGCTGAGAAAGGCTGGAAAACAAACACAGTGGCTTCATCAGTCCAGTACGGAAAATCAGAAGGAGTTTGAGGTAATCAGTCCCTCAGCTGCGGGACTGATTACCTCAAACTCCTTCTGATCTCCAGTCTTCTCTGTATTAGACTGATGA
>WNWK01002033.1:19513-102013 GCA_009830355.1 Cherax destructor | reverse complement strand
GGGATCGATACAGTTCCTGGCCCTATGGTGTGTGGTGTGTGTGTGTGTGTGGAGGAGGATGGTGGTGGTGGATGGAGTTGGTGGTGGTGGTGTTGGTGGTGTTGTTGGTGGTGGTGGTGTGTTGGTGGTGGTGGTGTTTGGTGGTGGTGGTGTTGTGTGGTGGTGGTGGTGTTGGTGGTGGTGGTGGTGTGGTGGTGGTGGTGGTGTTGGTGGTGGTGGTGGTGTTGGTGGTGGTGGTGTTGTGGTGGTGGTGGTGTTGGTGGTGGTGGTGTGTGGTGTGGTGTGTTGGTGGTGGTGGTGTGTGGTGGTGGTGGGTGTGGTGGTGGTGGGGAGGATTGTGGAAGGGGTAATGTGTGGTTAGGGTGAGGAATATGAGGAATAGAGCTGTGTAGAAGGGGGTGTAGGGAGGAAGGGTGATGTGTAATGGAGTGGGTAGAGGAAGGAGAGGGGAGGGGAGGGGGAGGGTGTGCCGTGTTGCTACCTATGGGGTGAGGCGTGGGAACAGCGTAGGTAAGCGACTCCCCTGACCGTCTCCCGCTAGTGAAGGGTCAACACCTATGACACCCCCCCCACACACACACACACACCACACACACCACACACACACACACACCACACACACCACACACACCACACATACACCACACACACCACACACACACCACACACACACACACACCACACACACCACACATACACCACACACACCACACACACACCACACACACACACACACACCACACACACACACACACCACACATACACCACACATACACACACACACACACACACACACACACACACACACACAACGGTACTGAAAGAGATAAACCAGACTTTAAAAGAGGGGACTACACGGGTATGAGGAATTTCCTGCAGGAGGTTCTGTGGGAAAGGGAAATGGAAGGACAGTCAGTAAATGAAATGATGGAATACGTAGTGACAAAGTGCAAGGAGGCAGAGGAACGGTTTATACCCAAAAGAAAAAGATTAAATTGGAAGGCCAGAAAGAGCCCCTGGTTTACCCAAAGGTGCAGGGAGGCAAAGACTCAGAGTGTCAAAGAATGGAAAAGGTACAGAAGGCAAAGAACCCAAGTAAACAAAGAGATTAGTCGCAGAGCTAGAAACGAGTATGGACAAGTACGGAGGGAGGCCCAGAAACAGTACGAAAATGACATAGCATCGAAAGTCAAGTCTGACCAGAAGCTCATGTACAGTCACATCAGAAGGAAGACAACAGTCAAGGACCAGGTGATAAGGCTGAGGAGAGAAGATGGGGAACTCACAAGTAACGATCAAGAGGTATGTGAGGAGCTCAACTCGAGGTTTAAGGAAGTATTCACAGTGGAGGAAGGAAGGCAGCTGGGTAGACAGGACGGGGTGCGTCACCAACAAGGGATGTATCAAGTGCTAGAGGGCATACACACAACTGAGGAGGAGGTGAAGCAGTTACTCAGTGACCTTGATACCTCAAAGGCGATGAGTCCGGACAATATCTCCCCGTGGGTCCTCAGGGAGGGAGCTGAGGTAATATTCAACACATCCCTTGAAACTGGGCAGCTACCTGAGGTATGGAAAAAGGCCAACGTAGTCCCCATCTTTAAAAAAGGAGACAGAAAAGAGGCACTAAACTAGAGACCAGTGTCACTTACGTGTATAGTGTGCAAAGTCTTGGAGAAAATCATCAGGAAAAGAATGGTGGAGCATCTGGAACAGCACAGGATAATCAACGCCAGACAGCACGGATTCCGGGAAGGCAAATCCTGTGTAACAAACCTCCTGGAGTTCTATGACAAAGTAACAGAGGTAAGACAAGAGAGAGAAGGGTGGGTTGATTGCATTTTCCTGGACTGCAGGAAGGCCTTCGACACAGTTCCTCATATGAGATTAGTAAAGAAGTTGGAAGATCAAGCGTGTATAACAGAAAGGGCACTGGAATGGATCAGGGAATACCTCACAGGGAGGCAACAACGGGTCATGGTGCATGATGAGGTATGACAGTGGGCGCCTATGACGAGCGGGGTACCGCAGGGGTCAGTCCTAGGACCAGTGCTATTCTTGGTATATGTGAATGACATGTCGGACGGGATAGACTCAGAAGTGTCTCTGTTCGCAGATGATGTGAAATTAATGAAGAGAATCAAATCGGATAAGGACCAAGCAGGACTTCAAATAGACCTGGACAAGCTTGACATCTGATCTAGCAACTGGCTTCTCGAATTTAATCCCACCAAATGCAAAGTCATGAAGATCGGAGAAGGGCAAAGAAGACCGCTGACAGAGTACAGGCTAGGTGGAGAAAGGCTACAAACCTCGTCAAAGGAGAAAGACCTAGGAGTGAGTATAACACCAAGCACGTCTCCGGAAGCACACATCAACCAGATAACTGCGGCAGCATATGGGCGACTGGCAAACCTAAGATAAGCGTTCCGTTACCTTAACAAGGAATCGTTCAAGACACTGTACACCGTGTACGTCAGGCCCATATTAGAGTATGCAGCACCAGTCTGGAACCCACACCTGGTCAAGCACGTCAAGAAATTAGAGAAAGTGCAAAGGTTTGCGACAAGGTTAGTTCCACAACTCAGGGGACTGTCCTGTGAAGAAAGGTTGAGGGAAATAGGACTAACAACACTGGATGACAGAAGGGTTAGAGGAGACATGATAACGACATACAAAATACTGCGGGGAATCGACAAGGTAGATAGTGACAGGATGTTCCAGAGAGGGAACACGGAAACAAGAGGGCATAATTGGAAGCTGAAGACTCAGATGAGTCAAAGGGATGTTAAGAAGCATTTCTTCAGCCACAGAGTAGTCAGGAAGTGGAATAGTCTAGCAAACGATATAGTGGAGGCAGGAACCATACATAGTTTTAAGACAAAGTATGATAAAGCTCATGGAGCAGGGAGAGAAGAGACCCAGTAGCGGACAGGGAAGAGGCGGGGCCAGGAGCTGAGTCTCGACCCCTGCAACCACAATTAGGTGAGTACACACACACACACACCACACACACACCACACACACACACCACACACACACACCACACACACACATACACACATCACACACACATACACGCGCGCGCGCGCGTACGTTAGGCCCATATTGGAGTATGCAGCACCAGTTTGGAACCCACATCTAGCCAAGCACGTAAAGAAGCTACAGAAAGTGCAAAGGTTTGCAACAAGACTAGTCCCGGAGCTAAGGGGTATGTCCTACGAGGAAAGTTAAGAAATCGACCTGACGACTTTTGGAGGACAGGAGAATAGGGGGACATGATAACGACATATAAAATACTGAGAGGAATAGACAAGGTGGACAGAGACAGAATGTTCCAGAGATGGGACACAGCAACAAGGGGACACAGTTGGAAGTTGAAGACTCAGATGAATCACAGGGATGTTTATTGTGCCCCTCGTACCCTTCCTGTGGAGGGTAGTGGCTAGTTTATTGTGCCCCTCGTACCCTTCCTGTGGAGGGTAGTGGCTAGTTTATTGTGCACCTCGTACCCTTCCTGTGGAGGGTAGTGGCTAGTTATTGTGCCCTCTGACCCTTCCTGTGGAGGGTAGTGGCTAGTTTATTGTGCCCCTCGTACCCTTCCTGTGGAGGGTAGTGGCTAGTTTATTGTGCACCTCGTACCCTTCCTGTGGAGGGTAGTGGCTAGTTTATTGTGCACCTCGTACCCTTCCTGTGGAGGGTAGTGGCTAGTTTATTGTGCACCTCGTACCATTCTTGTGGAGGGTAGTGGCTAGTTTATTGTGCACCTCGTACCCTTCCTGTGCTAATCCCCATGTACTTTCTCTCTCTCCCTCTGTCTGTCTGTCTGTCTGTCTGTCTGTCTGTCTGTCTGTCTCTCTCTCTCTCTCTCTCTCTCTCTCTCTCTCTCTCTCACCAGTAGCGCCCTTGTCGACTAAATGATGCTTGCTGCCCCTCACCCACCCCTCACCCACCCACCAGTACTTTTGTATCTCTAGGACGAACTACATCCTTCACATTATGTAATTAGAAATAATACCAACGCTCACACTCACATCTAAGTTCGTCCTGAGTTCGGAGCTCCTCTCACGAACACGAATAAATAAACACCAACTCTGAGAGAGAGAGAGAGAGAGAGAGAGAGAGAGAAGAGAGAGAGAGAGAGAGAGAGAGTCTTCAGATAAGTTCATGCTAGTTCCGCCACTTCAAGAAACAGGAAGATCTTTCGTTGGTGTTCCTGGGAGTTAAACATGAAGCAGCAGACAGCTGCTACCCGCTCAACCACATCCTCATTCACCCTTGTTTATTCTCCATCTCTGTGTGTCCCCCTTCCCTACCTCCCTGCCTGGCTGTTTCTCCCTACCTCTCTGTACATGCTATTCATTGTCGTGTACCTCCCTGCCTCTCTGCTCTCTCTTCCCCTGCCCCTGCTATTTCTCGTGTACCTGCTGACTCTTCACCTAGGAGTCACTAGGTACGTGGGTGTTAGTCAGCTACTGTGGAAGGTATCCTGAGGCTGGACGAATGCTTCAGTACCAGCAGCTCCCTCCCAGCAAAATGTAAACTTGCATTTATGGTCACAGTGGTGGCCCATGCTAACCTCCCAATGGTGAATAAATATACCTAGTTGGATGAATCTTATTGTAGCCAGCTGGCCCAGTGGTTAACGCACTGTCCTGGAGTTTTAAGACTCACTCACCGTGTGTTCGAACCCCTCCCGTACCCTGGTTTGTTTACAGTCGTTTTATTACGATTTCCTCAGTGTTGATCAACAGTGACCTGAGTACTGATCAACACTGGCCTGAGTACTGATCAACAGTGGCCTGAGTACTGATCAACAGTGACCTGAGTACTGATCAACAGTGACCTGAGTACTGATCAACAGTGGCCTGAGTACTGATCAACAGTGGCCTGAGTACTGATCAACAGTGACCTGAGTACTGATCAACAGTGACCTGAGTACTGATCAACAGTGACCTGAGTACTGATCAACAGTGACCTGAGTACTGATCAACAGTGACCTGAGTACTGATCAACAGTGACCTGAGTACTGATCAACAGTGACCTGAGTACTGATCAACAGTGACCTGAGTACTGATCAACAGTGACCTGAGTACTGATCAACAGTGACCTGAGTACTGATCAACAGTGACCTGAGTACTGATCAACAGTGACCTGAGTACTGATCAACAGTGACCTGAGTACTGATCAACAGTGACCTGAGTACTGATCACAGTGAATTCATCAACATGATCGAGTCTGATAACAGCTGCTTCAGTGACTGAGTACTGATCAACAGTGAAGTACTGACACAGACAGTACTGATCAACGTGACCTGATCTGATCAACGTGACTGATCATCAACAGTGTGAGTATGCGAATTCATCAACTTCGTTGATAAGAGTTAAAACAGTATCCAGATTAAATTGTAATTGTCGAGGTTGAAGAAGTACTCATCGTGTGCTGGTCTGGCCAGACACAAGTGTCACTCACCAGTGCCAATGAGTGCCGCTCACGTGCGTCTCTTATGAGGGTAGTCCGTCCCCTCCCCCCTCCCACGGAAGAACAACTTCACTACCCTCTGAAGGGTAACGCCAGTTCCCCTTTCTTCTAATATTATGTTATTTTTCCCCTATAATTATAATCTACCTTGTCCATAATTACTATCGCATTTGCTTTGTCTGTTTGGTAAGGTGAAGTCCAGGATCTTTCCTTAATTCATGGTATAACTTAACAAATCTTTGATGACAATTGTGTTGTAGAGGTGTGAGCTGTGCTCACACCTCTACAACAGACAGTACATCATCAGTCTGGAAGTACCTGCATGTTGACACTGGTACACATGGTTGGTATCTCTACCTCTGCCCCTGGTTGTGCATCTGGCCTCTTGCGAGACCTCCAATAATTTTTCCCCTCCTTCAAAACTTTGGCAGTAAATGTCTTTACAAGTTGGTTTACTCGTAAGAATTTCCTTTGGGTACAAAACTTGGGTTGACCTTGTTCTCCTGCCTTGATCTGACTCTGAGACGTAGAGGAAGTGTTCACTGCAGTGGTTCGTAACTCTACGTCACGCTTATCTCTCGTTTAAATTTTCACAATTTATTATTAGTGAATTTTCACGGCTGAGACTGCAGTAAACTTTACACAGGTTCTCCAAGATGTATGATCGAGTGAGAATGATGCCGGATGGATGTTGGTCTGTCTTGTGACGATGATAGTGGGTGTCTCGAATGCGAGATGATAGTGGTCTGATGATAGGTGTTGACGATGAGGTCGACGATGATAGTGGGTGTCTGACGATGATAGTGGTGTCTGACGATGATAGTGGTGTCGAGATGTAGGGTCTGACGATGATAGTGTCTGACGATAGTGGGTGTCTGACGATGATAGTGGGTGTCTGACGATGATAGTGGTTGTCTGACGATGATAGTGGGTGTCTGACGATGATAGTGGGTGTCTGACGATGATAGTGGGTGTCTGACGATGATAGTGGGGGTCTGACGTTGATAGTGGGTGTCTGACGATGATAATGGATGTCTGACGATGATAGTGGATGTCTGATGATGATAGTCGTTGACTGGCGATGATAGTGGTTGACTGACGATGATAGTGGTTGACTGACGATGATAGTAGGCTGAAGGAGTAGTGGTAAACAGAGTTAAATCGGATAATACCATAGTGAAGAGCTCTGTCCCACAAGGCACAGTACTCGCACCTATCCTGTTCCTCATCCTCATATCAGACATAGACAGAGATGTAAACCATAGCACTGTATCATCCTTTGCAGACGATACTAGGATCTGCATGAGTGTGTCATCCATTGAGGACACGGCAAATCTCCAAGAAGATATAAACCAAGTTTTCCAATGGCCAACAGAGAACAATATGATGTTCAATGAAGACAAATTCCAACTACTCCGTTATGGAAAACTGGAGACTGAGGACTGAGTATATTACAAACTCCAATCACACAATAGAGCGGAAAAGTAATGTGAAGGACCTGGGTGTGGTAATGTCCGAAGACCTCACCTTCAAGGACCACAACAATGCCACTATCACATCTGCGAGGAAACTGATAGGATGGATAATGAGAACATTCAAGACAAGAGATGTCAAGCCAATGATGATCCTTTTTAAATCACTTGTTCTCTCTAGGCTAGAATATTGCTGTACATTAACATCCCCATTCAAGGCAGGTGAAATTGCAGATCTAGAGAATGTACAGAGAACCTTTACTGCACATATAAGTTCCATCAAACACCTTAACTACTGGGAACGCCTGGAAGCATTAGACTTATATTCACTGGAGCGCAGGCGAGAGAGATATATTATAATCTACACCTGGAAGATTCTGGAGGGACTGGTCCCTAATATGCACACAGAAATCACTCCATACGAAAGCAAAAGACTTGGCAGACGGTGTAACGTACCCCCAGTGAAGAGTAGGAGCGCCACTGGTACACTAAGAGAAAACACAATAAGTGTCCGGGGCCCAAGACTGTTCAACAGCCTCCCACCAGCCATAAGGGGCATTACCAGTAGACCTCAGGTTGTCTTCAAGAGGGAGCTGGACAGATACCTAAAGTCAATGCCAGATCAGCCAGGCTGTGGTTCGTACGTTGGACTACGTGCAGCCAGAAGTAACAGCCTCGTTGATCAGGCCCTGATCTACCGGGAGGCCTGGTCATAGACCGGGCCGCGGGGACGTCGATCCCCGGAATGCCCTCCAGGTAGACTCCAGGTAAGGACTGATTACCTCGTCATTTGTACATCGTTGTAAAGTCTTCCCATTATCTCCTTGAATCTGTATTGATAAAGCCACTGGTGGGCGAAACGTCTACAAATAAAGAGACCCAGTTGATGCAGATGTGTCTAATTGTTCATCTCGTTGGTATTATTTACCACTCGGCTTCAAGAACATTGGTATCTGAAGGTAGTGTATGCTCGCCTCTGCCGTCCGTGTATTGGATATGAGTTTCGTGTAAGGGGTATGAGTTTCGTGTAAGGGGTATGAGTTTCGTGTAAGGGGTATGAGTTTCGTGTATGGGGTACGGCTGGCGTCCTTACTCCAAATATTTCATGTAAAGAAGCATTGTGTGCCACGCCCGCTGTACTTATGTCTTTCACGACGCACCATGTACGTGATGTGGCTCACCATATTATCAGGTTACACTACCCTCCTTCTCCCATCTTTATGCCTTATACTCTCCACAAATCTTGTTCTCATTCCGTAGCTCGATTGGTAGCGCACTCAGCTTGCACACTGAGGTCCGGGGGTCGATTCCCGGTACGGGTGGAAATATTGGGACGTGTTTCCTTAAGACACCTGCTGTCCATGTACACCTAGCAGTAAAATAGGTACCTGGGGGACAAAATTAACCTAATTTGCGGGAAATGCTCAGCATAACAAGGGGCTTTCTATATAGTAGTATGTCATTGATGTCAGCTATGGTCTGTATACCCTGTACATGTACTTGTAGAAATAAAGATTATTATTATTATTATTATTATTATTATTATTATTATTATTATTATTATTATTATTATTATTATTGTTATTACTTAACATCTTTATCACCTCACATTGATAGAATTGTACAAGTGACTTGTGGATGGAGAGTGACGAGTCTGAAGATGTTGGATATAGTATATATATATATATATATATATATATATATATATATATATATATATATATATATATATATATATATATATATATATATATATATATATATAGTCAATTTTTCAGTTGTCTGACAGTGGAAGACAACTACACTGAGGGAGACGCACCGTAAACGCTGTGTAGGTATGCTGAACATACACTGAGAGTTGTGTATGTTCTTGTTCTGTGTATTAAAGTACTCTTGACTGGTAGTGTACAGGGACTTGCGGCCTTAATGACCCATCGTGTAGTCGACAGGATTCAAACCAAATAAGTCTATGACCCATACCATCTAACACTAATACAATGTATATACACAGGGCACGTCTTCAAAAAATCCACTTTGCATTATACCGTATCCAACAGTCATCATAATTAGGCATTATTAACTATCAGAATCATTATTAATCATCATTGTTCTATGTATAATCATCATTGGCTAATAAGCATCAGTAGTTGTCCTATATAATGATCGTCAACATCATTATATACGACAAAAATTGCATGATGGACAACTATGATTCACCACTTGTGTCATCCAGTCATCATCAGTGTCAGTCATCATACGTGTCAGTCATCATCAGTGTCAGTCATCATCAGTGTCAGTCATCATCAGTGTCAGTCATCATCAGTGTCAGTCATCATCAGTGTCAGTCATCATCAGTGTCAGTCATCATCAGTGTCAGTCATCATCAGTGTCAGTCATCATCGTGTCAGGTCATCATCAGTGTCGTCACATCAGTGTCAGTCATCATCAGTGTCAGTCATCATCAGTGTCAGTCATCATCAGTGTCAGTCATCATCAGTGTCAGTCATCATCGTTTTGTCAGCAAGTACTCAGCAGCGTCGGGGAGGTCAGTCAGCAGTGACCAGCGTTGGGGAGGTCAGTCAGCAGTGACCAGCGTTGGGGAGGTCAGTCAGCAGTGACCAGCGTTGGGAGGTCAGTCAGCAGTGACCAGCGTTGGGAGGTCAGTCAGCAGTGACCAGCGTTGGGGAGGTCAGTCAGCAGTGACCAGCGTTGGGGAGGTCAGTCAGCAGTGACCAGCGTTGGGGAGGTCAGTCAGCAGTGACCAGCGTTGGGGAGGTCAGTCAGCAGTGACCAGCGTTGGGGAGGTCAGTCAGCAGTGACCAGCGTTGGGGAGGTCAGTCAGCAGTGACCAGCGTTGGGGAGGTCAGTCAGCAGTGACCAGCGTTGGGGGGGTCAGTCAGCAGTGACCAGCGTGGGAGGTCAGTCAGCAGTGACCAGCGTTGGGGAGGTCAGTCAGCAGTGACCAGCGTTGGGGAGGTCAGTCAGCAGTGACCAGCGTGGGAGGTCAGTCAGCAGTGACCAGCGTTGGGGAGGTCAGTCAGCAGTGACCAGCGTTGGGGAGGTCAGTCAGCAGTGACCAGCGTTGGGGAGGTCAGTCAGCAGTGACCAGCGTCGGGGAGGTCAGTCAGCAGTGACCAGCGTTGGGGAGGTCAGTCAGCAGTGACCAGCGTCGGGGAGGTCAGTCAGCAGTGACCAGCGTCGGGGAGGTCAGTCAGCAGTGACCAGCGTTGGGGAGGTCAGTCAGCAGTGACCAGCGTTGGGGAGGTCAGTCAGCAGTGACCAGCGTTGGGGAGGTCAGTCAGCAGTGACCAGCGTTGGGGAGGTCAGTCAGCAGTGACCAGCGTTGGGGAGGTCAGTCAGCAGTGACCAGCGTTGGGGAGGTCAGTCAGCAGTGACCAGCGTTGGGGAGGTCAGTCAGCAGTGACCAGCGTTGGGGAGGTCAGTCAGCAGTGACCAGCGTTGGGGAGGTCAGTCAGCAGTGACCAGCGTTGGGGAGGTCAGTCAGCAGTGACCAGCGTTGGGAGGTCAGTCAGCAGTGACCAGCGTTGGGGAGTCAGTCAGCAGTGACCAGCGTTGGGGAGGTCAGTCAGCAGTGACCAGCGTTGGGGAGGTCAGTCAGCAGTGACCAGCGTTGGGGAGGTCAGTCAGCAGTGCACAGTGTCACTTCAGCTTTACAAACATCGATAAAAAAAATTATTCGCCTCTACTGAAAGGCTTCAATGACCTGCCCACTATTGTTCTGACACTGTGCCTTGCCCACACTCCACCCCACTCCACCCCACTCCACCCCACTCCACCCCACTCCACCCCACTCCACCCCACTCCACCCCACTCCACCCCACTCCACCCCACTCCACCCCACTCCACCCCACTCCACCCCACCTCCACCCCACTCACCCCACTCCACCCCACTCCCACTCACCCCACTCAACCCCACTCACCCCACTCACCCCACTCAACCCCATTCAACCCCACTCCACCCCACTCAACCCCATTCAACCCCACTCAACCCCACTCAACCCCACTCAACCCCAATCAACCCCACTCCACCCCACTCAACCCCACTCAACCCCACTCAACCCCACTCAACCCCACTCAAACCCCCACTCAACCCCACTCAACCCCACTCAACCTCACTCAACCACCCCCACTCAACCCCACTCAACCCCACTCAACCCCACTCAACCCCACTCCACCTCACTCCACCTCACTCAACCCCACTCACCCACTCACCCCACTCACCCACTCCCTATCACCCCACTCCCCCTCTCAACCTCCATTCATCACTGTGTCAACTCATCAACTAAAATCATCAGTCTGTCATTCCACTGACTTCTTTCAAAACTTCCAGCACATAATCGAATCTTCTTAACTCATAAATTTAATAAAATCATATTTTTTCCCCTAATCTTTTCAAATCTTCCGAAGTAATTCGCATTTCTTATTCAATTTTCAGAAAATAATATTTATGGTAGCAATCTGGGGGATAATTCCTGAAGTTATGCATTTCTTATGAAACTTTTTCAGCTATATCATGAAGACTTTTTAGCTCCAAAGCTCCCACTTAAGACTTGTCACTGCTTGAGCTCCCACTGAAGACTTTTGTCACTGCTTGAGCTCCCACTGAAGACTTTTGTCACTGCTTGAGCTCCCACTGAAGACTTTTGTCACTGCTTGAGCTCCCACTGAAGACTTTTGTTATTGTTGGAGCTCCCACTGAAGACTTTTGTTATTGTTGGAGCTCCCACTGAAGACTTTTGTTACTGTTGGAGCTCCCACTGAAGACTTTTGTCACTGTTGGAGCTCCCACTGAAGACTTTTGTCACTGTTGGAGCTCCCACTGAAGACTTTTGTCACTGTTGGAGCTCCCACTGAAGACTTTTGTCACTACTTGAGCTCCCACTGAAGACTTTTGTCACTGTTGGAGCTCCCACTGAAGACTTTTGTAACTGTTGGAGCTCCCACTGAAGACTTTTGTCACTGCTGGAGCTCCCACTGAAGACTTTTGTCACTACTTGAGCTCCCACTGAAGACTTTTGTCACTGTTGGAGCTCCCACTGAAGACTTTTGTCACTGCTGGAGTTCCCACTGAAGAGCTTGATCTCCCACTGACTACACTGCCTCAACTACTAACTCAAGATTCCACTGACAACATTTATATTCCACAATGTAAACAACAAGGAATTTGGGGAAAAATATATGCGCCAAAATGTTTTTCTGTTGAAGTTGTTGACAATATGTGGGACTCCTTGTAGGAGGCGCAGGTGTTCCAGCATTATTACGACAGGTGTTGACAGCTTCTGTGAGGAGGCAGTGTGACCCATGACGTTGTAAACTGCCTTGAAACACCTGTCACCACCGTGGTGGTGGAGTGGACCAACGGGGGTGGTGGAGTGGACCAACGGGGTGATAGAGTGGACCAACGGGGGTGGTGTAGTCGACCAACGGGGTGATGGAGTGGACCAACGGGGTGATGGAGTGGACCAACGGGGTGATGGAGTGGACCAACATTTCTCCATAGATTGCTGTGTAGTTGACAGATGTTCCCAGACTTGTCATCTGTGCCGCCAGCACACAGACTGGGAGGCTGGCAGAGATAGAGGAAGGGAGTGACAGGAGAGAGAGAGAGATAGGGCAGAGAGAGAGAGGACATAGGACGTTTAAAATCATAAGGTTAATTAACTCGTCATTTTAAAAAAAAAGGAAAAAATCGTTTTAGTGCACGTTGTTTGTGTCTTTAAGGACGTCGTCTTGATGCTGGGAAAGGGATCTTGAGTCAAGGAAGTGGATCTATCCTCTCCTTCATTGGCTCGAGTCTGATTACCTCAGAGGAGCTTCTTGTGACGAATGACCAGTATAATTCAACTTGTATTCATCGTGCTGTGTCAAACATCACTACATTCCTGCATGTTATCTTAAGCAGTCTTGAGCATGGGTGTTTATTGTTTGCCAGGATGTGTGCACCATCGTGGTAGAGTAGACAACTAGGTGTTGGAGACTGATAGTTTCAGAGGGAGGACGAACAGGGTGAAATTACCTCATATTTAGGAACAACACAAGCCCTCAGACCCTTACCAGCCTGAAGCTGGCTAGCACCATGCAAGAACCTTGCATAGTGCTAGCCAGCTAGTATGGACGTGCTATAGTTGTATCAGTGAGTGTTCTTATATTTACTCTCTAAACTCTACTTACTGTCTGGTTAACCTGGTCCATACTCATTGCACAAGAAATAAATAATTGTAAATAATGTCCTGACAGTGGGAATATGTTGAACCAAAACTATTTTCTGATGTATACTTTAAGCCAAAACTTTGATTACCATCTTGACTGTGTTATAAGCTAGTGTCCAGCATGGTCAGGCACTGCAGGCCCAGTGACACTACTTGTGCTCGTGTTACTAGTTCGTTGCGAACCCACAGCTCATCCTGCAGGTGGAAGAGCAATAGTATAGCATTACAGAGGCCATAACGGGTGTTTACCAGACCGCAAGAGATCATGAAAGCGCTTGGAATTTCACTGTTTTTCACTGTGATTGTTTTACATATTGTAATATCTCTTTGCAGTGATATATATATATATATATATATATATATATATATATATATATATATATATAATATATATATATATATATATATATATATATATATATATATATATATATATATATATATATATATATATATATATATATATATATATTCCATCATTTCAATATTACAGTCTCATTATAAATATAATTATCTACTTAATGCAATATGTGGATAGAATCTACAAATTTCAGATACCTTATCATTAACATTAAAATTATTAATTCATTTCCTAGATGTCTGTATGCTTCGATCTCCAACTGAGGTCCTCTTCAGCAGGTGCAATTATTAATATATTCAAGGAAGAATGAGAGTTAACCAGGAAAAATGTGAAGGACTGGAGGAGCTGAGATATTATGGTCAGTGTTGACTCTATCTCCTGACAAGCTTCCAGTGATCCCTTCTTTCATTATTCTTTCACGCCCTTCCTTCTCTGGACGCCGTAAGAGTGCACACACACACACACAAGACCAGGCTTCCTGCAGTATACTCTTGAGTCCTCCTCCTTCCTTCCTCACACTGAGGACCTTCATTGTGGTCCTCTTCCACGAGAGGTCTTCTTTTATCTTCTTGTATTGCTTCAGTGTTTTAACATTCTCCTTAATTCTCACTGTGTACATCGTGCTTTCTCCTCGTTTTTGTGTTATTCCTTTGCTTCGTTGTTGTTTATCCTGTCCCTCTCTACCACCTTTCTTTGTACACTCGTAACTGTTTTTTTATACTTTTCGTTTTTCAGGCCTCAGTTTGATAACTGTTCGTTCTCAACTGTGTTTATCTTCCCTCTCTTCCCCCTCCCTTCCCCTATCTCTCTTTATTGATTTTTTTTATCCCTTATACGTGTGTCTCCCTTCTCTCTTTCTCTTCTAATTCAAATTTTGTTTGTTTAGTTTCCCCTCGTTTTTGTTTTCATTTCATCTCCTTTCTTTCAGTGTTGGCAGTGCTTGTCCTCTCTCTCTCTCTCTCTCTCTCTCTCTCTCTCTCTCTCTCTCTCTCTCTCTCTCTCTCTCTCTCTCTCTCTCTATCTATCTATCTATCTATCTATCTATCTATCTATCTATCTATCTTGTCCCTCTTCGCGAGGCCACTATTTAAGTTCAAGAACAATTCTATTTCTGTGTGTACTTCCACATCCTAGTACCTCTCCGTCATTCTTGCTGTTCTCTTAGTGACTTTCCTTACTCATTACCTCTGGTCTCCTTCACCACTGCGTAATAATAGTCTCCTTCACCACTGCGTAATAATAGTCTCCTTCACTACTGCGTAATAATAGTCTCCTTCACTACTGCGTAATAATAGTCTCCTTTACCACTGCGTAATAATAGTTGTCAGTGTTGACGTGTGTTCTGAAGTGGCCTCGTTCATCGCTCTTCTGGCTATCCGTGTTAGTCGGGCTTTCCACCGCCCCGTCCAGGTTTGTGTCGTACGAACGTAAGGCTGGAGGAACACTGCAGCAGGCCTACTGGCCCATACTAGGCAGGGCCTTCTCAAAACCAACTATTCCAACCCTCGCACTTGTTCAACCTTTTACCAAAGCTTCCCAAATATTTGTTTTAGTACTTCAGGTACTGTAAACAGAGACACTTATGTAGTTTGGGTCATTTATTATAGAAAACGTTTCGCCACAAGTGGCTTCGGTCCTTAGGACTCGTATAAGATGAATACTCCTGTGTCACCCTCCATCAACCTTCTTCCTCAACCTTCCCTCATTATCACGGCCGACTTTAAGGAACATTCATGAGGGAGTTACCTGGGAGACTTGCCACTGTGGGAGAGACGGAGGAAGGAACAAAAGAAGGAAGAGTAAATTTATTCAGGTACAGGTACACATAAATACAGTTACATAAATTATTATACATAAGAGCATATGTGTAGATTACCTAAGATAACCCAAACGAAGGAAATTAAAAAGAACTTTCTCCTTTACCAAGTATTTTAGCTCGTCTTGTCATCTGGTCAGGGTAAATATTTCCAGAGATCTGTGAAAGGGGCACTGAGTGCCGCATCTCCACCCCTGACATGGGTGCCCTGTCAGGCACTGTGAGTGTACGCTGGTGGGCGACATAAACACCACCGTATCCATGTGTTTACCCGCTGGTGTAAATATTCACGGGATAGGTAGCCGGATGCTGCTCTGTGAAGTATTACTGTGGAGATGAATGTATTCACTGGTACGGTGAATGCTGGGATGCTGTTGAATAACTCTGTGAAGATGACATTCACTCACACTAAGAGTGGAGGGAAGGGATGAGACTAACTCTGTATTCGTGGTTAAAACCGGTCTTAAAACACTCCCGGGTGTAAACCACGGGGAACCCTGGGGGGCGTTGGGTTGAGTTATGTGTCCCTCTCTATGTAAACCAAACTTAATACCCACACTGATATTCAGCACCATACTTATATTCAACCATTACTTATTTTCAAGTAACTACTGCTACCACTAATACTAATACTACTATTACTACTACCACTACTATTACTACCACTACTACCTACTTCCCCCCTTCCCGTAGTGTCTTCTGGACTTCTCTACTTTTCTCACCTCAGTTGTAACTTGACAATGGTCCAGGAGAGACCGAAAAGTCGTCATAACTTTCCTCCCAAGTGTGAGTTATTTGTGAATATATGAGTACACCTAGGTGGGTACACCTAGGTGGGTACACCTAGGTGGGTACACCTTGGTGGGTACACCTAGGTGGGTACACCTTGGTGGGTACACCTAGGTGGGTACACCTAGGTGGGTACACCTAGGTGGGTACACCTAGGTGGGTACACCTAGTTGGGTACACCTAGGTGGGTACACCTAGGTGGGTACACCTAGGTGGGTACACCTTTGTGGGTACACCTAGGTGAGTACACCTAGGTGGGTACACCTAGGTGGGTACACCTAGGTGGGTACACCTAGGTGGGTACACCTAGGTGGGTACACCTCACATCCCTCCTGCCCAACATAGCGTCAACATACCCGCATTGTGTCACACTAATTCTTCATTATCTGTCATTACAGTTTTATTACTCTCTTCTTCCTCTCCCTCCCACCACTGTTACTTTCCTTTTTCCTTTCCCCCTCCTCTCTCTCTCTTTCTCTCAATCTTTCTCTCTCTCTCTCTCTCTCTCTCTCTCTCTCTCTCTCTCTCTCTCTCTCTCTCTCTCTCTCTCTCTCTCTCTCTCTCTCTCTCTCTCTCTCTCTCTCTCTCTCTCTCTCTCTATGTCATATTTTCTTCATATCTTCCTTCTACTCTTCTTCCCTTGCTTTATTATCATCGTATTTATCCTCTTTCGTTTCCTCTTGTTCTTTCTGTGTCGTTATTCTCCTGCTGCAAGTTCCAAGTCACCCAGTATTTAGTGGTTGTCGGTCTGCCTAAGAGAGAGAGTTTTTATGCATGCTGAGTGAGGTTGTCGCCAGGCGCGTCATAAATCTGCTTTGATGTATGTTTATGTATGTGAGGATTTACTGTAGATATATTACGAGGCCCAAATCTCTCTCTCTCTCTCTCTCTCTCTCTCTCTCTCTCTCTCTCTCTCTCTCTCTCTCTCTCTCTCTCTCTCTCTCTCTCTCTCTCTCTCTCTCTCTCTCTCTCTCTCTCTCTCTCTCTCTCTCTCTCTCTCTCTCTCTCATAATTTTCATTGCTACGGCTCTGTGGTGATGGAGGTATTTCTTACAGTGTTGACACCTACAGCATGTATGGGAGAGATGGTAATTCCAGTGTTGTGGTATTAACTGCGTCTGTGCTGGACGGTCGTCCTTGAAGGTGGTGTTGTACCTTTAATGGAATACTTGAAGATTATCCCTCAGTGCCTCGGTGAAGTCTCTGTCAGCCCAGGCTGGAGGATTTTAACATTTTCCCCATCCTCTATTGATGCCAAGTGGGAGGTGGGGGACACGGTGGGGCTGGAAGCTGGCTATGTAAGCCTCGTACAGGACGGGTTAGCGGGTATACCTGGAGTATACCTGGAGAGGGTTTCGGGGGTCAATGCCCCCGCGGCTCGGTCGGTCCGAGACCAAAGTTGTTGCTGGTCTTTCCAGTTGTGCTAAATAAAGAAACATAATGGCTGTTTCCTCTCTGTGTCTGTCTTTTTTCCCTCCATCACCCGTCCCTCCCTCCCTCCATCACCAGTCCCTCCCTCCCTCCATCACCAGTCCCTCCCCCTCCATCACCCGTCCCTCCCTCCCTCCATCACCAGTCCCTCCCTCCCTCCATCACCAGTCCCTCCCTCCCTCCATCACCAGTCCCTCCCTCCATCACCAGTCCCTCCCTCCTCCATCACCAGTCCCTCCCTCCATCACCCCTCTTTCCCTCCCTTCAGCAGGTTCCAGTAACCAATATTTCCTGGTCGTCAACACTTCAGAAAGAGACATGATCCCTGTTTTTTTTTTGTTTTTTTTGATATATGGATTTTCGAGAACAAATTCTCCCCCGTTAAGCCTATACGGCCTATCCATTTTTTTTTTTTTTTTTTTTGCCCTGGCTGACGAGCTGCGTCAGGAGCGGCGGCTGACAGTCAGAACCCACAAAGAGGAGGCTTTGTTGGGTGTGGTCTTTGTTGGGTGTGGTCTTTGTTGAGTGTGGTCTTTGTTGGGTGTGGTCTTTGTTGAGTGTGATCTTTGTTGAGTGTGTTCTTTGTTGGGTGTGGTCTTTGTTGAGTGTGGTCTTTGTTGGGTGTGGTCTTTGTTGAGTGTGGTCTTTGTTGAGTGTGGTCTTTGTTGAGTGTGGTCTTTGTTGGGTGTGGTCTTTGTTGAGTGTGGTCTTTGTTATGTGTGGTCTTTGTTAAGTGTGGTCTTTGTTGAGTGTGGTCTTTGTTGAGTGTGGTCTTTGTTGGGTGTGGTCTTTGTTGTGTGTGGTCTTTGTTGGGTGTGGTCTTTATTGGGTGTGGTCTTTGTTGAGTGTGGTCTTTGTTGGGTGTGGTCTTTGTTGAGTGTGGTCTTTGTTGGGTGTGGTCTTTGTTGAGTGTGGTCTTTGTTGGGTGTGGTCTTTGTTGAGTGTGGTCTTTGTTGGGTGTGGTCTTTGTTGAGTGTGGTCTTTGTTGAGTGTGGTCTTTGTTGAGTGTGGTCTTTGTTGGGTGTGGTCTTTGTTGGGTGTGGTCTTTGTTGGGTGTGGTCTTTGTTGAGTGTGGTCTTTGTTGAGTGTGGTCTTTGTTGAGTGTGGTCTTTGTTGGGTGTGGTCTTTGTTGAGTGTGGTCTTTGTTGGGTGTGGTCTTTGTTGAGTGTGGTCTTTGTTGGGTGTGGTCTTTGTTGAGTGTGGTCTTTGTTAGGTGTGGTCTTTGTTGAGTGTGGTCTTTGTTGGGTGTGGTCTTTGTTGAGTGTGGTCTTTGTTGGGTGTGGTCTTTGTTGAGTGTGGTCTTTGTTGGGTGTGGTCTTTGTTGAGTGTGGTCTTTGTTGGGTGTTGTCTTTGTTGAGTGTGGTCTTTGTTGGGTGTGGTCTTTGTTGAGTGTGGTCTTTGTTTGGTGTGGTCTTTGTTGAGTGTGGTCTTTGTTGGGTGTGGGCTTTGTTGAGTGTGGTCTTTGTTGGGTGTGGTCTTTGTTGAGTGTGGTCTTTGTTGGGTGTGGTCTTTGGGTCTCTTTACTGGGTTTTCTTTTCTCTTCAATTTTTCTAGGTTTTCCTTCTTGATCTCTTGATCCAGGGCAGGAGGGGTAGTGGCCTCTCTTACCTTGGATCAAGCTCCTCTTTGACCTCCAGTTTGTAAGTCAGTACATGCTGGTTGGTGAAGCTTAGGGAGTATGTGTGTTTCTCTCTCTCTCTCTCTCTCTCTCTCTCTCTCTCTCTCTCTCTCTCTCTCTCTCTCTCTCTCTCTCTCTCTCTCTCTCTCTCTCTCTCTCTCTCTCTCTCTCTCTCTCTCTGGGCCACACCCATCTCTCTCTAAGCTTTGCCGTCCCATTTCCAACGAGCTGAAGCCCCCTTACCCCTCCCTCTCCTCTCCATCTCTCCTCCATTTCCCCTCACTTCCCCCTCCATCTCCCCTCCATCTCCCCTCACTCTCCCCTCCATCCCCTCCACTACAGTATATCCTTGACTGTTTCTTTCATTATTGTCTTAAAGAGGATGAATGGATTTCTGCAGTGAGGTGGTAGTGGTGGTGGTAGTGGTAGTGGTGGTGGTAGTGGTGGTGGTAGTGGTAGTGGTGGTGGTAGTGGTAGTGGTGTGGTAGTGGTAGTGGTGGTGGTAGTGGTGGTGGTAGTGGTAGTGGTGGTGGTAGTGGTAGTGGTGGTGGTAGTGGTGGTGGTAGTGATTGTGGTAGTGGTGGTGGTAGTGGTAGTGATGGTGGTAGTGGTGGTGGTAGTGGTAGTGGTAGTGATGGTGGTAGTGGTGGTGGTAGTGGTAGTGGTGGTGGTAGTGTTTGTGGTGCTAGTGGATGATGCTGGTAGTAGTGGTAGTAGTGCTGGTAGTGGTAGTAGTGCTGGTAGTGGTAATAGTGCTGGTAGTGGTAGTAGTGCTGGTAGTGGTAGTAGTGGTGCTAGTAGTGTTGGTAGTGGTAGTAGTGCTGCTTGTAGTGCTGGTAGTGGTGGTAGTGCTGCTGGTAGTCGTAGTAGTGCTGGTAGTGGTAGTAGTGCTGGTAGAAGTGCTGGTAATAGTGCTAGTAGTGCTGGTAGTGGTAGTAATGGTATTAGTGATGGTTGTGGTAATGCTGGTAGTAGTGGTAGTAGTGCTGTTGGTAGTAGTGCTAGTAGTGCTGGTAGTGCCGGTAGTAGTGCTAGTAGTAGTGCTAGTAGGGCTGGTAGTGGTAGTAGTGCTAGTAGTGCTGGTAGTAGGTAGTAGTGGTAGTAGTGGTAGTAGTGCTGGTAGTAGTGATGGTAGTAGTGTTAGTAGTGCTGGTAGTGCTAGTAGTACTGCTGGTAGTAGTGCTAGTAGTAGTGCCGGTAGTAGTGCTGGTAGTAGTGCTAGTAGTAGTGCTGGTAGTAGTGCTAGTAGTAGTGCTGGTACTAGTGCTGGTAGTAGTGCTAGTAGTGTTGGTAGTACTGCTGGTAATAGTGCTAGTAGTAGTGCCGGTAGTAGTGCTAGTAGTAGTGCTGGTAGAAGTGCTAATAGTGCTAGTAGAAGTGCTAGTAGTGCTGGTAGTAGTGCTTGTAGTAGTGCTGGTAGAAGTGCTAGTAGTGCTGGTAGTAGTGCTAGTAGTGCTGGTAGTAGTGGTGGTAGTAGTGCTGGTAGAAGTGCTAGTAGTGCTGGTAGTTGTGCTAGTAGTGCTGGTAGTAGTGCTGGTAGTAGTGCTAGTAGTAGTGCTGGTAGCAGTGCTGGTAGTAGTGTGGTAGTAGTGCTAGTAGTGTGGTAGTAGTGCTAGTAGTGTGGTAGTAGTGCTAGTAGTGTGGTAGTAGTGCTAGTAGTGTGGTAGTAGTGCTAGTAGTGTGGTAGTAGTGCTAGTAGTGTGGTAGTAGTGCTAGTAGTGCTGGTAGTAGTGCTGGTAGTAGTGCTAGTAGTAGTGTTGGTAGCAGTGCTGGTAGTAGTGCTGGTAGTAGTGCTAGTAGTGCTGGTAGTAGTGCTAGTAGTGCTGATAGTAGTGCTAGTAGTGCTAGTAATACTGATAGTAGTGCTAGTAGTGCTGGTAGTAGTGCTAGTAGTGCTGGTAGTAGTGCTAGTAGTGCTGGTAGTAGTGCTGGTAGTAGTGCTAGTAGTGCTGGTAGTAGTGCTAGTAGTGCTGGTAGTAGTGCTGGTAGTAGTGCTAGTAGTGCTGGTAGTAGTGCTAGTATTATTATTATTATTATTATAATCAAATAGAAGTGCTAAACCACAGGAGTTATACAGCACTGCAGTAGTGTTAGTAGTGCTGGTAGTTGTGCTAGTAGTGCTGGTAGTTGTGCTAGTAGTGCTGGTAGTAGTGCTGGTAGTAGTGGTGGTAGTAGTGCTGGTAGAAGTGCTAGTAGTAGTGCTAGTAGTGCTGGTAGTAGTGCTAGTATTGCTGGTAGTTGTGCTAGTAGTGCTGGTAGTTGTGCTAGTAGTGCTGGTAGTTGTGCTAGTAGTGCTGGTAGTTGTGCTAGTAGTGCTGGTAGTTGTGCTAGTAGTGCTGGTAGTTGTGCTAGTAGTGCTGGTAGTTGTGCTAGTAGTGCTGGTAGTTGTGCTGTAGTGCTGGTAGTTGTGCTAGTAGTGCTGGTAGTTGTGCTAGTAGTGCTGGTAGTTGTGCTAGTAGTGCTGGTAGTTGTGCTAGTAGTGCTGGTAGTTGTGCTAGTATTGCTGGTAGTTGTGCTAGTAGTGCTGGTAGTTGTGCTAGTAGTGCTGGTAGTTGTGCTAGTAGTGCTGGTAGTTGTGCTAGTAGTGCTGGTAGTTGTGCTAGTAGTGCTGGTAGTTGTGCTAGTATTGCTGGTAGTTGTGCTAGTAGTGCTGGTAGTTGTGCTAGTAGTGCTGGTAGTTGTGCTAGTAGTGCTGGTAGTTGTGCTAGTAGTGCTGGTAGTTGTGCTAGTAGTGCTAGTAATATTCTTGACTATTGTAACTTTCTCCTCGACTTTTATAACAAAAAGAATCTCTTGCTCTTTGTACTTTTGTTTTGTATGTATTCCAAAATGTTTTATGGTTGACCTAACTGTTGTTGCTGATGTTGTTGTTGTTGCTGTTGTTGTTGCTATTGTTGTTGCTGTTGTTGTTGTTGCTGCTGCTCTTGTTGTTGCTGCTGCTCTTGTTGTTGCTGCTGAGGCTTTATTTCTGCAGTTGTCGTTATAGATGTTTATGTTTCTTGTTTGTGTTCTTTGCGATTTTTTTCCATTACTGTAGAAGCTTTGTACCAGCATGCTGCTGCTGCTGCTGCTGCTGCTGCTGCTGCTGCTGCTGCTGCTGCTGCTGCTGCTGCTGCTGCTGCTGCTGCTGCTGCTGCGCAACAGCAGCGCAGCAGCAGCAGCAGCAGCAGCGCGCAGCGCGCAGCAGCAGCAGCACACAGCAGCAGCAGCAGCAACAGCAGCATGCGCTGCGCAGCACAGCAACGCAGCAACAGCAGCAGCACAGCGCAGCAGCAGCAGCAGCCAGCAGCGCAGCAGCAGCAGCAGCAGCAGCAGCAGCAACAGCGCAGCAGCAGCAGCAGAACGCAGCAGCAGCAACGCCAGCACAGCAGCAGCGCAGCAACAGCAGCAGCACAGCAGCAACGCCAGCAGCAGCAGCACAGCAGCAGCAACAGCAAGCAGCAGCGCAGCAGCAAGCGGCAGACAGCAGCAGCGCGCGCGCTGCTGCAGCAGCGCACGCATGCGCGCAGCAGCAGCAGCAGCAGCGCAGCGCACCAGCGCAGCAGCAGCAGCAGCGCAGCAGCGCAGCAGCGCAACAGCAGCAGCAGCCGCGCGCAGCACGCAGCAGCAGCAGCAGCAGCAGCACCCAGCAGCACAGCAGCTGCTGCGCGCTGCTGCGCTGCTGCTGCTGCTGCTGCTGCACCAGCTAGCAGCTGCTGCTGCAGCACCCAGCCGCAGGTGTTCTGCGCAGTCACGCACAGAACACTGGTAGTTCACAGAACCTCAGCAACTTGAGTCACGCACAAGCACAACTTTAGCCACAAAGCAACAGTAATGCAAATTCAACGTAAACAGCAGCAAGTGCACAACACCAGAACAGTGCAACATTTATGTACAACTGCGACAGAGTTCGCACTAGTTAACTAGGCAGACAGCTCACGCACTGCGCTCTGTGCTGCTGTGCTGCTGCTGCTGCTGCTGCTGCTGCTGCTGCTGCTGCTGCTGCTGCTGCTGCTGCTGCTGCTGCTGCTGCTGCTGCTGCTGCTGCTGCTGTTGTGTGTGCTGCACTGCTGCAGCTGCTGTGAGATCCACCGCAGGTGTTCTTGTCCGTCACCACGAACACTGGTACGTTCCTAAGAACCTTCAGTACTTGGTCACGCTATAAGCCAACTTTTAGCCCAATCAAAGAAAGATTAAAATAGAACAATATAATTTAAACCGTATAACAGTTTGGGTTTAAGTTTTTGCCAACACCAGAAAGTATGTACATTTATGTACAACTGTGTACAGAGTTCGTACACTAGTTAAACCTAGGAGTGAATATAGTTTTGGAGTGAAAATGAGATTTCTCGAGGCTACAACAGAGAGAATTCGTTTATGGAATATGATCTAGGTGTAATGCTAGCCAGCCAGAGGCACGAGAGAGTCTGATGGGGGAGGAGGTGGAGTAGGAGGTGGGGGAAGAGATGGAGTAGGAGGTAGGGGAGGAGGTGGGGAAGAGGGGAAAAATAATATATTTTGTAATGGTATTATTGTGTTGTGGTGTTTTATTGTGGTATTGTGTGGACGCCTGGCACGAGTTGAGACACAGCTCTGGGGCCTCCAGGGAGCAAACATAACGCAGGGGAAACTCTCCAGTACAAGTCACCTCCGGCTCCAACAAGCGTCACTCTTCTGTATCAAAATATTTTTATATTGTGCAAATAATATATATATATATATATATATATATATATATATATATATATATATATATATATATATATATATATATATATATATATATATATATATATATAAAATATATATATATATATATATATATATATAAAACTGTGTGTGTGTGACTACATATCAATGGAAGTGTTATATTTATTGATGAATCCTGGACACAATGCAGCAGAAAGAACATCAGCGATTGCCTGTAACAACAACAACAACAGTGTTGGCAGATTTGCATATAGATAGGTTTCAACCGTGCCAGCATTTTAAAAGAAGAACCGATGCTGGGAATTAATAATAATAATAATAATAATAATAATAATAATTGGATTATTATTATTAATGGAGGAGAGGATATTAGTATTGAATTAATATTTGATATAAGTGGTTATTCTCACTGACTCACGAAATCAGACGATTGTCAAGATATCACGGTATAGGTAGAGACTTGTATCTATAGTAGGGTTTATAGCCAAAGCAGGTTCAAGCCCCTGCCAGGGGTTCAAGTCTGATGCGTTCCTTGATGTGATCGTTCTCAGGTTGCAAGGTGAGGCCCTTGATCAGTCTTCACCACAAGAGAATAAAGTGGAAACGGCTTCTCTTCTCTGTCCTCACATCAGTTCTTTCAAAGATTCAATTCTGATCCAGAAAATATTGTTCCAGTCACGCTATTGTGTCTCTCTTATTCACCATAGGATTGGATACATTTCAACTCCGTTATCTTGATAGTTGACAGAGCCTTCTACTCCAATCCCTTCAGAATTGAAAGACGCTTCTTAATCCCTTCGTTCTCACTTCTATTACTGCTCATCTACTGGCTGTTGTTGTTGTTGTTGTTTTGGGGGCGGGGTTTGGTGTTAAACAGGTTATTACCTTCCTTTGGTTCCATCACAGATTGTTTTAAAACATCCCACCTGCAGAACCTCGAGGAAATTGTTGGACTTCGGATTTCCACTAAACAATTAACTTGGCTGAAATTACGATCGTCCAACATTTCCATATTTTCGTGCCTTGAAGCCTGAACTATTTTGTCCCAGAGGTTGATGGACTGGTTACATCATCTTTACTTCGCTACTATACCAACTGCCTCTAAATTTGACTGAAGAAGCCTACTGTGTAGGATAAACGTATCAACAATATAGACACCCAACTGTTGTACGTGTGTCTTAATCTTCAACTTAATATTCAAGAATATTCTTACCTTGACTTGCGACTGTCGTCGTATCTTCTGTATGCCCGGAGTTCACTCATCCAATTGCAAGTTTTGCCTCCAGTTCCTTTAACATTGATGAATAAGACACATGTGCAACACTTGGGTGTCTTTATTGTAGAAACGTTTCGCCTACACAGTGGCTTCATCAGTCCAGTACAAAAAAAATGGTTGAAGATCAGAAGGAGTTTTGGGTAATCCGTCCCTCAACCTGGAGTTGATGTGATCAGTCCATGAATCTACTGTTTGATTACATTAACTTAAAATATTGATGGACTGATTATATCTACGTCAGGCTTAGGGACTGATTACCTCAAACTCCTTCTGACCTTAACCATTCTTCTTTGTAGAGGACTGATGAAGCCACTGTGTGGCGAGACGTTTCCTCAGTAAAGACACCCAAGAGTTCCACATGTGTCAAACTTATCAACATGTCAGTTGTCTGAATCCTTCTTGCACATCTTTATTATCACAAAGTTTCTGCAGCCAGTGTTTATTTTGTTCAGTTCAATACAGAGACTGTGTACCGGAGACAGAGGAAGATGAGGTAATCAGTCCCTCATCCTCGCTAGTTCTTTTCTTCCTTAACCTTATATTCATCAATATGTCGGTATTGTATCATTAATGTAACCATTATTCAACCTTGAATATTTACTTAGAGACTTGTTTCCGTTCTTTGCAAGTATCCCTGGTATCGTCTTCCTTGTACCAGGGATGAATCTGCTTCTTCTTCTTCTTCTTCTTCTTCTTCTTCTTCTTCTTCTTCTTCTTCTTCTTCTTCTTCTTCTTCTTCTTCTTCTTCTTCTTCTTCTTCTTCTTCTCTAAGAAGCTGACTCTGCTTGCTACCTCCTGCAACACTGTCATCACACGATGTACTACTGCTCGTAGCTCCTGGCCCAGCCTACCTCTTAATTAACTTGTCACTAGCTAGACATCATTGGTCTGAATGGTAATGTATGTGGTACATTTTCTCGTAAAGAACTTCATCCCATCTCTTCACTCGTCCTCTAGATGACCTACTGCTGTTGATACTGTTGTTGCTAGTGTTGTTGCTTCTGTTGTTGCTACTGTTGTTGTTACTGTTGTTGCTGCTGCTGCTGTTGCTGCTAATGTTGTTGCTACTGCTGCTGTTGCTGCTACTGCTGCTGCTTCTGTTGTTGCTGTTGCTACTGTTGTTGTTGCTACTGCTGTTGCTGCTACTGTTGTTGCTACTGCTGTTGTTGCTGCTACTGTTGTTGCTACTGCTGCTGTTGCTGCTACTGCTGCTGTTGCTGCTACTGCTGTTGTTGCTACTGTTGTTGTTGCTACTGTTGTTGCTGCTACTGCTGTTGCTGCTACTGTTGTTGCTACTGCTGCTGTTGCTGCTACTGTTGTTGCTACTGCTGCTGTTGCTGCTACTGCAGCATCGTTGCTGATTCTACAGACAAGGAGACGCTGCGCCAGAAATGGAACAATCTTTATTTTCCGAATTGTTTCACCAGTGACATTGACAATGTTGTGGGAGAGTCTAGTGGGAGAACCCCCTCCACTACCACCATTACCACCATTACTACCACCACTACCAAAACTAAGACCACCACTAAAACCATTACTACCACCACCACCACCATTACTATCAACACTACCACCGTTTCAATCACCATTACCATTATTTCTACCACCACAACCATCATTAGTACCCCCACTACCATCATTAGTACCACCATTACCATCATTAGTACCACCACTACCATCATTAGTACCACCATTACCATCATTAGTACCACCACTACCAAAATTAAGACCACCTCCACCGCTATGATAGCCTCTAATATTACCACATCTGAGAAGCCCTCTCACTACCACCATTACCACCATCATTACCACCATCATTACCACCACCATTACCACCACCATTACTACCATCATTAGAAGTTAAACTCAAAATACAGCTGCGCACTGCCCACTTCTACCAGAATATTAGGAGATCACTTAACAAGATCTCTAAAACATTCCTAATAAACAGTATAGTAGTAGTAGTAGTAGTAGTAGTAGTAATAGAAGTGATAGTAGTAGTACTAGTAATAGTAGTAGTAGTATTGTCATCATTATTGTTAGTATAACTCCACACATCTGTGTGGCCAGCATCCTCCCCACACATCTCCGAGTCTAGCATCTAATACATCTGGAGTACTCTAACATCCCCACACATCTCTGGGGGGTTGTCGACCCCCTCCCAAAAGTACCAGCGCCCTCTCTACGGACAATCAGCTGCAGAATTTGAGAGAGAGAATGATGGCGTCTCCTCACAAGAACAGACTTGCTATGACCCTCTCAAGACTGACTTTGCTATGACCCTCTCTAGACAGACTTGCTATGACTCTCTCAAGACAGACTTGCTATGACCCTTTCAAGACAGACTTGCTATGACCCTCTCAAGACAGACTTGCTATGACCCTCTCTAGACAGACTTGCTATGACCCTCTCAAGACAGACTTGCTATGACCCTCTCAAGACAGACTTGCTATGACCCTCTCAAGACAGACTTGCTATGACCCTCTCAAGACAGACTTGCTATGACCCTCTCAAGACAGACTTGCTATGACCCTCTCAAGACAGACTTTGCTATGAC
Source organism: Cherax destructor (assembly GCA_009830355.1). Classification (NCBI taxonomy): domain Eukaryota; kingdom Metazoa; phylum Arthropoda; class Malacostraca; order Decapoda; family Parastacidae; genus Cherax; species Cherax destructor. The sequence continues at coordinate 74,292 of WNWK01002033.1, read as the reverse complement.
CCTCTCTAGACAGACTTGCTATGACTCTCTCAAGACAGACTTGCTATGACCCTCTCAAGACAGACTTGCTATGACCCTCTCAAGACAGACTTTGCTATGACCCTCTCAAGACAGACTTGCCATGACTCTCTCAAGACAGACTTGCCATGACCCTCTCAAGACAGACTTGCTATGACTCTCTCAAGACAGACTTGCCATGACCCTCTCAAGACAGACTTGCTATGACTCTCTCAAGACAGACTTGCTATGACTCTCTCAAGACAGACTTGCTATGACCCTCTCAAGACAGACTTGCTATGACCCTCTCAAGACAGACTTGCTATGACCCTCTCAAGACAGACTTTGCTATGACCCTCTCTAGACAGACTTGCTATGACTCTCTCAAGACAGACTTGCTATGACCCTCTCAAGACAGACTTGCTATGACTCTCTCAAGACAGACTTGCTATGACTCTCTCAAGACAGACTTGCCATGACCCTCTCAAGACAGACTTTGCTATGACCCTCTCTAGACAGACTTGCTATGACTCTCTCAAGACAGACTTGCTATGACCCTCTCAAGACAGACTTGCTATGACTCTCTCAAGACAGACTTGCTATGACTCTCTCTAGACAGACTTGCCATGACCCTCTCAAGACAGACTTGCCATGACCCTCTCAAGACAGACTTGCCATGACCCTCTCAAGACAGACTTGCTATGACTCTCTCAAGACAGACTTGCCATGACCCTCTCAAGACAGACTTGCTATGACTCTCTCAAGACAGACTTGCCATGACCCTCTCAAGACAGACTTGCTATGACTCTCTCAAGACAGACTTGCTATGACCCTCTCAAGACTGACTTTGCTATGACCTTCTCTAGACAGACTTGCTATGACCCTCTCAAGACAGACTTGCTATGACCCTCTCAAGACAGACTTGCTATGACCCTCTCAAGACTGACTTTGCTATGACCTTCTAGACAGACTTGCTATGACCCTCTCAAGACAGACTTACTATGACCCTCTCAAGACAGACTTGCTATGACCCTCTCAAGACTGACTTTGCTATGACCTTCTCTAGACAGACTTGCTATGACCCTCTCAAGACAGACTTGCTATGACCCTCTCAAGACAGACTTGCTATGACCCTCTCAAGACTGACTTTGCTATGACCTTCTCTAGACAGACTTGCTATGACTCTCTCAAGACAGACTTGCTATGACCTTCTCAAGACAGACTTGCTATGACCCTCTCAAGACAGACTTGCTATGACTCTCTCAAGACAGACTTGCTATGACCCTCTCAAGACAGACTTGCTATGACCCTCTCAAGACAGACTTGCTATGACTCTCTCAAGACAGACTTGCTATGACTCTCTCAAGACTGACTTTGCTATGACCCTCTCAAGACAGACTTGCTATGACTCTCTCAAGACAGACTTGCTATGACTCTCTCAAGACAGACTTGCTATGACCCTCTCAAGACAGACTTGCTATGACCCTCTCAAGACTGACTTTGCTATGACCTTCTCTAGACAGACTTGCTATGACTCTCTCAAGACAGACTTGTTATGACCTTCTCAAGACAGACTTGCTATGACCCTCTCAAGACAGACTTGCTATGACTCTCTCAAGACAGACTTGCTATGACCCTCTCAAGACAGACTTGCTATGACCCTCTCAAGACAGACTTGCTATGACTCTCTCAAGACAGACTTGCTATGACTCTCTCAAGACTGACTTTGCTATGACCCTCTCAAGACAGACTTGCTATGACTCTCTCAAGACAGACTTGCTATGACTCTCTCAAGACTGACTTTGCTATGACCATCTCAAGACTGACTTTGCTATGACCATCTCAAGACTGACTTTGCTATGACTCTCTCAAGACAGACTTGCTATGACTCTCTCAAGACTGACTTTGCTATGACCCTCTCAAGACAGACTTGCTATGACCATCTCAAGACTGACTTTGCTATGACTCTCTCAAGACAGACTTGCTATGACTCTCTCAAGACTGACTTTGCTATGACCCTCTCAAGACAGACTTGCTATGACTCTCTCAAGACTGACTTTGCTATGACCATCTCAAGACTGACTTTGCTATGACTCTCTCAAGACAGACTTGCTATGACCCTCTCAAGACAGACTTGCTATGACCCTCTCAAGACAGACTTGCTATGACCCTCTCAAGACAAACTTGCTATGACCTCTCAAGACAGACTTGCTATGACCCTCTCAAGACAGACTTGCTATGACCCTCTCAAGACTGACTTGCTATGACCTCTCTAGACAGACTTGCTATGACCCTCTCAAGACAGACTTGCTTATGACCCTCTCAAGACAGACTTGCTATGACCCTCTCAAGACAGACTTGCTATGACCTTCTCTAGACAGACTTGCTATGACCCTCTCAAGACAAACTTGCTATGACCATCTCAAGACAGACTTGCTATGACCCTCTCAAGACAGACTTGCTATGACCTTCTCAAGACAGACTTGCTATGACCCTCTCAAGACAGACTTGCTATGACCCTCTCAAGACAGACTTGCTATGACCCTCTCAAGACTGACTTGTGACCTCTGACAGACTTATGACCCTTCAAGACAGACTTGCTATGACCCTCTCAAGACAGACTTGCTATGACCTCTCAAGACAGACTTGCTATGACCTTCTCAAGACAGACTTGCTATGACCCTCTCAAGACAGACTTACTATGACCCTCTCAAGACAGACTTGCTATGACCCTCTCAAGACAGACTTGCTATGACCCTCTCAAGACAGACTTGCCATGACCCTCTCAAGACAGACTTGCCATGACCCTCTCAAGACAGACTTGCCATGACCCTCTCAAGACAGACTTGCTATGACCCTCTCAAGACAGACTTGCCATGACCCTCTCAAGACAGACTTGCCATGACCCTCTCAAGACAGACTTGCCATGACCCTCTCAAGACAGACTTGCCATGACCCTCTCAAGACAGACTTGCTGCAACCTTCTCAAAACACAACAGTATTCACTAATTTCATTTAAAAAAATAATTCTCGTAATTTATTAATAGGAAAAAAAGAGGACTTTTGTGTTAAAAAGTGTTTGGGTGTAAATTATTTTAATGATTGGATCTACAGTTTTGTATAATTGTAGTTTCGTGATGGAGAAACCTGGCAACTCAACTAACCTGGCAACTCAACTAACCTGGCAACTCAACTAACCTGGCAACTCAACTAACCTAGCAACTCAACTAACCTGGCAACTCAACTAACCTGGCAACTCAACTAACCTTACAACTCATCTAACATGGCAACATTGTTAACAGTTAACTAAGCATAACTTGGGTAACCTGTCTAAGAATTTGCTTATGTTAAGAAATTTCTCCTGGGGTGGGAAGTGCATATCTCGAGCTCTTCATCCAAGGGACTGGAGTTACGTTCCACTTCCACGGATCGGACCTGATTGTCCTCCATATCTCGCTGCTCCTCCTCTTCTTCCCTCCTCCTCCTCTTCCTCCTTCTCCTCCTTCTCCTTTTCCTCCTCCTCCTCCCCCTCATCCTCCTCCTCGATGATCAATATCTATCACCAAATGCACCTGCAGCGCCTCCGCCCTTCCTTCTTCCTCCCTCCCTCCCTCCCTAACTCCCTCCCTCCTTCCCTCCCTAACTCCCTCCCTCAGCACCTTTACAATTCATCACTCACATTGTCTTGCTGCACCTTTGGCTACATTGCTTACCAACACCTTTCTTGTGAGTGACCTTTGGCAGGTTTTATAACCCTCAACCACAACAAGGTCATTAAGGTTGTTTCAACCACAAGAGGGTCATTAAGGTTGTTTCAACCACAACAAGGTCATTAAGGTTGTTTCAACCTCAAGAGGGTCATTAAGGTTGTTTCAACCTCAAGAGGGTCATTAAGGTTGTTTCAACCACAAGAGGGTCATTAAGACTGTTTCAACCACAAGAGGGTCATTAAGGTTGTTTCAACCACAAGAGGGTCATTAAGACTGTTTCAACCACAAGAGGGTCATTAAGGTTGTTTCAACCTCAAGAGGGTCATTAACGTTGTTTCAACCTCAAGAGGGTCATTAAGGTTGTTTCAACCTCAAGAGGGTCATTAAGGTTGTTTCAACCTCAAGAGGGTCATTAAGGTTGTTTCAACCACAAGAGGGTCATTAAGACTGTTTCAACCACAAGAGGGTCATTAAGGTTGTTTCAACCACAAGAGGGTCATTAAGACTGTTTCAACCACAAGAGGGTCATTAAGGTTGTTTCAACCACAAGAGGGTCATTAAGGTTGTGTTTCAACCACAAGAGGGTCATTAAGGTTGTGTTTCAACCACAAGAGGGTCATTAAGATTGTGTTTCAACCACAAGAGGGTCATTAAGGTTGTGTTTCAACCACAAGAGGGTCATTAAGATTGTGTTTCAACCACAAGAGGGTCATTAAGGTTGTGTTTCAACCACAAGAGGGTCATTAAGGTTGTGTTTCAACCACAAGAGGGTCATTAAGGTTGTGTTTCAACCACAAGAGGGTCATTAAGGTTGTTTCAACCACAGGAGGGTCATTAAGGTTGTGTTTCAACCACAAGAGGGTCATTAAGGTTGTTTCAGCCACAAGAGGGTCATTAAGGTTGTTTCAACCACAAGAGGGTCATTAAGACTGTGTTTCAACCCTAGAGTTGGAATTAAAGTATACTCTCATAGTATACATACTGAGATATACAACCCTTGGTGTATATTTCTAGGACAGTTTCACTTCCAGAAACTTGATTCACTTCTTCCCATCTTCCAGAGAGATTCCTGCCATCTCCCTCACACTGCCTCCCTCACACTGCCTCCCTCACACTGCCTCCTTCACACTGCCTCCCTCACACTGCCTCTCTCACACTGCCTCCCTCACACTGCCTCCCTCACACTGCCTCTCTCACACTGCCTCCCTCACACTGCCTCCCTCACACTGCCTCCCTCACACTGCCTCCCTCACACTGCCTCCCTCACACTGCCTCCCTCACACTGCCTCCCTCACACTGCCTCTCTCACACTGCCTCCCTCACACTGCCTCCCTCACACTGCCTCCCTCACACTGCCTCCCTCACACTGCCTCCTCACACTGCCTCTCTCACACTGCCTCCCTCACACTGCCTCCCTCACACTGCCTCCCTCACACTGCCTCCCTCACACTGCCTCCCTCACACTGCCTCCTCACACTGCCTCCTTCACACTGCCTCTCTCACACTGCCTCCCTCACACTGCCTCCTCACACTGCCTCCCTCACACTGCCTCTCTCACACTGCCTCCCTCACACTGCCTCTCTCACACTGCCTCCTCACACTGCCTTCCCTCACACTGTCTCCCTCACACTGTCTCCCTCACAATGGCTCCCTCACAATGGCTCCCTCACCCTAACTTTGTTGAAACTCACCCATCCACTTGAAATGAATTTCTCTTCTCCCCTTAACACCTCCCCTCCCCTCACCAACCCCTCATCCACCCCTCACCCACCCCTCACCAACCCCTCACCCACCCCTGTCAATTCCCTCACCTCTCACCCCTTCCAGCAGCACCACCACCACCAACATTCCCCTCACAACCATTCTTACCAACATTCCCCCCCCCCACACACACCATCAATACACATGATGGTATACTCATCTATTCGATTATCCCGGCGTGGGAGATAGACCGACCTGGGAGATGGTAACGCCCACGCAAGGAACTGTAAACGGTGTGATGATTAAGTGTATGTAGGCAGAGGTATACATAAGTACAATTATTATACATAATGTAAATTACCTAAAATAACCCAAAAAGGTCAAAGTTACTTTATTTCCATTGGAGTCCTTGAACTTCCATTGGGGTCCTTGATACCGAGTAACTGTGGAAAACGACGCTTGTGTACAGTTCAGGATATTTATCAAAGAAAACGTTTCGCCACTAATGGTTTCATGGGTGGTGATCAGAGTGACGAAGCCGCTGGTGGAGAAACGTGTCCCTTAATACAAGTCTTGTCTGCTAGAAATGCACCGCATGATGGCGGCTTTGGTGCCTAACAATACTTGTCTACATGTAGACTGTATACCTGGAGGGTGTTCCGGGGGTCAGCGCCCCCGCGCCCCGGTCCATGACCACCCCGCGCCCCGGTCCATGGCCAGCCTCACGGTGGATCAGGACAGAAAATAAAGTTGTATAACATAAAGTGGGCACTCGTGTTCTTTTTCACTCGTAATAATAATCTTTATTTACTACAAGTACAAGTACAAGGTATACAGGCCTAGCTGACATCAATGACATACTACTATATAGAAAGCTTCTTGTTATGCTGAGCATTTCCCGCAAATTAGGTCAATTTTTGAGGCCTGGTCACAGACCGGGCCGCGGGGGCGTTGACCCCTGGAATTCTCTCCAGGTAGACTCCAGGTAGGATGCGACCCACACCAGTCGACTAACACCCAGGTACCTATTTTACTGCTAGGTGAACATGGACAGCAGGTGTCTTAAGGAAACACGTCCTAATGTTTCCACCCGTACCAGGGATCGAACCACGGACCTCAGTGTATGAGGTGAGTGCGCTACCAATGGAGCTACGGGACACCTCTGCTGACCCAGGGCGCAGTCCGCAGCGTAATTATCATTGACCTACTTGGCTGCCTTTGTTTATCCCTCTTTGTGTTTCCTGTGTGCTTATAACAAGCTAAATAGCAACAATTTATGTATATTGCATACCCAAATGTCCTCTTAAGAGGCACCTAAGTTCCTCTAACTTCTAACATGTTCATTTCCCACTATAATCTACCTCGTCCATAATTACTATCGCATTTGCTTTGTCTGTTTCGTAAGGTGAAGTCCAGGATCTTTCCCAGCGATGGGCCCTGACCACTCGTACTCTCACCTGATCAGTTGGTTACCTTACTCCATCACCTGTCCCATGCACCAACACTCAGGTGCACTCAGACACTTCTCTCCAGCAATCAGACTCGTTCCTAAGCATTATTTTTTTTTCCTCTCCATCCATCGACTCCCTCGGCTGATTTCTCTCGCAAAGTCTTCCAACATGAGTTGTCTTACTTTTCCATAGCTGTCTCTCTCTCTCTCTCTCTCTCTCTCTCTCTCTCTCTCTCTCTACATCAACCATGGTTACATTTGGATGAAGGTGCACATGTCACCTTGGTGTTAGTCTTCGTGCACGTCTAACATTACACGAGCACATTCGGGTGACAGTGTGTGCACGTCCTCCTTTAAAGGTGTGCCAATGTGTGTCAGGGGGCCGTGCACGCGTCTCCCTTTAACTCTAAATTATTGACGTTGCTTTCTGTCAACACCAAAGTTGCCATCATCAACGGCCACCTTAGTCCAGTGATTGATGAGTCTCTCTCCCAGAGGCTTCTGTAAGCTCTCCAGACTACACAACCTCCCCAGGGGCTTTTGCAAGCTCCCCAGAGTGTACAACTTTCCCAGAAGCTTGCAGAACCTCTCCAGAGCTTGCACAACCTCCCCAGAGGCTTACACAACCTCCCCAGAGTGCACAACCTCTTAGCAATAGACTTTTCTGGCAACTTAGCGCCAGGAAAAAACTTTACTTCGTCTTTAAGTTGGGATCTTTCTTCTTTTTAATTATCTCTTAGCGCTATTTAAAGTTCTTAATCAAGCTTCTTTTTTCAAGTTCTTCTTCATCAAAGTTCTTTTTTTGTTCGTCATCTTGTATGCCAATAACAGAACTCTGACGAAGAGACGCTTTGAAGAACAGTTATGTTACTGTTGACAGTCTGGTGTTACCTCTCCGTTAATGTTACTGTTGCCTCTGTTGACACCAAGTGGTGAGTACCTTACACTGCAAGCATGGACTGTCTGTTAGACTGACTCTCAGACTGTTGGACGGACTCTTACAGTGACTCTTGGACTGTCTTCTAGACTGCCTGTTGAGTCTCTGCAGACACTTTCCTGCCCCCGAGGGACAGTAATTTGAGTGTGCCAGGTCAGGTGTTAAGACAAACACGTCTCAACTTATATTGGGGGGAGAGTTAATGGGATTTCAAGCCTATCGATCACGCGAGGGTCATGAAGCTGCGTGTAACCTGTTACCCACCAGTCAAGGATACTTTAATCCCTTATAAAAGGGATTAAATCCTTTATGAAAAGAATTAAATCCTTTATAAAAGTGATTAAATCCTTTATAAAAAGGATTAAATCTTTCATAAAAGAGATTAAAATCCTTATAAAAGAGATTAAATCGCTTATAAAAGAGATTAAAGTAACCTCTTGGTGTATATACCAAGAAGTTACATGCGATATACTACCTAGTATATTTTTGTCTCTATAAACACCCATGTCCCTCCCATACTCACCCATGTCCGCCGTGAAGGAGGGAAAGATGGGAAAAAGGGAAACACGAATGAATGGGATAAGAATAAGAGGAAAGGATAGGTGTATGGATGGGCGGGGTTTGCCAAAAGGGGAGGTGGCTGGGGTAGGAGGGGGGTGTGGGTGTTGTGGGTGGGTGTTGAGGGTGCTGTGGGTGGGGAAGGTGGACACAAGGCCGCAGTTAGTACTGAGGGATGCTGGGTCGATAACCATCCCCACTATCCCTGAGTCGTCCACTCTCCCAACCCTGGGTCGTACAAGTTATCCCAGGTCCGTCACCTGTGACCACGCCCTCCCCTGGGTCGTCCCTGTTGTACGAACACTACTACTAACACTTCAGTCATTCTGCTACTATCACCACTGCTACTATTACTACTTACTACTGTTGCTATTATTACTAGTATCGTATCATTATTACTATTACTGCTACTACTACTACTACTACTACTACTACTACTACTCGCCGCTGCTATTACTATTATTACTACTGCTACTGTTGCTGTTACCACTACTGCTACTGCTGCTACTGCTGCTGCTGCTGCTGCTGCTGCTGCTGCTACTACTACTACTACTACTACTACTACTACTACTACTACTACTACTACTACTACTACTACTAATACTACTACTACTACTATTGCTACTACTACTATTTTACAAATCACAAGATAACCTGGTTATCATACGCGTCTTAGGTCTTGTGAGCGTGTGTGACCTGATGTGACCTGATGTGACTTTCTCGACTGGTTGGCGAAACGTTTGCAAGTATTGCACAAGTGTATCTTGCATCTACTTGTGAGTGTTCCGCGGTGTTGCAAGACCTGCAAGATCATGACTTGTACGACCTTGAGGAACTCTTGTGATCATACAGGATTTACGGTGATCTTGAGAGCTCACCTGCAACAAGCCTCTGGTGGTAAATAAGACACTTGTGCAATATCTAGGTATCTTTATTCTGGAAACGTTCTACCGGGCAGTGGCTTCTTCAGTCCAGTGCAGAGAACTGTGGAAGACGAGGAGTTTGAGGTAATCAGTCCCTGGAGTCGATGTGTTGTGTCCATCAGTCTTGGTAAAAGTGCCGTGCCCTGGAGGTAACTGTTAAGTGGCAACTTAAAATGGTCCACTTCGAGCCTGGAAAAGGAATTATGAGACCCGGTCAATAAGTTGGTTGGTTCTCGGACATTATAGGAAAAGAACCAGACGAAGCTCTGAAATCTAGGGCAAAATTTTTATTCGCAGGGCAACAGCACTCCCCTCCCGTACGTCAGGTTGTGAAGGAGGGTGTCGCCGGAGGGAAAGGTGGCCCCGAGGAAGGGTGGCCCTGAGGGAAGGGTGGCGACTGAGGGAAGGTGTCCCTGAGGGCAGGGTGGCGACTGAGGGAAGGTGTCCCTGAGGGCAGGGTGGCGACTGAGGGAAGGTGACCCCTAGGGCAGGGTGGCCCTGAGGGTGTCCTCTGGCAGCTGGGGAGAGAGAGAGAGGAAACTAGGCCAGGATAAAAAGTTTCACCCTTGTGAGTCTTGATTTAGTAAACATGTGAGAGAGCGAGGGAGATGGATGAATGGAGGGAAGGAAAGAGAATGACGGTGGAGAAGAGAACAAGCTGAAATATGTGTGAGGGAGAGAACACGAAAACTGGAGCAAGGAAATTAATCGAAGGGGAAAAAAGTCAGCTTCAACGACCTCCTTTCCCGGCGTCTCTCAAGACCATTGTGGACAAAGACGTATGAGTTATGACGTTTATTAGAGAAAACGTTTCGCCACGATAGTCTTCTTGAGTCTTATACATGAATGGTAAACAATACACATGTGCAACATCTGGGTACCTTTATTGTAGACGTTTCGCCCTCCAGTGGCTTTATCAGTACAAGAACATAATGTGAAGACTGTAGAATTATACACAAAAGATGAGGTAATCAGCCCCTCAGTCTAGTCCTTCAGCTGTCACCATCATCAAGACTACGATGGTGATCACCATCATCAAGACTACGATGGTGATCACCATCATCAAGACTACGATGGTGATCACCTTCACCAAGACTACGATGGTGATCACCATCATCAAGACTACGATGGTGATCACCTTAATCAAGACTACGATGGTGATCACCTTAATCAAGACTACGATGGTGATCACCTTCATCAAGACTACGATGGTGATCACCATCATCAAGACTACGATGGTGATCACCATCATCAAGACTACGATGGTGATCACCTTAATCAAGACTACGATGGTGATCACCTTCATCAAGACTACGATGGTGATCACCATCATCAAGACTACGATGGTGATCACCTTCACCAAGACTACGATGGTGATCACCTTCATCAAGACTACGATGGTGATCACCATCATCAAGACTACGATGGTGATCACCTTCATCAAGACTACGATGGTGATCACCATCATCAAGACTACGATGGTGATCACCTTCATCAAGACTACGATGGTGATCACCATCATCAAGACTACGATGGTGATCACCTTCATCAAGACTACGATGGTGATCACCTTCACCAAGACTACGATGGTGATCACCTTCATCAAGACTACGATGGTGATCACCATCATCAAGACTACGATGGTGATCACCATCACCAAGACTACGATGGTGATCACCATCATCAAGACTACGATGGTGATCACCATCATCAAGACTACGATGGTGATCACCATCATCAAGACTACGATGGTGATCACCATCATCAAGACTACGATGGTGATCACCATCATCAAGACTACGATGGTGATCACCTTCACCAAGACTACGATGGTGATCACCTTCATCAAGACTACGATGGTGATCACCATCATCAAGACTACGATGGTGATCACCTTCACCAAGACTACGATGGTGATCACCTTCATCAAGACTACGATGGTGATCACCTTCATCAAGACTACGATGGTGATCACCTTCATCAAGACTACGATGGTGATCACCTTCATCAAGACTACGATGGTGATCACCTTCATCAAGACTACGATGGTGATCACCTTCATCAAGACTACGATGGTGATCACCATCATCAAGACTACGATGGTGATCACCATCATCAAGACTACGATGGTGATCACCTTCATCAAGACTACGATGGTGATCACCTTCATCAAGACTACGATGGTGATCACCTTCACCAAGACTACGATGGTGATCACCTTCATCAAGACTACGATGGTGATCACCTTCATCAAGACTACGATGGTGATCACCTTCATCAAGACTACGATGGTGATCACCTTCATCAAGACTACGATGGTGATCACCATCACCAAGACTACGATGGTGATCACCATCACCAAGACTACGATGGTGAGCACCTTCACCAAGACTACGATGGTGATCACCTTCACCAAGACTACGATGGTGATCACCTTCACCAAGACTACGATGGTGATCACCTTCACCAAGACTACGATGGTGATCACCTTCATCAAGACTACGATGGTGATCACCTTCACCAAGACTACAATGGTGATCACCATCATCAAGACTACGATGGTGATCACCATCACCAAGACTACGATGGTGATCACCTTCACCAAGACTACGATGGTGATCACCTTCACCAAGACTACGATGGTGATCACCTTCACCAAGACTACGATGGTGATCACCTTCACCAAGACTACGATGGTGATCACCTTCACCAAGACTACGATGGTGATCACCTTCACCAAGACTACGATGGTGATCACCTTCACCAAGACTACGATGGTGATCACCTTCACCAAGACTACGATGGTGATCACCTTCATCAAGACTACGATGGTGATCACCTTCACCAAGACTACAATGGTGATCACCATCATCAAGACTACGATGGTGATCACCATCACCAAGACTACGATGGTGATCACCTTCACCAAGACTACGATGGTGATCACCTTCACCAAGACTACGATGGTGATCACCTTCACCAAGACTACGATGGTGATCACCTTCACCAAGACTACGATGGTGATCACCTTCACCAAGACTACGATGGTGATCACCTTCACCAAGACTACGATGGTGATCACCTTCACCAAGACTACGATGGTGATCACCTTCACCAAGACTACGATGGTGATCACCTTCACCAAGACTACGATGGTGATCACCTTCACCAAGACTACGATGGTGATCACCTTCACCAAGACTACGATGGTGATCACCTTCACCAAGACTACGATGGTGATCACCTTCACCAAGACTACGATGGTGATCACCTTCATCAAGACTACGATGGTGATCACCTTCACCAAGACTACAATGGTGATCACCATCATCAAGACTACGATGGTGATCACCATCACCAAGACTACGATGGTGATCACCTTCACCAAGACTACGATGGTGATCACCTTCACCAAGACTACGATGGTGATCACCTTCACCAAGACTACGATGGTGATCACCTTCACCAAGACTACGATGGTGATCACCTTCACCAAGACTACGATGGTGATCACCTTCACCAAGACTACGATGGTGATCACCTTCACCAAGACTACGATGGTGATCACCTTCACCAAGACTACGATGGTGATCACCTTCACCAAGACTACGATGGTGATCACCTTCACCAAGACTACGATGGTGATCACCTTCACCAAGACTACGATGGTGATCACCTTCACCAAGACTACGATGGTGATCACCTTCACCAAGACTACGATGGTGATCACCTTCACCAAGACTACGATGGTGATCACCTTCACCAAGACTACGATGGTGATCACCTTCACCAAGACTACGATGGCTAGCAGGTCCCGGAAAAGCAACACTGTCGACCCCGCCACTGTTGTGTTTGTCGCCGAAGTTTCTTGGCGCCTCACGACGTCTGTATCAAGATTCCCACATAATATGTTTTATCAGTTACATATAATGTTATCCACTCCTAGAAGACACTTTCCTCCCGCCTCTTCGTCTAACTCTCCTCGTAACCTCTTTCTTCATCCCTCCTCCACCCCACCTCCATCCCTCCAAAACCCCACCTCCATCATTCCTCCATCCCTTTCCCTTATCGGCCGGGTGTGTAAAATTACTCCAGCAGGTGTGTAAAGCCTCCAGCAGGTGTGTAAAGCCTCCAGCAGATGTGTAAAACCTCCAGCAGGGGTGGAAGACGCCAGTGCTCCTCAGGGAGGATGGATGACCCAGTTCCTGGAAAACTAATTCCAGGTATTTTTCAATGGAACGGCTGTTTAAAACTGTTTGAAAAACCCACAAAGTTGCGAGAATTTGCTGGGAATTTGTGGGAAAGAGAGAATTACAAATAAAAGAAAGAGAGAGAGAAAGAGGAAGGGGAGAGAGTGAATAATGTGAAGAATAGGAGACTGGGAAATGGGACAACTGGAAAGAATCATTTTCGTAATTAAATGACTTCTTGATGATGAATGTTCCAGCTTGTGTGTGTGTGTGTGTGTGTGTGTGTGTGTGTTTGAATGGGTTGACCTCTAGCTCCTGATCCCATCTGTCAGCTTTCGAGGTGAAATAAATGAGTTATGGTTTGTGAACACCTTGTAGAAGAACCTATCTTCTATGTTTCTGTAAGCTAGCCTGGTTCACTCTGTTGACAGCTAGCCTGGTTCACTCTGTTGATAGCTAGCCTGGTTCACTCTGTTGACAGCTAGCCTGGTTCACTCTGTTGACAACTAGCCTGGTACACTCTGTTGACAGCTAGCCTGGTTCACTCTGTTGACAGCTAACCTGGTTCACTCTGTTGATAGCTAGCCTGGTTCACTCTGTTGACAGCTAGCCTGGTTCACTCTGTTGACAGCTAGCCTGGTTCACTCTGTTAACAGCTAGCCTATCTCACTCTGTTGACAGCTAGCCTGGTTCACTCTGTTGACAGCTAGCGTAGCTCACTCTGTAGACAGCTAGCCTAGCTGACTCTGTTGACAGCTAGCCTAGTTGACTCTGTTGACAGCTAGCCTAGTTGACTCTGTTGACAGCTAGCCTAGTTCACTCTGTAGACAGCTAGCCTAGTTCACTCTGTAGACAGCTAGTCTAGCTGACTGTTGACAGCTAGCCTGGTTCACTCTTTTGACAGATTGCCTGGTTCACTCTTTTGACAGCTAGCCTGGTTCACTCTGTTGACAGCTAGCGTAGCTCACTCTGTAGACAGCTAGCCTAGCTGACTCTGTTGACAGCTAGCCTAGTTGACTCTGTTGACAGCTAGCCTAGTTGACTCTGTTGACAGCTAGCCTAGTTCACTCTGTAGACAGCTAGCCTAGTTCACTCTGTAGACAGCTAGTCTAGCTGACTGTTGACAGCTAGCCTGGTTCACTCTTTTGACAGATTGCCTGGTTCACTCTGTTGACAGCTAGCCTGGTTCACTCTGTTGACAGATAGCCTGGTTTACTCTGTTGACAGCTAGCCTAGCTCACTCTGTAGACAGCTAGCCTAGCTCACTCTGTGGACAGCTAGTCTGGTTCACCCTGTTAACAGCTAGCCTAGCTCACTCAGTAGACAGCTTGCGTAGCTAGCTGACTCTGTTGACAGCTAGCCTGGTTCACTCTGTTGACAGCTAGCCTGGTTCACTCTGTTGACAGATAGCCTGGTTTGCTCTTTTGACAGCTAGCCTAGCTGACTATGTTGACAGCTAGCCTAGCTCACTCTGTAGACAGCTAGCCTAGTTCACTCTGTAGACAGCTAGTCTAGCTGACTGTTGACAGCTAGCCTGGTTCACTCTTTTGACAGATTGCCTGGTTCACTCTGTTGACAGCTAGCCTGGTTCACTCTGTTGACAGATAGCCTGGTTTACTCTGTTGACAGCTAGCCTAGCTCACTCTGTAGACAGCTAGCCTAGCTCACTCTGTGGACAGCTAGTCTGGTTCACCCTGTTAACAGCTAGCCTAGCTCACTCAGTAGACAGCTTGCGTAGCTAGCTGACTCTGTTGACAGCTAGCCTGGTTCACTCTGTTGACAGCTAGCCTGGTTCACTCTGTTGACAGATAGCCTGGTTTGCTCTTTTGACAGCTAGCCTAGCTGACTATGTTGACAGCTAGCCTAGCTCACTCTGTAGACAGTTAGCATAGCTAGCTGACTCTGTTGACAGCTAGCCTGGTTCACTTTGTTGACAGCTTTCTTCACTCTGTTGACAGCTATCCTAGCTCACTCTGTTGACAGCTTTCCTCACTCACTCTGTTGACAGCTATCCTCACTCACTCTGTTGACAGCTAGCCTCACTCATCCTGTAAAAGCCTCGCCAAATTAGATTTCCTACGCAAGAAAGTTTGTGACACAGTAATGGAAGCTGAAAGAACCGAACCTCACTACGAGAGTGACGAGGGTGATAATGTAGAGGCAGTACAGTGAAGAAGAGGCAGTGACAGTGAAGAAGAGGCAGTGACAGTGAAGAAGAGGCAGTGACAGTGAAGAAGAGGCAGTGACAGTGAAGAAGAGGCAGTGACAGTGAAGAAGAGGCAGTAACAGTGAGGAAGAGGCAGTAACAGTGAGGAAGAGGCAGTAACAGTGAGGAAGAGGCAGTAACAGTGAGGAAGAGACAGTAACAGTGAGGAAGAGACAGTAACAGTGAGGAAGAGACAGTAACAGTGAGGAAGAGACAGTAACAGTGAGGAAGAGACAGTAACAGTGAGGAAGAGACAGTAACAGTGAGGAAGAGACAGTAACAGTGAGGAAGAGACAGTAACAGTGAGGAAGAGACAGTAACAGTGAGGAAGAG
Organism: Cherax destructor; assembly: GCA_009830355.1. Taxonomy (NCBI): domain Eukaryota; kingdom Metazoa; phylum Arthropoda; class Malacostraca; order Decapoda; family Parastacidae; genus Cherax; species Cherax destructor. The sequence continues at coordinate 58,287 of WNWK01002033.1, read as the reverse complement.
ACAGTAACAGTGAGGAAGAGACAGTAACAGTGAGGAAGAGGCAGTGACAGTGAGGAAGAGGCAGTAACAGTGAGGAAGAGACAGTAACAGTGAGGAAGAGACAGTAACAGTGAGGAAGAGGCAGTAACAGTGTGGAAGAGACAGTAACAGTGTGGAAGAGACAGTAACAGTGAGGAAGAGGCAGTAACAGTGTGGAAGAGACAGTAACAGTGAGGAAGAGACAGTAACACTGAGGAAGAGACAGTAACAGTGAGGAAGAGACAGTAACAGTGAGGAAGAGACAGTAACACTGAGGAAGAGACAGTAACAGTGTGGAAGAGACAGTAACAGTGAGGAAGAGGCAGTAACAGTGTGGAAGAGACAGTAACAGTGAGGAAGAGACAGTAACACTGAGGAAGAGACAGTAACAGTGTGGAAGAGACAGTAACAGTGAGGAAGAGGCAGTAACAGTCTGGAAGAGACAGTAACAGTGAGGAAGAGACAGTAACACTGAGGAAGAGACAGTAACAGTGTGGAAGAGACAGTAACAGTGAGGAAGAGACAGTAACAGTGTGGAAGAGACAGTAACAGTGTGGAAGAGCCAAGTTGCAGTTGTTACCATCGTCTTTCAGTCCCAAAATCATGACACTGTAGTTTGTAGGTGGTTACTGGTTATTTATAGTACTTAACGTTGTTACGTAGTTGTTAGCGTCCTTAGTTCTGGCATATAATGACCTATTTGACATGTCAAGGTGTCATATTATTGAAATTAAGATACCAGACTTTTTGAACACATATCCTAAAATAGTGAAATTCCAAGCATTTTCGTGATTTCTCTTGATATGGTTATTCTGCATATTGTGATAGCATCTCTTTACTGTGATCTTATTGTATATATAAATATATATATATATATATATATATATATATATATATATATATATATATATATATATATATATATATATATATATATATATATATATATATATATATATATATATATATATATGTTTGTAACCGTGTCAGGTTTGTGACAAGAGCATGTCTCATCTGACATTCATAGAGTTAAGAGCATTCATGAATAATAAAGAATCATTTACAGTCAAAGTGAGTGCAAGGAGTATAGTAAACAACTCAGTTTGAAGGGTGGAAGCCTAATTATTGATGCGTGCTCCAATTGCTCTGTAGGAACCATTGCTTTGACAACAACGACACCAGCTGTATAGAATCAACTTAAATAATTTGTGGAAGAGAGCGTTGTGACCAAGGCATCGGTATAACTTAAAGTATCCTGCTTAGCTTCAAGACAGAGCTTTGATTGTGATCTAATGAGTTCCTTTGGGGAAGAAAGTGAGAGATGGTGACCTGGAAAGAGGTAATTTTCCATGGTGGAGTGAGGTGTCGTTGTCGTCTTGATACACACCGTTCATTTTATTCATTCGGAGATCAGTTCCAGTTTTTACTTTCTATCTGGAGTGCTTATCTGACGTGAAGAAAGTTTGGAAGACTTCTGAAGAAGGGTTTGGGTGGTTAGCCTGAACATATTACCATCAGTGAGGACGTTTATTTCAGTTACACGATCTCTGATGCTTGGACTATCAAGTTCTTTAACCGCAAGTTTAATAATTTGGTAGTACGCATGTGAATATCTTTGAACGATCCTCATTATTTTGCTCTAAAAAATTTCAAGCCCTCCAAGCTTTATACCTGATACAAGAGCGACAAAGACTGTATATGGTCACGTATTCCATCCAAGACCCATCATGAAAGACGATCTTGCGGACTGCGCCTCTCAGTGGCGGAGGACTGCGCCTCTCAGTGGAGGAGGACTGCGCCTCTCAGTGGAGGAGGACTGCGCCTCTCAGTGGCGGAGGACTGCGCCTCTCAGTGGAGGAGGACTGCGCCTCTCAGTGGCGGAGGACGCCTGCTGAACCATCTTTGTTTCACAGTGGAGATGATCAACCCAGGTCCTGACACAAGTCTAGCACATACTGTAGTGAATGTTTTTTTTTTTTTTTGGGTGTCGGAGAATTCGATGGAGTCAATGAAGGTCTTCACTTACTCTTCTCTGCCTCTGAAACAATACAGACTTTCTGCTGGACAGGAAAATTTGCATATATTTCTAGGATACAATATTTTCCTGTAACTTTTTTGTCTTGACTGTTGTCGGCAGTATGACATTTATATCCTATCAAACATAAATTTAATCATACTATAACACAGCTTTCCTTTGGGGTTATATTGCTAGTTTAATACATTTAAAAAAAGACCCTTGAAAAATGTACATGTTAAGGAAGAAGAAGTTATATGGCCCCGGGTGAATGTTATGGTGATAGCCTGGAGGAGGAGGCTTCGTATAGATGAAAATAACCATTTTTCCATCACATAAATTCTGGCCATACAGATAAATAACTACTGTAACCTTGCGGAAGCATTATCCCAGCGGAAGACATCAATACACCTGAAGGGCCGACCCAAGCGTAAACACACAATTCTCCTCCAACTAAAAGCCTCAACCACAGGAAAACAGATGGTTATCCCTGGCTTGATCCAAAGAATAACAAACACTGCTGCGGGAATCTTGCTCTAGACTTAAAGCAAGTTGACTCGCTGCCTAAATTGTGTGTTCTGTATTGCGGGTTACCCTGTATACACATTAAAGATTTTACTAATATTAAGATTTTTTACCTAAGGTATCCTTAAGTGGTGAACAGATCACATGGAGTTTTTAAGAGGCACGTAAGTTCCACAGTCTTCTAATATATTCATTTTTCCACTATAATCTACCTTGTCCATAATTACTATCGCATTTCCTTTGTCTGTTTCGTAAGGTGAAGTCCAGGATTTGAGCTTTGCTCAGGCCTCTCCAACACAATTGTCCTCAAAGATTTGTTAAGTTATACCATGAATCAAAAGTATCTAGGAGTGTGCCATCACAAGAGTTAGACCAAAGTCAGGAGGAATTATTTTAGTTTCTCCTGACAAAGAAAATACCATCACTATTGTAAGAAATTAAGTATTTATAAATATTATTAGTATTATTATTAATTATTATTATTATTATTAATTATTATTATTATTATTAATACTCGCAGAAATTATATTTTATTATAGTTATGTAGGTGTGTCAAGTCTAGAAATCTATATTGTTCTCCTTTTAAGCGAGAACTTTACTCTCAAAAAGTCGATCACCATACCCAGCCCTTCTAGGGCAGGGTAGGTGCCAAGGCTGGAGCTTGCTACCATCTGCAGCTCTTAAAGCCTGCCCTTCCCGTTAGGGAAGGTGGCAGACCACAAGGCCTAGCATCTATCTACCTCCATGCCTCGTGCTGGTGGGGAATGTGGCTAGGCCTGGGGCCAGTTGGTCCCGCCGATGAGGGGTATCCCCTCCCATGGGAGACATAGGTCTCTGCTACTCCCACGCCAGGGAGCCGGAGCCGGGTCGCCATCTGGTAAAGACCCTGGCCGGGAGAATTCCCGGTGAATCAACACCTCACCTACTCTCAAAATATGTGACAAATACATTAATGGGAAAATGTGAGTTTTAGTAAGAGGTATCTGGCATGGGCCAATAGACCTACGGCAGTGTTGCTCTGTTCTTGGATATTATACACCGTCCTCCAGTGAAGAGAACTGTCACTGAGCCACGCACCCACACACATACACACATTACACGCCCCGATGGCATGGTGGCTAGCGCTCTTGCTTCACGCACGGAGGTCCCGGGTTCAATTCCCGGCGGGGCCGAAACATTTTGAAGTGTTTCGTTACACACACACATACACACATATATACAACAGGCCTAGTGTCTAATCGACATGTGCCTACGACAAAATGGTGACTAACTAACTAACACACACACACACACGCACACACACACACGCGCACACACACAATTCCCGGCGGGGCCGAAACATTTCGAAGTGTTTCGTTACACACACACACACATACATACAACAGGCCTAGTGTCTAATAGACATGTGCCTAGGACAAAATGGTAACTACACACACACACACACACACACACACACACACACACACACACACACACACACACACACACACACACACACACACACACACACACACACACAACCACAATTAGGTGAGTACACTGATACAGTCAACGTGATCATTTTTTTTTTTTCCTCAGAGGATTTTGCTGAAAAAAAATGGAATTCCTTTATTCTTTGAATCAGACATGTTTGCTGTATCACCCCTGTGAGTTTAGTGTTTTTCTGTGAATGTATTCTCACCCAGGATGTTGTCTGTCCAACAGAAATCGTGGAGAACGTGAAGAACGGCGGGCACCCGGCGTTCAGGCCGAGCACGGAAGATGAGGCGGCGGCGGAGGAGGAGGTGATGCAGATGATGAAGAAGTGTTGGGCCGAGGAGTGCATGGAGAGACCTGACTTCCAGCAGCTCAAGACCATCATACGAAGACTCAACAAGTAGGTCCCTCTCACACACCTCTTCTTATTCTCTCTGTCACTTTAAAACCCGCTGACACGGCACTGTGGTGACCTGAGAGGAGCTCACCACTGTGGTGACCTGAGAGGAGCTCACCACAGTGGTGAGCTGAGAGGAGTTCGTGCGACGCTACGCATGTTGAAAATGGTTGGGTATCTTTGTTGATGAAAAGTTTCGCCTTTACATTAGACTTCTTCAGTCACATACAAAGGGAACAGTAGAAATAAAATAAATATGATGTAATCAGTCCATCAACCTTGGAGAAAAAGTTTTTGAGGTGATCAGTCCCTCAGCCTTATTATAAGACGAAGTAGAGAGGTAGTGTGAGGTAATCAGTCCCTCAACCATATTGGAAGATAAAGTGAAGGTAGTGTGTGAACCTCACACACTCTGTGCACTCTAGTGTGTGAACCTCACACACTCTGTGCACTCTAGTGTGTGAACCTCACACACTATGTGCACTCTAGTGTGTGAACCTCACACTCTGTGCACTCTAGTGTGTGAACCTCACACACTCTGTGCACTCTAGTGTGTGAACCTCACACACTCTGTGCACTATGGGTGTCGCTCATGTTGAGATATCCTATAAAATATTCTTTACCCTCGGCCTTGGCAAACTTCACTCCGCCATCGGATCAGGGTGACTTGAATAGGATTACTCAATTACCGCTAATTGGTAAAAGCCAGATATACTTTTTTCCCCATTATTTTATGCCTCTCGCTAATTTTGAAAAATGTGAGAGCCCCGTTAAAGGGAAACTCTGTTAACATGTTTGCTAGTCCACCTGACACACACACACACACACACACACTGGGATGTGTTCGTAATGACTTTGCGAGCTGGTAAAGTTGTGAGTTAGCGACTTTGCTACTTGGTAAAGTTTGTGGGTTGGTATGTGAGCTGAAGTTATGGAATGAAGGACGGATGTACTATGAAACTAATGAAGCTTAAGCTTTAGGGCCCCTAATTCTGGAGGGGCCTCATAAGCGACTTTAGTCCACATTGCTTAAAATTTTTGGGCCCATTGTATGAGAAGGGGTTGCGAAGGGGGCCCCATAACAGTTTAAACTTCAGGGCCCCAAAAATGTAGGTCCGCCACTGTATGGCATATAAATTATAAATCAGACTTGCAGTAAAGAGAAATAAGAGCATTATTGGAGTAACCGGCGGACTAAGACCCGCGTCAGGAAACACCTTGTCCTGTTTCCTGACAAACCTTACCTAACCGGCAGAGACTCCCTAACTCGGGTCTCTTGCTGATACAACCCACAAGGGAGCTAGCGGGAGCAAAACAATTTGTAAGTTGGTAAGAGTGGAGACTGTGCAAGTTTGGCTAAATTTTCTCATTTTAAGGTACCCTGATTTTCATTTAGATAGAGTTTTAAGTTTACAGGATTCGCAGTTTTTTTGGGGGGGTTTGTTAGTGGGACCTGTGTTAGCCTGTGTTCCTATGTAATAATAATAGTAATAATAATAATTAATATTTCTACAGGTACATGATACAACTTATACAGACCATAGCTGACATCAATGATATATACTGTATGGGAAGCTGCGGGTTATGCACAACATTTCCCACAACTTAGGTTATGTGTACAACTTTTATTCATTGTTCGTATGTATGGAGCTTTTTTTATGTGTAGTTTTGTTGCTCTAATTGTTCATGTGGAGAGTTTTTGCGTTTTTATTGGTCACATGTGGGGGCTTTTTGGTCTTATTGGTCACATGTGGGGGCTTTTTGGTCTTATTGTTCATATATATAAAGAGGTTTTTTTATTCTTGTACATAAGTGAAGGATTTATTAGTGTTTACGTGGTAAGCTTTTGTTGTGTGGTGGCACTTGTGAGGATGGTGACAGAGCACTGGCTTCAGGGGTTACTCTGTTGATGTGAGGCTCTGGAGATATGCTCGGCGCTTTGTTCTTCCCTAGCTCTCTCTCACTGAGTGAGGTCTGCAACCTCTGTCCCCCTCAAGTCTACATCCAGTTTCCGGTCTTCTTACCTCCCTTCCCCAGTCTTCATGGATTGCAACAGCCACATGTGTGACCAATCTTGCAGAATGCTCAGGTCTGTGGGTATTTGTTCTATGCTCTCGTGTACTCACCTAATTGTGGTTGCATGGGTCGAGACTCAGCTCCTGGCCCCGCGTCTTCGCTGTCCGCTACTGGGTCTCTTCTCTCCCTGCTCCATGAGCTTTATCATACCTTTTCTTAAAACTATGTATGGTTCCCGCCCCCACTTTATCGTTCGCTAGACTATTCCACTTCCTGACTACTCTATGACTGAAGAAATGCTTCCTAACATCCCTTTGACTCATCTGAGTGTGTGTGTGTGTGTGTGTGTGTGTATGTGTGTGTGTGTGAGTGTGTGTGTGTGTGTGTGTGTGTGCCTGGGCTGGTACACACAATATCCCCCCAGACGGTGGTTTGTGGGACATTTTTATGCTGGCCGCGTTGTCCTCCTCTGATTTGCATGAGTGAGGTGCTGAATACTCCAGTTGGCAGACACATTTTAAGTCTGCATATATATACATATCGCTCCTGTTTCTCCCTTCTGTGCAGGAAAGATTTCGCTTCCTCGCGGTTGCCCAAGGCTTTGTTACCCTCCACTCTCTCTCTCTCTCTCTCTCTCTCTCTCTCTCTCTCTCTCTCTCTCTCTCTCTCTCTCTCTCTCTCTCTCTCTCTCTCTCTCTCTCTCTCTCACGTTACGAGATAAATGATTGCCGGTGGAGAGTTGCCGATGAAACAACCGATGGCTGCCCGTCTTGTGGTGTAATTGCTGTCTTCTGACCGCGATGTTAGGCAAAAATGAGGCAACGTTTCAAGACTGAAGTGTCCCGTAACTCGATTGCATTCGGTTCACACTCTGAGGTCCGGGGGTTGATCCCGATACGGGTGGAAATATGTGGACGTGTTTCCTTAAGACACCTGCTGTCCATGTTCACCTAGCACTAAAATAGGTACCTCAGTGTTAGTGGACTGGTGTGGGTCGCATCCTGGGACAAAATTGACCTAATTTGCGGAAAATGCTCTAAATAAGAAGGGGCTTTCTATATAATAGTATGTCATTGATGTCAGCTATGTCTGTATACCTTGTACATGTACTTGTAGAAATAAAGATTATTATTATTATTATTATTATTATTATTATTATTAACGATGCAAATATGGAGAACAAGCTTTTGTTGTGGCAATGTTCTACTCTGTGTAGAGCTTTATAAAATCATGTTCTACTCAGCGTAAAGCTTTATTCAGCTCATTCAGTATCACTTTAATGGTATAAAACTTTTGGACAGCCTTAAATATAGAATTTACAGATCCATGAATGTGTGTGGGTGAGTCTAAGTTAGACGTGCCTAGCATGAGCCAGTAGACCTGCTGCAGTGTTCCTTCCTCCTTGTGCTGTACATACAATACCGACTACACACAAATATCCCACACATAGGAGAAGGAAACTCATGTCGACGTTTCGGTCTAAGTCGTACCGAAACGTCTCCAGGAGTTTCATTTTCCTATATCCGGGTTATATGTGTATTGTTGCAGTCACGGTATTGTGCCTTCTTGTTATTTAATGAATAAGACACATGTGCAACACCCAGGTGTTGCACATGTGTCTTATTCAACCACTCGAGTGTCTTTGGTATACTCAACGCACTGCCTTTCTTGGGTTATCTTGGGTGGCTAACCCTCCGGAGTTAAAAATCCAAATCTTATCTTATCTTACAGGGACAACGAGTCTGGTAATATCCTAGACAACCTGTTGTCACGTATGGAACAGTACGCCAACAATCTGGAGGCGCTGGTGCAGGAGCGTACGGCAGACTACCTGGAGGAGAAGCGACGGTGTGAGGAACTACTCTACCAGCTCCTCCCCAAGTGAGTAACACCACCTGCCTGAAGGCTGGCTCCTTTGGACCAAAACGTCTAGCGTTAGCTGGGTGTGGTACGATGAATATCAGCACTGCGTACCTTGTCCCAAGGTTCGTAGGTTCGAGTCTCCTTCGGCCTGAGATTAGCGTTTGTGACTATATATATATATATATATATATATATATATATATATATATATATATATATATATATATATATATATATATATATATATATATATATAGTCGTGTCAATAGGTAAAACTGGTCAATTAGCAAGAACTCATTTAAAATTAAGTCCTTTCTAAAATTTTCTCTTATACGTTTATTGATATATTTTTAATTTATGTTAATTAAAAAATTAATAATTTTGCACCAAAAGAACCTTAGAAAACTTACCTAACATTATTACAAGCGCAATTTAATTTAGCCTAATCCAAATAAATATATTTTAGATAAATTTACAATAACTTAATAATAAAAAAACAATGAAATATATATTTTTTTTCCGTTAGGTTAAGATTGATTTTTGCGAAATTATTGCATACACAAATTTTCGCTTGCCTTATTCGGCAAGAAGAGCGTTGCTATTTAAGCCAAAATCGCAAGTTTTACCTATTCAGCACGTCATATATATATATATATATATATATATATATATATACATATTCTTCAGACCACACCTGTGACTGTGAACATAGGGTGTGTGACAGTGTGACGGCTGTCTGGCACTAACAACACAGTGTGACGGCTGTCTGGCACTAACAACACAGTGTGACGGCTGTCTGGCACTAACAACACAGTGTGACGGCTGTCTGGCACTAACAACACAGTGTGACGGCTGTCTGGCACTAACAACACAGTGTGACGGCTGTCTGGCACTAACAACACAGTGTGACGGCTGTCTGGCACTAACAACATAGTGTGACGGCTGTCTGGCACTAACAACACAGGTGACGGCTGTCTGGCACTAACAACACAGTGTGACGGCTGTCTGGCACTAACAACACAGTGTGACGGCTGTCTGGCACTAACAACACAGTGTGACGGCTGTCTGGCACTAACAACATAGTGTGACGGCTGTCTGGCACTAACAACACAGTGTGACGTCTGTCTGGCACTAATAACACAGTGTGACGGCTGTCTGGCACTAACAACACAGTGTGACGGCTGTCTGGCACTAACAACACAGTGTGACGGCTGTCTGGCACTAACAACACAGTGTGACGGCTGTCTGGCACTAACAACACAGTGTGACGGCTGTCTGGCACTAACAACACAGTGTGACGGCTGTCTGGCACTAACACAGTGTGACGGCTGTCTGGCACTAACAACACAGTGTGACGGCTGTCTGGCACTAACAACACAGTGTGACGGCTGTCTGGCACTAACGATACAGTGTGACGGCTGTCTGGCACTAACAACACAGTGTGACGGCTGTCTGGCACTAACAACACAGTGTGACGGCTGTCTGGCACTAACAACACAGTGTGACGGGTGTCTGGCACTAACAACACAGTGTGACGGGTGTCTGGCACTAACGATACAGACGAGCCAGGAGAGTCACCATAGTGACTCAGCAACCTGATTATCACAGGGACTCACTGATGGACAATTTGATTAGATTTAGTATTGTTGTGGCCGTCCAGGCAATCTCCAGCCACATTTTGTTGACAATGTACGGAACCTGAGTGAACGCAATCACGGGATCAACACTCGTCAATGTACGGAACCTGAGTGAACGCCATCACGGGATCAACACTCGTCAATGAACGGGAACCTGAGTGAACGCCATCACGGGATCAACACTCGTCAATGTACGGAACCTGAGTGAACGCCATCACGGGATCAACACTCGTCAATGTACGGGAACCTGAGTGAACGCCATCACGGGATCAACACTCGGCAATTTCGCTCATTGCTGGTTTAAATTTTGTCTGTGTATGTTTTAGTAATCCAGTTTCTGCATTTTTTTATCTAGTATTTCCATTTGTTTTACATAAATTTAAATGTTGCATTTGTGTATGTTTAAGGTCGTGTACCTGATCAGTTAAAATTGTTAAACCTTTCCTTAAAAAGTTTTTATAAAAGGAAATTTTAGAGATCCATGAACGTGAGCCCCTCCCCAACCCCTTTACCCTAACAGGTGTTTCTTTACCCTACTCATGTTGAGAAACCCGAGTCTGGTATTCCAGGAACACGATCTGTCGATCGATTCACAGGCAAGCCCCGGTGTTGTGGAGCCTTCCACGGTGTTGTGGAGCCTTCGACGTTGTTTTGGAGTCTTCCACGGTATTGTGGAGCCTTCCACGGTGCTGTGGAGCCTTCCACGGTATTGTGGAGCCTTCCACGGTGTTGTGAAGTTTTCCACTGTGTTGTGGAGCCTTCCACGTTTTTGTTGAGTCTTCCACGTTGTTGTGGAGCCTTCCACGGTGTTGTGGAGCCTTCCACGGTATTGTGGAGCCTTCCACGGTGTTGTGGAGCCTTCCACGGTGTTGTGGAGCCTTCCGCGGTGTTGTGGAGCCTTCCACGGTGTTGTGGAGCCTTCCACGGTGTTGTGGAGTCTTCCACAGTGTTGTGGAGTCTTCCACGTTGTTGTGGAGTCTTCCACAGTGTTGTGGAGTCTTCCACGGTGTTGTGGAGTCTTCCACAGTGTTGTGGAGTCTTCCACGTTGTTGTGGAGTCTTCCACAGTGTTGTGGAGTCTTCCACGGTGTTGTGGAGTCTTCCACAGTGTTGTGGAGTCTTCCACGGTGTTGTGGAGTCTTCCACGATGTTGTGGAGTCTTCAACTGTGTTGTGAAGTCAAGGATTCCACCCCAGATTATTCCACTCTCTTTAGGATTCGAGTCTGGAACCCTTGGAGTTGGAAACTACTGCACTCACCACCATGCTAGAGGAGAGCGCACCTTGCTCATCACAAGAGCGCAGTGGTAACACCAGCTGGGAACATGGTATTGTCTATTGTACCTTCCCTGACCTTGTCGAATTTGGTTTACATTTATGGTTGCTGTTAACTGAAAATCAAATTATTTACTCTACTCTTCCTTTTCTAGTTTTTGATCCTCACAGTCCTCTTAGTACTCACAGTCCTCTTAGTCCGCGTAATCCTCACAGTCCTCACAGTCCCCTTAGTCCTCCTAGCCCTCACAGTCCTCACAGTCCCCTTAGTCCTCCTTGTGCTCACAGTTCTCTTAGTCGTCGTAGTCCTCACAGTCCTCTTAGTCCTCATAGTCCTCAGACTCCTTCACTGGAATAGGTTTCCCTTCCTCACTCTAGTGCAAAAACATTACACTCGTTTAAGAAAAGTCCTGACACCTTTTTTAAAAAATATCGAATTCAACTCCTCTTCCTCTTCCTTTTCCCTGCTCAACATTCCCCTTCCCCTCTTCCTCCTTCTCCTCCCAATCTTCACCTCAGTCACAAGATCCCCGGGTTCGATTTCCTGACACTGAGAAACACTAAAATTGCGGAAGTATTTGTATGTTAGAAGACTTCTGTGGATCGCATCCTGAGGGGGAAATGCTAGAGCACTCCAGTCCTGTTAGAACGTTATATCTTGCGTAAGACAACACTCCAGTCCTGTTAGAACGTTATATCTTGCGTAAGACAACACTCCAGTCCTGTTAGAACGTTATATCTTACGTAAGACAACACTCCAGTCCTGTTAGAACGTTATATCCTGGGTAAGACAACACTCCAGTCCTGTTAGAACGTTATATCCTGGGTAAGACAACACTCCAGTCCTGTTAGAACGTTTTATCCTGGGTAAGACAACACTCCAGTCCTGTTAGAACGTTATATCCTGGGTAAGACAACACTCCAGTCCTGTTAGAACGTTATATCCTGGGTAAGACAACACTCCAGTCCTGTTAGAACGTTTTATCCTGGGTAAGACAACACTCCAGTCCTGTTGGAACGTTATGTTCTGGGTAAGATAAGTAAGCGATGAGTAAAAGTAAGTGTGTAGGTAATGTTTATTAAGCAAAACTCAGCGCTACTACTTTCTTAGTTGCATAATGAGCAGTTATTGGATGAGGTGAATGGAGAGCGAGAATGATTGTATTGCTACTGTCGAACCTCACTCCTCCTCTCTTTCCCAACCACGCCTCATTCTCTCCCCTCTCTTTTCCCCCTTTCCTTCCCTTACCCACTTCTCTCTTCCCTCTCCTTTCCCTATTCCCCTGTCTCCTTCTCCTTTCTTTTTCCCCTCCTCCTCCCCACTACCCTCACCCCCACCTGCCTACAACTCAAGCCCCTCCCAAATGCTTGCTATGACGTCACTGCTTTGCCTTTTGTCTTCAATAATCGGTGGGGAGAAGGGGAGGGGAGGGGAGGGGAGGGGAGGGGAGAGCGGTGGAAGTAGGGGAGAAGGAACGAGATTTTATGGGAAAAAGCTGGAAATATAAAACGGGGAGTGATAGTGTAGGTGAGAAATGAACGCGATGGAATGTGTGAGAAAGAGGGCTGGAATAAAGGGAAATAAATTGAGAGAGAGAGAGAGAGAGAGAGAGAGAGAGAGAGAGAGAGAGAGAGAGAGAGATGGAAGTTCAGTGAAGAAGGGGGAAAGGGGCGGCTGATAAAAAAAATATGAAGAGAGAGGTTAGGTTAGGTAAGGTTTGTCAGGAAAGAGGACAAGTGTTTCCTGACGCGGATCTTAGTTATACGATGACCCACAGCTGGAGCTTTCGGTCATCTGACCGAGGCCTTCCACTGGCTTACCCCTCCACCCCTGAAACTGGACAAATATCTTCACCAGGTGCCAAATCAACCAGGTTGTGATGGATGTGGGGCAGGGGGCCACCAGCAGCAACAGCCTGGTTGACCAGGTTAGCACCAGACGAGCCTGGCCCATGGCCGGGCTCCGGGAGTAGAAAGACTCTTGGAAAGCATTAAAGGTAAATCAAAGGTGAGTGCTAGCCTACCACAAGTAGTGTGCCTTGAACCTTTGCCGTTTAATGTTTAATTCAACTCCCCATTAAACCTCATTTGTTTCAGTCTTGAAGATTCCTGATTTGATCTGACAAAAAAAATCAAAACAAGAATTTAATTATATTACCAGTGACATCGCTGACTGTGAAGTCGTGACGTATTATTGTAATGGATGCCTCGACTGTACCAAAATTTGACTATGCCTATCGTAAGATAAGATGTATTCAGTTTATAAATGAAAAGGATCTTGATATCCCATACGCTAGGAACATTCCTACGTTGTAACATATAACATTAGGTGAATACGCAGGCCATATAAAAAAGCGTCATTCCTGCTACACTGTCACGAGTGACCTGAGAAGACAGAGCAAGCAGCTCTGTCCACACACTGCCTTACGAGCCTTTATTGTCACGACCTTTATCTAGTCAGTGACTTTATAGAGCACTATATAGAGTTGGTAAGATTATTTTAGTAGAGGTACACATAAGAACAATTATCATACCTGGTAACATATACTGTAGGACCACAATGGAAATAAGACAGACAGTCATCGATGGCGCATTGACCTTCTTGGGTTATCCTGGGTGGATAACCCTCCGGGGTCAAAAATCCGAACAAAATCTTATCTTAACATATGTGTAAATTACCCAGGATGTGCGTCCTGGTTGGCGGAAGGAAGCTGTCCACTTAAGTTTACCCTCAATTCACATCAATCGTTTTCTAACTAAACATTGTCCTTACTGTTGGAGCAGAAACAAGCACAATAATTCTGCATTTACATGTATACCACACTTAAATGTATAACAGCTTTAAATATTTACAAACCTTTTACTTTTTTGTGTGTATTCGTGGTTGAAAATATAAAGAAGTTCCTCTCACATAGTTGGGAAATACTATGGGACGTCTACGCGGGTTCTCATTTTCGTTTAGTTTTAATTACAGAGAGTGGGGAAATTCAGTGGGGAAATTCAGGACGTGAAAAACGATACCTCCAGAATTTCATGCAGTTTAATGTTTATTTTGCACCCCGTGCCTGTACTGTGAACACAAACGGAATAAGTTTCATTCTCCTCCTATGTGCGGGTACTCACCTATTTGTGGTTGCAGGGGTCGAGACTCAGCTCCTGGCCCCGCCTCTTCACTGACCGCTACTAGGTCCTCTCTCTCCCTGCTCCATGAGCTTTATCATACCTCGTCTTAAAACTATGTATGGTTCCTGTCTCCACTACATCACTTGCCAGACTATTCCACTTCATGACAACTCTGTGACTGAAGAAATACTTCCTAACATCTCTTTGACTCATCTGAATCTTCAACTTCCAACCGTGACCCTTTGTTTCTGTGTCCCATTTCTGGAACATCCTGTCTCTGTCCACCTTATCTATTCCTCGCAGTATTTAGTATGTCGTTATCATGTCGTCCCTAACCCTACTGTCCTCCAGTGTCGTCAGGCCGAGTTCCCTTAACCTTTCTTCGTAGGACATTCTCCTTAGCTCTGGAACTAGCCTTGTTGCAAACCTTTGCACTTTCTCTAAATTCTTTACTTGCTTGAGCAGGTGTGGGTCCCAAACTGGTGCTGCATACTCTAGTATGGGCCTGACGTACACGGTGTACAGTGTCTTGAACGATTCCTTACTGAGGTATCGGAACGCTATTCTCAGGTTTGCTAGGCTCCATATGCTGCAGCAGTTATCTGGTTGATGTGTGCTTCCGGAGACGTGCTCGGTATTATACTCACCCCTAGATCTTTCTCCTTGAGTGAGGTTTATTGATATCAGTGTATAGGTGAAGTGTGACTGAATGACTTGTGCAGTGGATAGATCAACTTCCTGAACTATCTCCTGCAAGATAAAGCATTAAGACACATGTGCAACATCTGGGTATCTTTATTGACGTTTCCGCCATCCAGTGGCTTTATCAGTACAAATCCAAGGACATAATGGGAAGACCGTAGAACTATATACAAAAGACGAGGTAATCAGTCCCTCAATCTTGGAGTTGGTGAAGAGCACCGTAGTCTTGTCGGTATTGTAAATCATTCATGCGAACACTCTGGCGAATGGTGGGAGAACAATGTTGGGGTCTTCTGTACTCACCTAATTGTACTCACCTAATTGTGGTTGCAGGGGTCGATACTCAGCTCCTGGCTCCGCCTCTTCGCTGTCCGCTACTGGGTCTCTGCTCTCCCTGCTCCATGAGCTTTATCATACCTTGTCTTAAAACTATGTATGGTTCCTGCCTCCACTGTATCGTTCGCTAGACTATTCCACTTCCTAACTACTCTATGGCTGAAGAAGTGCTTCCTAACATCCCTTTGACTCATCTGAGTCTTCAGCTTCCAGTTGTGTCCCCTTGTTTCTATATTCCCTCTCTGGAACATCCTGTCACTATCTACCTTGTCGATTCCCTGCAGTATTTTGTATGTCGTTATCATGTCTCCTCTAACCCTTCTGTCCTCCAGTGTTGTTAGTCCTATTTCCCTCAACCTTTCTTCATATGGCAGTCCCCTGAGTTGTGGAACTAACATTGTCGCAAACCTTTGCACTTTCTCTAATTTCTTGACGTGCTTGACCAGGTGTGGGTTCCAGACTGGTGCTGCAATGTGTGACAGTGTTGTTGCTTAGGATGTGAGTGAGGTACTAAGATATATGTTTCAGGTCTGTGGCCAGCCAACTGATCGCAGGGAAGAGCGTAGTGGCAGAGACTTATGACTGTGTCACCATCTACTTCAGTGATATTGTGGGTTTCACTGCGCTCTCTGCTCAATCCACCCCACTGCAGGTACGTGGACGCCTTCATGGTTGTGTATATATGTATATATATATATATATATATATATATATATATATATATATATATATATATATATATATATATATATATATATATATAAATAAATATATTCATGAATTTATATTTGTATCTCCATTTCTTTAAGCAGTCAGCAGCTGTTGTTGTTTTTTGAAGAATATATATGCATATTTATGTTGTGTTAACAGATTTGTAGGATACGCTACAATATAATTCTTCTTATGTCTCCTTTCTTGTCTTCTTTTCCTTCTTCGTTTTCTTTTCTGCTTCTTATTCTTCTTCGTTCTCTTCTCTGTCTTCTCTGCTTCCTCTTCTTTATCTTCTTTTCCTTCTTTGTATTTTTTGTAATTTTTCTTCCTTTGTCTTCTTTTTCCTCTACATTATGAATTGAGGTGACCCACTTTCTTCATTCCCCAGGTTGTTGACCTGCTAAATGACCTCTACACCCGTTTTGATGCCATCATTGAAAATTTCGACGTGTACAAGGTGAGTTGAATTACAAGATCCTTGGTACTAATTACAGCTGACCGGGAGAATAACAAAACAAATACTATAGTGGGTGGAAATCCATTGTATAGTTCTGGATGATGTCCTGGGGCTTTCAACATTATTCCGTTCTAGATTATTATTATAAATAAAACTAAACGCTAAAGCCACCAGCATTCCGTTCTAGAATATGGAATTAATATTGTTTAAAGATAATGCTAACACTGGAGGTTTCGAAATAAACTGCCTACTACTGTAGTTTATTATTAAATGTGGTAATTCCTTACAACGTTTCATGCTTTAATTTTCATGAAACAAATCACTGTTATCAGGTCATGATAAAATACAGGTATTGTATCTCAGAATCAATTATCTTCATTCAAATCATGTAAATTACAATTACTAAACTTTTTCCACCTGCATTCTCGTGTATGTACGAACATTTCAGCGTATTCTCGCTCTGTTTTTAATGCCTAAATTGAAGTTACATTAGGTTAAGTAAGGTTTGTCAGGGAACAGGACACGTATTTCCTGACGCTGGCGGATCTTAGACCCGCAGCTGGAGCCTTTGGTAATCTGACCGGAGCCTTCCGCTGGCGTACCCCTCTACCCCTTTAAAAATTATGGTTAGGACGTATTACGCTTGAAATTAACTAAAGTGTTGTGATGTCACCAGGTGGAAACCATTGGTGACGCGTACATGGTGGTTTCTGGACTGCCAGTGAGAAATGGCACTCTTCACACTCGGGAGATCGCCAGCATGTCCCTGGCACTGCTGAGGGAGGTAGACACCTTCACCATCAGACACCGTCCTGAGGACAAGCTCAAGCTGAGAATCGGCATGCATACTGGGCCCTGTGTGGCTGGAGTGGTGGGACTCAAGATGCCGCGGTACTGCCTCTTTGGCGACACTGTTAATACTGCCTCACGTATGGAGAGCAATGGTCAACGTGAGTGTTTTATTATAGCCTATGGTGACCTTCACATAACTATGATGATAGCTACACGTTGTAGAACAAGCTTTTATTGAGGTAACGTGTCGCTGTGTAGACACTGTAGACCTTTATCATACCAATGATGAGGCCCAGTCTCTGGACCCATTATCTGCCTCTGTAATTTTTGACCACCGCCCACAACATGGGTATTGGCTGCATAATAAATATATTAAACACAGATTGAAGTTGTCCAAATAAAATCTTGTGCTACAATATGTGTGTCTTCAGTAACTGTAGGCTCTGATTTCGTGTGTTTATTATATTAAACTTCTACAGCAAAATAAAGCATTATTTTATAGCAGATCGATTATTATAATCAAACATAATTATTAGTATTTGATGTATTACTTTCCCACAGCGCTGAAAATTCATGTATCACCAACAACCCAGAAGATGTTAGCCGAACACTACCCATCATTTATACTGGAGTTACGTGGGGAGGTCGACATGAAGGTATTGTTCACTATATTATTCTCTTCGTCTGTGTGTGTGTGTGTGTGTGTGTGAAATACATGAATGTAATGTAATAAATATAATGTAATCATAAATTTCACCAGATTTTCAACATCCACAGGGCAAAGGAAGAATGAACACGTACTGGTTACTTGGAAAACATGAAACAGACTGTTAAAGAAACAATGGCTCATCTTCCTCAGGCTCCAGGACTTTTCTTACTTCTAAGACCTCATCCTCAAGACATTTTAATATTGTATGTTGAGAATCTCGCCAATTCTGCCAGCCCAGTTACGTTCCGCTGAAGAGCTTACCTAAACCCCATTGATCAGAACTTCATATACTTGGTTCTAAAGACCACATCCCACTACCATCTCACTTGTACAGACAGTTCTTAACGTCTGTACTGCCACTGCAGTCACTACTCTAAATTACTAGCGCACTCCCCCACAACATGTACATTAATAACTCAAAAGTCTTTTTTTTTAACAGTGGTGAGGCTATACTGTCTTGCCTCACATATATTAACACTTGATCTATGAGAAACACTAATGGTACTATTTTAGTAGGAAAAATCATACATATATGTTTGATATTAATTGTCCCCCTTTTATTAGTTGTAACAATTAAAAAACATTCTATAAGGCTCTGACACTAGTCTCAATGGTTACTATGATATAAATAACTATTTTTATCATGTATATACTTTACAGCCTCGTATTTTGCAGATGAAAGTTATTTAATTTTGTAATGAATTAAAAGGGAAGTTTTTCTTTTATGTAAATTACCTTTCATTGAAAATACAACTTATCAGTGGAAATTAAAATGATGTAACTTTCAATATATGTATAAATATATATATATATATATATATATATATATATATATATATATATATATATATATATATATATATATATATATATATATATATATATATACATATGTATTGCTTTGTGTCCCCAAATTTTTAAGATACAACTTCTCTTGCTAAATATGATATACGGTTAAGGTATATTGACGACTTTTAAAATCTTCAGATCCACTTTTTTTTTTGTAAATAAACAAAAGCCTAAGGTTAATGTTAAAAACATATTAAAAGTATGGCAGTAATGGACATAAACAGAGGCCTTTTTAACTGCTTAAAAGTTGGCATATGAAATTGCTAGGCCAAAATCAACCTTCAAGGCTATGTACACAGTGAGGTGTATGGTTTATCAGTGTTTATACGCTGAGAGTTTAATAATTATTTTAGATATTACAATATTCTTGACTGGTGGTGAACACGTGAAATGTAGCCTTAATGACCTTCGTATAATCAATAGGATTTAAACTTAAAACACAAACTTCCGACATGTATACAAAGGTTAGCTGATATATTCTTATTACATCCACCACTACAATCATTATCTCTACTTCGTTTGTCATCTTCATGGGGTAGATAGACACCTACCAGGGGTGGGAGAGAAACACTTATATTAGCAGTGTTTTATAGTATCTTACAATCAAGAGTCACAATAAGTGATAATACTATCTTACAATCAAGATTCACAATAAGTGATAATACTATCTTATAATCAAGAGCCACAATAACAGTGGTAATCTATCTTACAATCAAGTCACAATAAGTGATAATACTATCTTACAATCAAGAGTCAGAATAAGTGATAATACTATCTTATAATCAAGAGCCACAATAAGTGATAATACTATCTTATAATCAAGAGCCACAATAACAGTGGTAATCTATCTTACAATCAAGAGCCACAATAAGTGATAATACTATCTTATAATCAAGAGCCACAATAAGTGGTAATCAATCTTACAATCAAGAGCCACAATAAGTGATAATACTATCTTACAATCAAGAGCCACAATAAGTGATAATACTATCTTACAATCAAGAGCCACAATAACACAGTGGTAAAGCTATTCTACAGTCAAGGGGCCACAAAATCAGTGCAGAAAACTCAACTCAAAATCATAATGTTACTCGTACAATCTTCTACGCAATTTTTCCTCTCCTGGAAGTACAGTAATAATATTTACAGACAACTAAGACATATTCTATATACAATATAGAGGCATAAAAAAATAAAAAAATTCTCTTTTCCACTGATAGTTGTCAGGAGTTTAGATTTTTTGCTAATAATGAGAAGTTGACAAAAACTAGGCTATTCCTAAGTCAGTTTCAGCGTAATTTACACAATGGGAGCTCGCTAAGACTCATTGTTAATTACGATTATAATGTGTTTACATAAAAGACATGATTTAGGGCGGTATCATTTTGTAGGATGCATTGATATGTATATGTATCTGTGGTGAAGATACTCTTGTTATAAAACATATTAATATTGTTTTTTTTTTTGCTTCCAAAAATAATTTATATGTAAATGTACTATTTTAAATTTGTAAAATTTAATATATATATATATATATATATATATATATATATATATATATATATATATATATATATATATATACATATATATATATATATACATATATATATATATATATATATATATATATATATATATATATATATATATATATATATATATATATATATATATATATATATATATATATATATATATATATATATATATATATATATATATATATATATATATATATATATATATATATCATACTTTTGTGTACACACATGATGTAATAAATGTTAATAGTGAAGGTACACAGGGCCAAAAAAAAAAAATGCTACATGTTAGTAATCTTGAGAAAATTGCTTTTATTTTTTATTTAATTTCAGCATAGAGTATGTACAGTAATATAGGTATGTTAGGATATATCCTTAAAATGTTTAATGTTTCTCTTTTCAAACATTGTTTTAAACATTGACTTTAGCCACAATTTACACAGATGTCATAAGAACATTAAAAAAAATATATGCAGTCGACTTTCTTATAAAGTTCCTCTATACAATGCGGTATTTTGTAAATGAGATTGAAAAATTATATAAAAAAATAACGTGTAAAAAGGCCTAATATACTTTGGGATGCTGTTTTTCAATCACATTTACAAAAAAAAAATCACACTATAGACAGGAGGTTTGTAAGAGAGTTTACCGTACAATATACAGTATACTATTTTTATTCTTGCCAAATTATAATAACAAAGAAAGAGCGTGCTTCTGAGTACTCGTAGTGAGGGTAATTCACACGACTAACCTGCCCTCATATCTTACGATGTGGTATTTCAATAACCGTTCAGGCAGTGCAAGGTCATGGTCACATGACCTAAAACTCCACTGAGTGCCTCATGACCAGCGTCAGGGTAAACCTCCCTCGTTGCTCCTGACGAAGAAAACACCACTGGTCACACTGGTATCTCTCCTCACTTATTTGAGTACTCAGCTCACCCTTCAAGGAGGAATACCTTGATGCTGGTGAAGGGCTCTGCGTCCCGATAACTGGAGCTACTCTCCCCTTCTCCGGATCAAACCTGGTTACCAGTCACTCCCCAAGCGCTCTATAACCCTTTTTTATAAATATAATTATTATTATTATTATTATAAGGAAGTGACTTCACAAAGCTTCTACTCACATGGCTACTTCATCACCGCTTCTCAGTAACATTTATTTTTTACCTTGAAGGTTAGGTAAAAGGACACAGGTGCAACTAATGTGACATTCTATTGTAGCAACGTTTCGCTCTCCAGGACCTTGACAAAGCTCCTGGAGAGCGAAACGTTGCCACAATAAAAGTCGCATTAGTTGCACTTGTGTCCTTTCACCTAACATATTGTGGGTAATTTGACCAACATTATTACATACCTTGAAGGTAATACTAGAAGCACATAGTTGGAACTAATAGTACACTCACTACATCACAAGATACTAACATCATATCATCTCTCATAAATCAGCCTCACGCCACAAATTATAATCTCACTTCCGACATAATTTTCACTACCTCACGTCCAACTTCATGTACTTTTTAACCCATCATAAGAACATAGTTCTTGTTAATCCCTCATAGCGACACCGATGATTTACTTAAAAAAAAAAATGGATTAGTGTCGCACTTTCTGGGGCATAATTTTTGGGTGAAAAGCGTCCAGTAGATGAGACAGTATTAAATCGAAATAACACTTTGAGTGCATTTAATCCTACAACATTGTTGATGCATTGTCCAAGAGAAATTAATAGTAAATTTTCTTGCATGGTAAATTAAAACAAAGAGATAGGATATTTGTAATTTTGATAATTTATAGTCTTAGTGAAATAAAAATGAATGAACTCTTAGTGCCAAAAGATCTCCGCCATTTTTTAAAAAAAATTAAAATATATTTTTAGATTCAACAAAATTAGTTTAGAGATTTTCCTGACATTCTGAAATGTATTTGTGTTCTTCAGAATATATATACGTATATATATATATATATATATATATATATATATATATATATATATATATATATATATATATATATATATATATATATATATTATACATCCTTATTTGGGGATTATGTGCATATATTAATGTTATTGTTATCACATAGCTGTTATAGGGACTTGATGGGTGATCCATGATCAGGTGATCCAAGTTGCATTTAAGAGTACTGCCACCTGGATCAGGTGATCCAAGTTGCATAGTTAAGAGTACTGCCACCTGGATCAGGTGATCCAAGTTGCATTGTTAAGAGTACTGCCACCTGGATCAGGTGATCCAAGTTGCATAGTTAAGAGTACTGCCACCTGGATCAGGTGATCCAAGTTGCATAGTTAAGAGTACTGCCACCTGGATCAGGGAGCAGACTAACCTATCCAACCTTCATATGTTATGTAGCTTCCCTTCTTAAACAGCAGCATATACACAGCCATTCATTATTTCAAAGAATGTACTATTGTTTATTGTAAAGAAAATATATGTATAGTCTACGAGAAATCATTGAAATTGTAGGAGTAATATTTGTACAAACTTCATAGTCATGTAGAGTAATTTTTAAGTTCTTGTTTACTCTTATTGTTTTCCATCCCTAGCTGATTCATGTCGAGTGTGTTCAGTAGCCTTGTATTCATTTCTCTGTTGATGTTTTATTAGGAGAAAATTTACCTTGTGGCTCATTTTGTAAATACGAAAGAAGAATGGCACGAGAGCAGACTACCATAAATTGCAATTGTGTTGAGTCCCCAAGCAATCATGGTCATATAAGGCTGAACTTTCCTGTATGCCCAGTATTCCTAAATATCATAAATACTCCTTCATTACCCACGGATGGTCAGTTTTAAAGTGTTTTGTGTACTCATAATGATCCAGGCAAGCAGTGAGAGATATGCAAAGCAAACTTAAACTTGTTACCTACACGTTTACAGTCAAGACAACCACACCAGACGGTTATATTACATAATCCTTAGTAGTTTTAAACCGTTCACAAAACTATTAGTTTGAAACCTTCTCATCCTCCATAATATTAATAAACTTTTGCCATCTTTTTGCATCGGTTTTCTGTAATAATAATAATAATTGTTTTTCCTATAGTATGGCTCTGTTGCAGCCCGATGCTTTATATATGTTCGTAATATAGACAAAAAGGTGATAACAGCCTTATATAACACTGATGCCACTGGGGCAGAATAAATAAAAGTAAACATTATGGGTGATCTAAACGATTAAGACCCGTGTCAGGAGGCACTTGTCCTGTTTCCTGACCAATAAAATAAAAAGCAGAATACATTCTTAGGATGGATATAAAACTCAATACTACGTGTTATGAGGAAACTTGCATGTAGAGAGAGAAACAGAGTAGAAAGAGACGGTATATTTCGACCTCCGTCTGGGATCATCATCAGCAGTATAGGAGGGCGAGTCTGAACCTGGCGTCCAGCTAGTCTATTCATCGTTAGATCATGTTAAGGGGCCCTCTGGGCTACCCCCACCCCATTAATATATATGTGACCCTTAGATTTTCCCCTATATAAACCCAGACTCTTTCATTCTCTTGTACGGCTTAAGATCATCTCAGACGGAAGATGGAAATACACATTCTCATTCTACACCAAGTCTATCTCCACCATGATCTCCTCGGTACACCAACAAGTGTCCTGTGCACTTTGATGGTTCATCAACAATACGTGTACATTGTTAATTTATGTAGGCAAAGTGTATTGTAAATATATGCCTTGGTGTACAAACATAACAGTGTAAGTATACAGAATATTGCAAATGTTCAATATGCCTAAATATATATATACATGTATACGTGAATTTTAATAGTGCCTGTATACTCTTCCCAGTATAGTAGCCCAGTATACCTGCTCCTGCTAGGGAGCACCTTGACGTAAGTGAAGGGCTCTTGGTCCATGGAATTACAGCTGCCCGTCCCTTCCTCAGATCATATCTGATTGTTTTCCCTTGTCCCCCCAGGCGCTATATGACCCCTACAGGTTTAGCGCTTCTCTATGAATTCTATACTTTTTTTTTTTTTTTTTTTTTTTTGCTGCTCGATCCCAGAAAGGTATCCAGGGGTACCATAAACCCAGCCCCCTCTACCTCAGTGAACCCTAATGGAAGCAGAGTGAAGCATAGTTAAATATCAGCATTAAAAAATCTGAGGCCAGTCATAAGAGGCATTTGCAAGTTTCCCCATGGAAACTAATATCTCAGTTTTTTTCAGTTAAAAGAAAATGTCGAATTAGCACCAACACGCGTAAAACTGATTCGAACCTTCCACTACGATACGCCAACCTTGAAAGTTTAAAGTTAATCGGAAGAGGCATTCTCTAGTTATTGCAGAAACCAACAAAATAGACTAACACTTCAGGTTTGAAGGCGCTCAGAAGCTGCATTCTCCAGTTATCTGTTAGTTCAAGAATCTACAAACATTATTTTGTCAACAGCGACCATATCACTAGCACCGCAGTGTCCCATCACAAGTCCTCACATTCAGACCACTAGCCTACTGTGCTAAGTAAGTTGATTTAGGTACACATCAGTAAGGCTATACAAATTTTGGTGATTACAGTTATAATACACAGTAACATGTGTAAATTACATGGGATAACCAAAAAAAAAAAAGTCAAAGTGACTTATTTCCACTGGGGTCCCTGTGACTGGTCTGCTGTGGGGATATTCACAGTAACCCAGGACCACAAACAAAGGAGGAACATCCGTGCTCTCGTGTTCACTGTGGTAAGGGAGATAAACAGTGGCAGTGGCTTTATATTAGGTTAGGTAAGGATTGTCAGGATACAGGACAAGTGTTGCCTGACCTGGGTCTTAGTCATATGATGACCCACAGCTGAAGCTTTTGGCCGTCTGACCAAGGCCTTTACCTGGCTTACCGGTTCACCTCTTTAAAAAATATCGTTATGAGTATAACCTTATAAAGAGGCCCACTTACCTGTGATTTATGAGGTGAAGTGTGCCAAGTGGTCAGTGGTTATAACGTTAACTTTGTGTGTTATTCACGCTTATGAATCCTAAGACCATGTGATGTTAATAGACCAAATAAAGTCTAACCAAATCACAAACATTGCAACATTATGTTTACACCGTACTAATCTGAGAAAGAACGTGACGTGTCAATCACAATGTGCAGTGTAACAGCCCTTGGCATTACCTGGAATTTACCTGGAGAGGATTTCGAGGGTCAACTCCCCCGCGGCCAGGTCTGAGACCAGGCCTCATGGCCTGGTCTCAATAAATGCACCTAAACCCTGCTGTCATAAAATCGTCAAAATAATTAACGATGTGACACATTTTTGCAAGCAAACAAACAAACAAACAAACAAACAAACAAACAAATTTTATTTCATTGCAGGTTACATGGGTATTGGAAGTTACAATGTAAATTGAGTGCAAGGAGAGCCACTGACATGCCATGGCATTAGGGGCAGCTTATTCTAGTCCTTAAAAACTAGGTACTTAATATTAGAGAAATTTATTGAGTTTATTCTAGTTAAAAATTATTTTCAAAATTACAATATGATGAAATTTTACTGTTTAAATTATTATATAATGATATTAGATCTTAGATTGTTACAGGTGTTAAGATTCTTGAATGATAATATGGAATTGAGATTATCTTAAGGAAAATAACATTGAGCATTTTTGACATTAACTTATAATATGAGTAGGGGGTAACATAATAGTAACATATTATTAAAAATTGAGATTATCGTATAGGAAAGTAACAATGAGCATTTTACAAAGTAGTTTATAGCATGATCATTTAGGTTTGGGTGAGTAGGTGGTTTTGAGTTGAGTCTTAAATTGATTTTCAGACAAGATTATCTTAATATTTACTGGTAATGAATTCCAGATTCTGGGGCCCTATGTGCATAGAATTTTTACATAGGTTGATATGAACACGGGGTATATCAAAAAGTGATCTGTGTCGTGTGTTGTGGTCATGGGTCCTATTAAAGTTGGTGAGGAGAGTTTTGAGCAGAGGGTTTATATTAGAGTGTAAAGTTTTATATATGTAGTAGGCACAAGAGTAAGTATGAATGTTCTTTACGGTGAGTAGTTTGAGACTTTTGAATATTGGTGGAGTATGCTGTCTAGAGTGGGAATTTGTTATCATTCTGACTGCGGCCTTTTGTTGTGTTATGAGTGGTCTAAGGTGATTTAACGTTGTTGATCCCCATGCACAGATTCCATAGGTGAGATACGGGTAGATAAGTGAATGATAGAGTGCAAGGAGAGCTGATTGAGGTACATAATAGCGTATCTTTGATAATATGCCTACTGTCTTCGAGATTTTCTTGGAAATTTGTTGTA
The DNA here is from genome assembly GCA_009830355.1 of Cherax destructor. Taxonomy (NCBI): domain Eukaryota; kingdom Metazoa; phylum Arthropoda; class Malacostraca; order Decapoda; family Parastacidae; genus Cherax; species Cherax destructor. The sequence goes on along the minus strand of WNWK01002033.1, from coordinate 31,534 downwards.
TATGTGTTTGGAATTTAAGGCTACTGTCAAGGTGGATTCCTAGGAATTTTCCCCCTGTGAGTCTTGTGATGGGTGTACCATTAAGTGTTATGTTAAGTGGAACATTTGTGACTTTGCTTCCAAACTGTATGAAGTAGGTCTTGTCAGTATTGAGAGTAAGCTTGTTAGTCGTCATCCATGTTGATATTTTCTGTAATTCGGCATTAACAGTGTTGGCCAGTATAACTGGATTTGGGTGAGAGAAGACATATGTTGTGTCATCTGCAAATAAAATGGGTTTGAGTAGTTGTGATGCATTCGGTAGGTCATTTATGTAAATGAGGAATAGGAGTGGCCCCAGGACACTTCCTTGAGGGACTCCGATTGTAATTGGTTGTGTGGAAGAGTTCTCTCCATTTGTGTACACGTATTGGCTTCTGTTGGTGAGGTATGATTTTAGGTAGTTGAGTGGGTGCCCCCTTATACCATAGTGTGCTAATTTTGTGAGCAGTAAAACGAACAACTGCGCCTAATGAGAACTTTCATTGTTAACAAAGAAATAGGTCTACACTTCATGTCAGTGCTAGATCACTTTTACCTAAAATGTCGTTAGTTAGTCTTTTAGCAAACAAAACTAAAATTGTGATCATTTATGTTTTTTAATCCTAGTAAGATGACACTAGTGACGGCGAAATCACCATATAGAGTAACACTTAAGACAAACAAACACTTGACATATTTTTAATGAGGAAATGTTTTGGTCCTGGGACTCTGACCACTCTTACTTTACATGGCGTAGAAAAATGTGTATATTTTTGGAGAGGCTAGTGACTGAAGAAGCTGTAGTGAGGATCTACTGTGAGATGAACGGAGCTGCGAGGAAGAGAAGCTGGGAAGAATTAAGGGAAAGAAAAGGTAGGAGGAGGAGCTAAGAGGTGGGTAATGACGTCTCCTTGTGTAGGTTATGGAGTTCAGTAGTGCATTCCCTGAGGTAGGTGCAGGCAGCAGGATACCTCACCAGACATCTGTTTTGACTTCTAAGAACGCTCGGCTCCACACTTGAAACAATCCGGCGTCTCCAACATCAGTGTCAGGAAGAAACACATGATCTCCTTTGACATCACATTACTCTTTTATTATTGTTTCTCCTGACACCACCCTCGACATGCTGGAAGGCTGGATCAACAACACCACAACTGGTACTACGACAGAACTACACAAAATTGACTGGCATGTGGATTAATTTTAACCACCTTTTAAATACGAGGAGAAGTGCTACAAGCAATGGAGGATCTTGTGAATTGAGAAGTTCCACTACATCATTCCTAGTACCTTAATATGGTTACTTTTTTTTTTTTACCCGAGACACTTTGACATTCCTTTGACATTGACCTACCATCAAACTCCGAAGCTCGAAGAAATTTGGACAATTCTTAGACGTTTCCCTCTTAAGGACTCCACGTACACTCTCCTTCAAGTACAATATACAGGAAGCCCACCAACAAGGTCGACCTGATACATTTTTACTCACACCATAATACACGTACGAGGAGAGGAGTAGGCATTGGTCTTTCCTGAAAACTTGGTCTTTCCTAAAACCCTTCCTGGTTTCTCAAGGAAGAATGCGCTTATGTCTCACAAGCTTTCATACGCCTGCGCTTCCCCATTGTTATTGGTAGTTACAATTATAAATCTATAATGCAAGGAGAGCCACTGGCATGCCATGGCATTAGGGGCAGCTTATACTAGACAGACATAGCCCGTAGCCTATAACCTGATATACCTGGAGAGGGTTCCGGGGGTCAACGCCCCCGCGGCCCGGTCTGTATAAAATAAAAATAATAATCTTTATTTCTACAAGTATGCCTCCCAGCATACATCAGGGGGATTACCAACAAACCCCTGGCTGTCTTCAAGCAGGCACTGGACAGGCACCTAAAGTCGGTGCCTGACCAGTCAGGCTGTGGTTCGTACGTTGGACTGCGTGCGGCCAGCAGTAACAGCCTGGTTGATCGGGCTCTGATCCAACATAAGGCCGGGTCGCAGGGGCGTTGACCCTTGGAACTCTCTCCAGGTATACTCCAGGTAAGTACATGATACAACTATTACAGACATAGCTAACATCACTGGCATGCTATGTAGAAAGCCCCTAGTTATGCAGAACATCTCTGGCAACTTAGTTCAGGTGCACCGTAGCCTGGTGGCAAAAGCTCTCGCTTCACACGGTGAGGGTGCGGGTTCGATTCCCGGCGAAGGGGTGGAAACATCGGACGTGTTTCTTTACACCGGTTGTCTATGTTCACCCATCAGTAAAATGGGTACCTGGATGTTAGTCGACTAATTTTCCCGAAATGCTCTGCATAACAAGTGGCTTTCTATATAGTAGTATGTCACTGATGTCAGCTAGCCCTGTATACCTTGTACTTGTAGTAAATAAATATATTATTATTATTATAATCTTGTCCCCAGGATGCAACTCAAAACAGTCGACTAACACCCAGGCCAACCAAGTCACTCATGTGGTCCAGTAGCTGTACCTGCAAATCCATACTAAGCAAAGGAGCTGAAGCTCAACTCCTTCAAGAAACTTAAGAGCTATAACTGAACCTTCTCAGGAAACCCAGGAGCTGAATATCATATTTTTCAAGAGGCCCAGGAGTAGTAGATGAACACTCAAAAAGTCTGGCAACTGTGGCTTATCATCCTCAAAAGACCCAGGAGCTGTAGAGTAACACATAACAGAGACAGCAGCTGTTGATAAATTCTCTCAAAAGTCCAAGAGCTAGAGCTAGAGCTTAACCCAGTCAAACACTCAAAATATGAGTTAGGTAGTTTTAGTTTAATATCTTTATTATGCACCCCATACCCATCCTGTGGGCGGTAGTCAAAAGATTACAGAGGTACATCATGGGTCCAGGGACTGGACCCCAAAGTTTTGATATGAGAGCAGTTTTTTTTCTAATCAGGCTGCTTTCTTGAAGCAGTCATACCCATCAACATATAGCCAGGGATCATTTGTTGAGAAAAAATTCGACACGTCAAGGTCAGCACTACTAAAGAGTAAGGGAGCTAAAGTGCGTTTGTTAAATAGAAACTGATGTATAGCACCTTAACCAAATCATAGGTTGGTTTTCTTACCATAGGCCTTTTGTGTATCCATATGCTCTTGCGCTGCCGTCCACAGGAAGTATATGGGGTACACAATAAACTAGCCACTTCGGTGGCAAAATATAATCTCCATAATAAGTAAGTAAGAATGTTTTCTTTGCCATACTCCGATACACAGGATGAATTTCCTGTTATACTCTATCACACAGGATTGATTTTAGGTTCCCCTCTAGGGAGGTTCCTTGACGCTGGTGAGGGGCTCTTGGTCTAAGGAATTGGATCTGTGCTCCAGTTCCCTGAATTAATCCCGAATACCTTCCATCCCCCCCCCACCCGCATGCGCTGTATAATCATACGGGTTTAGCGCTTCCCCATGATTATAATAATAATAATAATGATTTTAGGTTATATTCCATCACAAGAGATGGTTTTCCTGTCATTAATTAGACACAAGGCCTTAATAATATTACTTCCTACTTACAGGAAGGGAGGAGAGCGATTCCTTGCATAGCTAACATACATGTACCTATTACTTCAACATTAATGTATACCTATTATTGTGATCTGATCCTTTCTTTAATGTTAATGTAAATAACTCGGTTTACCTCATTCCTAGTATATCTCGCTTTATTGTAACTTCCTTTCACACATCTGAGTTACTTAGTTGTTTTAAGTGTTCTTATGTTAGTTTGATATCTTTATTATGCACCCCATACCCATCCTGTGGGCGGTAGTCAAAAGATTACAGAGGTACATAATGGGTCCAGGGACTGGACCTCAAAGTTTGATAGCTGAGCAAGTTACAAAGGTAATGAACTCAGATGGTCCCAATCATGACAAGTTACAAAGGTATTTGCAGATTACAGAGGTATATATAGGGTCCAGAGACTGGGCCCCAAAGTTTTGATAGCTGAACAAGGTACAATGGTAATTAATTCACTAGTTACAAGGTAATGAATCATGTAAGTAAATTTACTTACGTCTGTACATGGTTGCACTCATGAACGTTCTTATGTTAAGGTTTAAATAACAAGATATTACAAGGACCCCAGTGGAAATAAGTCACTTTGCCCACTTTTTTGGGGGGGCTATCCTAGGTAATCTACACATATTCTGCTATGTATGATAATTTATGTAACTGTACTTATGTGTACTTGTACCTGAATAAACTTACTGAACAATTGAAGGTGGCGGGTGCCTAGGTGGTGCCACCTAGCGAGCACCTAGTTCACTCATAATGTTTTGCTGAAGATAATACATCATCACCTGCACCTCCATGCTCCAGGTACCTACTTACAACTGCTCTGCCTGCTGGGTGTTCTCTTTTTAGTGTTTTGTGAGTGGTTGTTGCTGGTGAGGTGGACCATGAGGACGCTAAGAGGTGGAGTACTGCAGTAGACCTATGCTGGGTAGGTCTAGTTCATCCCCTCCCCCCCCCGTTAACAGGCTGGGTAGTGGAAGGTGCTAGCTAGGCTAAGATAAGATTAAGGTGGGTGGTGCATCATGTTACCCCTGGGTGGTTTAACCTGCCATCCTGGGTGGCGTAACCCGTTACCCTGGGTGGTGCACCCTGTTACCCCTGGGTGTTACAGTTTGCCACCCTGGGTGGTACAACCTGCCACCCTGGGTGATGTACCGTTATCCCTGGGTGGTACAACCTGCTATCCTGGGTGGTACAACCTGCCATCCTGGGTGGTACAACCTGCCATCCTGGGTGGTACAACCTGCCATCCTGGGTGGTACAACCTGCCATCCTGGGTGGTACAACCTGCCATCCTGGGTGGTACAACCTGCCATCCTGGGTGGTACAACCTGCCATCCTGGGTGGTACAACCTGCCATCCTGGGTGGTACAACCTGCCATCCTGGGTGGTACAACCTGCCATCCTGGGTGGTACAACCTGCCATCCTGGGTGGTACAACCTGCCATCCTGGGTGGTACAACCTGCCATCCTGGGTGGTACAACCTGCCATCCTGGGTGATGTACCGTTATCCATGGGTGGTGTAGATGTTATCCCTGGGTGGTACAACCTGCTATCCTAGGTGGTACAACCTGCCACCCTGGGTGGTACAACCTGCCACCCTGGGTGGTACAACCTGCCACCCTGGGTGGTACAACCTGCCACCCTGGGTGGTACAACCTGCCACCCTGGGTGGTACAACCTGCCACCCTGGGTGGTACAACCTGCCATTCTGGGTGGTTCAACCTGCCACCCTGGGTGGCATAACCCATTACCCTTGGTGGTACAACCTGCCACCCTGGGTGATGTACCGTTATCCCTGGGTGGTACAACCTGCTATCCTAGGTGATACAACCTGCCACCCTGGGTGGTACAACCTGCCACCCTGGGTGGTACAACCATGCCACCCTGGGTGGTACAACCTGCCACCCTGGGTGGTACAACCTGCCACCCTGGGTGGTACAACCTGCCACCCTGGGTGGTACAACCTGCCACCCTGGGTGGTACAACCTGCCACCCTGGGTGGTACAACCTGCCACCCTGGGTGGTACAACCTGCCACCCTGGGTGGTACAACCTGCCACCCTGGGTGGTACAACCTGCCACCCTGGGTGGTACAACCTGCCACCCTGGGTGGTACAACCTGCCACCCTGGGTGGTACAACCTGCCACCCTGGGTGGTACAACCTGTTACTCTGGGTGCCCTCATATGTTTTATATTTATGTTGATTTAGCCTAGGATAACTCATTGATACAACGTGATATCTAAAAAAATTAGAATGTGCTAGATGTGGTGCTGGCAGACTTCTAATTTTTTTACTTCACTCTAATCCACAGTTGCACCAGAAAGATGTATTGTCTACAGTGGCTGATCCCTGTCCTCCTTATCCCAAAACCGGTTCCTGCAGGTCTACTCCACAACCATGTAGTGTTTATGGTTCTCTATTTGACGGGCTTCTTCTTGGAGCGGAAACCATGTACCATATGTTCCCTTGTCTTCTTAGCCGCAGTAACTGTGCTGTGTTACTCAGGGATTGGCAATTGTCTCTTGTGGCCAACAGCTGATTGTCAAGGTTAGTACCCCAGGTAATTTATTTGTTTTAATTTTATTCTTATATGAAAGTGATAACAGAAGTACAGTGGACCCCCGAGTAACGAACAAAATTCATTCCAGAAGCCTGCTCAAGTGCCATTACCGAACGAATTTACTCCCTTAAGAAATAATGTCAAGTAGGTTAGTCCATTTCAGACCCCCAAAAATACACTTACAAAAGCACTTACAATATTATACTTACATAATTGTACGATTTCCGGGGTGTTCGTAACTCGGGGGTCCACTGTACTCCAACTAAAATGTTGATATTCAGTAGGACCCCCGTAACCACTGGGCCAGTATCCGCAGTTTCAGTTATCCGTGGTTTACTGTGGCCTGAAAATAACCCATAATTTTGCTTAATAATGGCCTCAGAGTTCATAAGTAGTGATGGTGGAAGTTCTTCAAAGCTTAAGAGAAGTCATGAAGTGCTTTCCATCGGTGAAAAAGTGATAATTCTCCACCTATTGTGCGTAATTTATCAATTAAATGTTATATATAATAGGTATGTATGTAAACGAAAAATGACATACAGTGGACCCCCGGCTAACGATCACCCCGGAAATCGTACAATTATGTAAGTACGTATAATATTGTAAGTGCTTGTGGAAGTGTATTTTTGGGGGTCTGAAATAGACTAACCAACGTGACATTATTTCTTAAGGAAGTACAGTGGACCCCCGGCTAACAAACAAAATTCATTCCAGAAGCCTGCTCAAGTGCCATTACTGAACGAATTTACTTCCTTAAGAAATAATGTCACGTAGGTTAGTCTATTTCAGACCCCCAAAAATACACTTCCACAAGCACTTACAATACATATTATACTTACATAATTAAACGATTTCCGTGGTGTTCGTTAGCCGGGGGTCCACTGTAAATTCGTTCGGTAATGGCACTTGAGCAGGCTTCTGCAATGAATTTTGATAGTTAGCCGGGGGTCCACTGTATATAGGGTTCGCTACTATCCCCAGTTTCAGGATCCGCAGCAGGTCCTTGGAACTTATCCCCACAGATATGGGGGTCTTACTGTATATACAATATTGGCAGCACTCTACATAGAAGTGGCAAGACTCATAAACAGTAGCCATCATAATCATTGCTTTCATCTTGATTGCTGGTTGAATCAAATCCTGGTTATCAATATAGAATCAATCACTAAGAGGACTGGAGCAAACGAATAATAATAATCTTCATATCTACAAGTACATGATGCAACTTATACAGACCTTGATGACATCAGTGACATATTGTATAGAAAGTTCCTAGTTATGCAGAGCATTTCGGGCAACTTACGTTAATTTTGTCCCCAGGATGCGACCTACACCAGTCGACTAACACCCAGGTACCTAATTGCTGTTAGGTGAACAAGGACAGCAAATTCAAGAAACCATGCCCAGTGTGTCCACCCGTATTGGGTTTGAAGATATCCATAATTGACTGCCATTTTGGTGATAGGCTATTACTTATCCTTGTTTTGTGACAACTGGCCATGGTATTATTAAGTATGAGAAATGATAAGTAATATACTGATTAAGAAAAGGTAATACGTATTATCAACATACTTTATAAGAGCTCCCGGTTATACAGAGCATTTGCACAGCCTTAAAATTAACTTTTAACTACTCATAACTATTACTGGAAATTTTTACAAGTAAAATTTTTTGGAAATTTTAGTAGATTGTGAAGGTTATGATGAATGTTGGTCAAATACAAATGCAGATACTAATCTGAATTTCAGTATTACTGCCCAGGACATAAAATAAACTGAAGGTCCACAAAATGCATGGCATCTCGGAAAAATTAGCCTATACAGGAGGGCCTTGGTTTACAGCACTTCATTTTACAGCATTTTGCTAATACAGTGGTCCCTCGGTTTTCGCTGAAAATTCGTTCCAGAATGCTGCTCAAGTGCCATTACCGAACGAATTTACTTCCTTAAGAAATAATGTCACGTAGGTTAGTCTATTTCAGACCCCCAAAAATGCACTTACGAAAATACACTTACATAAATGTTCGAGTTTGGAGATGCACGAAAACCGAGGGACCACTGTACAGTGGTTTTCAATTATATATCCATTCTTAATTTATTCAGGCTTCCTACAATAAACACATTCACCAGTCACTGTCAACGCCCTATGACCCGGTCTGTGACCAGGCCTCATGATGGATCAGGGCCTGATCAACCAGGCTGTTACAGTTGGCCGCATGCAACCCGACATATGAACCACAGCCCGGCTGGTCAGGTACTGACTTTAGGTGCCTGTTCAGTGCCTTCTTGAAGACAGCCAGGAGTCTATTGGTAATCCCCCTTTTGTATGCTGGGAGGCCCTATCGTGCTAGTGGCATCCCTGCTTTTCATTGGGGGAATGTTGCATCTCCTGCCGAGTCTTTTATTTACATAAGGAGTGATTTTCGTGTTCAAGTTTGGTACTAATCCCTCTAGGATTTTTCAAGTGTATATTATCACCTGCTTTCCAGGGAATACAAATCAAGGCACTTCAACCATTCCCAGTAATTTAGGTGCTTTATCGTACTTACATGTGCCGTGAAAGTTCTTTATACACTCTCCAGGTCAGCAGTTTTGCCTGCCTTGAAAGGGGGCAGTTAGTGTACAGCAGTATTCCAGCCTAGAGAGAACAAGCGATTTGAAGCGAATCATCATGGGCTTGGTGTCCCTAGTTTTGAAGGTTCTCATTATCCATCCTATCATTTTCCTAGTAGATGCGGTACATACAGTTGTGATCTTTGAAGGCAAGATCCTCTGACATTATCACTCCCAGGTCCTTCACATTACTTTTTTGTTCTATTGTATGGTTAGAATTTGTTGTATACCCTGATACAGTTTTAATTTCCTCAAGTTTTCCATATCTGAGTAGTTGAAATTTCTCTTCATTGAACTTCATATTGTTTTGAGTGGCCCATTTGAAGATTTGGTTGATGTCCGCTTGGAGTCTTGCGGTGTCTTCGATGGAGGTCACTGTCACAGCAATTTGGGTGTCATCCGCAAAGGAAGACACAGAGCTATATGGCTTACATCTCTGTCTATGTCAGATATGAGGATGAGGAATAGGATGGGAGTGAGTACTGTGCCTTGTGGAACAGAGCTTTTCACTGTAGCTGCCTTGGACTTTACTGTTTACTATTACTCTTTGTGTTCTATTTGTCAGGAAGTTATAGATCCATCTACCAACTTTTTCTGTTATTCCTTTATCATGCATTTTGTGTTCTATTACACCGTGGGCACACTTGTCGAAGGCTTTTGCAAAGTCTGTGTATACTACATCTGCATTTTGTTTATCCTCTACAGCATCCAGGACCTTGTCATAGTGGTCCAGTAGCTGAGACAGGCAGGAGTGACCTGCTCTAAACCTGTGTTGTTCTGGGTTGTGTAATTGATGGGTATCTAGGTGGTTGGCAATCTTGCTTCTTAGAACCCTTTCAAAGATTTTTATGATATGGGATGTTAGTGCTATCAGTCTGTAGTTCTTTGCAATTGCTTCACTGCCACCTTTGTAGAGTGGAGCTATGTCTGTTGTTTTTAGTGAGTGTGGGATGACCCCTGTGTCCATGCTCCCTCTCCATAGAATGCTGAAGGCACATGACAGGGGCTTCTTGCAGTTCTTGATGAACACGTAGTTCCATGAGTCTGGGCCTGGGGCAGAGTTCATGGGCATGTCATTTTCAAAGTCTTATGGTGTTAGGATAATATCAGAGTTTTTAAGATGACCAAATTTTGGGTCTCGTTCATAAAGAATTTATTTGGATTGTTGACCTTTAGTCTGGGTAACGGTTCGCTGAACATGAGTCATATTGGGACTTTAGTATCTCGCTCATTTCTTGGCTGTCATCTGTGTATGTCCCATCTCACCTAAGCAGGGAACCAATACTGGATGTTGTTTTTCCCTTAGATTTGGCATAAGAGAAGAAGTATTTTGTTTTGTTTTTTCAATTTCCTTTATGGCTTTTTGTTCTTCCTGCGATTCTTGTCTCCTGTAAGATTCCTTCAGTGCCTCCCTGTACTGTACTGTACTTAAAATTTACTTGTATAATTCATAATAAATTTACACACCTGGAGTTTACCTGGAGAGAATTCCAGGGGTCAACGCCCCCGTGGTCCGGTCTGTGACCAGGCCTCATGTTGGACCAGAGCCTGATCAACCAGGCTGTTACTGCTGGCCACACACAGTCCAACGTACGAACCACAGCCTGGCTGGTCAGGTACCGACTTTAGGTCCCTGTCCAGTGCCTGCTTGAAGAAAGCCAGGGGTTTATTGGTAATCCCCCTGATGTATGCTGGGATGCAGTTGAACAATCTTGGGCCCGTGACACTTATTGTGTTGTCCCTCAACGTGCTAGTGGCACCAATGCTCTTCATTGGGGGGATGTTACATCGCCTGCCGAGTCTTTTGCTTTCGTAGGGAGTGATTTTCGTGTGCAAGTTTGGTACTAATTCCTCAAGAATTTTCCATGTGTATATAATAATGTATCTCTCCCGCCTGCGTTCTAGAGAGTACAAGTTTAGGAACTTCAAGCGTTCCCAGTAATTGAGGTGGTTTATCGCAGTTATGCGTGCTGTGAAGGTTCTCTGCACATTTTCAAGGTCAGCAATTTCACCCGCCTTGAAAGGTGCAGTTAGTGTGCAGCAATATTCCAGCCTAGATAGAACAAGCGATCTGTAAAGTGTCAACATGGGCTTGGCATCCCTGGTTTTGAAAGTTCTCATTATCCATCCTGTCATTTTTTTAGCAGATGCAATTGCTACGGTGTTATGGTCCTTGAAGGTGAGATCCTCTGACATGATCACTCCCAGGTCTTTGACATTAGTTTTTCACTCTATTGTGTGGTTTGAATTAGTTTTGTACTCTGATGAGATTTTAATTTCTTCACTTTTTCCGTATCTGAGTAATTGAAATTTATCATCATTGAACTTCATATTGTTTTCTGCAGCCCATTTAAAGATTTGGTTTATGTCTGCTTGGAGTCTTGCAGTGTCTTCAACGGTGGACACTGTCATACAGATTCGGGTGTCATCTGCAAAGAAAGACACAGCACTGTGGCTTATATCCCTGTCTATGTCCGATATGAGGATGAGGAACAGGATGGGAGCAAGTACTGTGCCTTGTGGAACAGAGCTTTTCACAGTAGCTGCCTCAGACTTTACTCTGTTGACTACTACTCTTTGTGTTCTACTTGTTAGGAAATTATAGATCCATCTACCAACTTTTCCTGTTATTCCTTTATCACGCATTTTGTGTGCTATTACACCATGGTCGCACTTGTCAAAGGCTTTTGCAAAGTCTGTGTATATAACATCTGCATTTTGTTTGTCTTCTAGAGCATCCAGGACCTTGTCGTAGTGGTCCAGTAGTTGGGACAGACAGGAGCGGCCTGCTCTAAACCCATGCTGCCCTGGGTTGTGCAATTGATGAGTATCAAGATGAGTGGGGATCTTGCTTCTTAGAACCCTTTCAAAGATTTTTATGATATGGGACGTTAGCGCTATTGGTCTGTAGTTCTTTGCTATTGCTTTACTACCCCCTTTGTGGAGTGTGGCTGTCTGTTGTTTTTAGTAACTGCGGGACGACCCCAGTGTCCATGCTCCCTCTCCATAGGATGTTAAAAGCACGTGATAGGAGCTTCTTGCAGTTCTTGATGAACACGGAGTTCCATGAGTCTGGACCTGGAGCGGAGTGCATGGGCATGTCATTTATTGCCTTTTCGAAGTCATTTGGCATCGTGGTGATGTCAGATAGGCATGCGTCTGTCAAATTCTGTGGCACTCTCATAAAAAATTCATTTAGGTCTTCGATTTTCAGTCTGGTTAGCGGCTCGCTAAAAACTGAGTCATACTGGGACTTAGTAACTCACTCATTTCCTT
>WNWK01002033.1:0-19413 GCA_009830355.1 Cherax destructor | reverse complement strand
TGCCGGGAGCAAGGGCTAGTAACCCCTTCTTCTGTGTATATTACTAATTGTAAAAGGAGAAACTTTCGTTTTTCCTTTTGGGCCACCCCGCCTTGGTGGGAAACGGCCGACGTGTTGAAAGAAAGAAGTGTAAGTGTTTGGACAATCTTACCGCTTTAAGTTATTGTTATTGTTTGGGTGTTTGATAAGGTCCCCCAAGACTCCGTCCGCTTATTGAATCCGGACAAGGATACCAGTTTTGAATCCAGTCAATGGTTTCTTTATTTCTTGGATCTGACGAGAACTGACAAGATCCACTTATTTAATGAATCCTGTATGGATTGTTTGGGTTACGCGAGACAGACCACTGGAAGATGATTAAACAGAATAATAATGATCAGTATGGTACAAAAGTATAACTTGCGTGTTGGAGATAAAAACCGGTCCTTCTGGCAGCTCCTACTGTGACAGGCGGCCGTACCTCTGGCACCCTGGTTTACCTCTGGCACCCTGTTTACTTCTGGCACCCTGGTAAACCTCACCCCAGTTTAACACCTGGGTTTCTGTGCACTTATGGTTCACTCTACTGGGTTTAGTTTTTGTTTTTACTACACCACAACACTGCTGGTTTTCTATGATGACTGGAAGATATACGGACTTATGTTAGTGAAATCGTTCAATGACAACTCACAACTCGACACTGTTTATCGTATTTTTCAGCTGAACAAATTACGTATTTCCTCAAGATTGAGCACCTTTTCGTATTTCATAGATTTTTTATATCGATGTAATCACTAGATTTTGGTCAGGTATACTAACAGTTTAAAATTATCAATACACGGACCTGCGTGGTAAGGACCCGGCGGCTGCTGGCAATTGATTTCAAACACGAAACTCGTTAGACCTACACTTCCACCTTAGTTTTCACTTTAACATCTATTAACTTATCTGTATACTACGGCACCACTGAGATATTCCCTATACAGATCTATCTTCACCCTATTTTCAGGGAGACTTTCCTTCCTCTGACAAATATACGTTCTGTTTTATTATTTCACCCATCTGGGTTTTCTCCTATTTTCTTAATAGTTCTTGTTCTTTATTTTCTCTTGTCTCCATGGGAAGTGGAAAAGAATTCTTCCTCTGTAAGCCGTATGTCATAAGAGGCGACTAAAATGCCGGGAGTAAGGGGCTAGTAACCCCTTCTCTTGTATAAATTACTAAATTTAAAAAGAAAAACTTTCACTTTTTATTTAGGTCATGCTACCTCAGTGGGATATGGCCAGTTTGTTGAAAAAAAAAAACATAATAAAAATCACAATAAGAAGATACAATTGTCACGTTTAGCAGCACGAATGGTACTAGTTACATAAATTACAATACAAAATATGATGAGGTAGTACAGCCTCTCCTCACTTAACGACGGAGTTCCATTCCTAACACCACGTCATTAAACGAATTCGTCGCTAAGTGAAGAGCATACTATAATGGTAGTGAGTTTGTGTCAACCGTCTTTGATATTGTTTTAATGTCACCTTTACACCATTTATAACATTTCTGTTATATTTTTAAATGTTTATACAGTAGTGTACCGTATATTGAAATAAACAGGATAGAGGAAATCAGCTCTAATATACATTATTTAGGTATGAATACTGGTCAGAGAGCCTGTCGTATGTCCGAGGCGTCGGTAAACGAGTACGTTGCTGAGTGAGGAGAGGCTGTATATGCTTAAATAAGAATAATAAATGAAAGTTTTTCTTGGTATTATGATTTTTATCTTGTTTGACATTTCATGACCATATGCAAGTTTGAGATTTTTAATTGAAAGCTGTTACTTATATAATTGATGTAGAATCGTAGATTCTTGGGATTTGGTATTCAATGCAGTGTGTTTCTTTTATTTCAGGTGAAGGTAGTGGCTCAAATGAACTGTGTGGCAGAGGTGGATGACCAGTGAAGATATGGAGGGACAGGGAATGTGATGTAACTGCTGAAGGTGATGGGATTGTGGGTGATTTTGAAATTTGATGAATGTTATGCCAACTATGATGCCTCAGTTGGGAAAGGTATTATACTTTAGATTTTGATGATGAGCCAATTTACTCTGACATGTAAGTATAATATGTACTGTATTCCTTTTATTAGGGGAAATTCTTTTTCTGATTTGAGACATTGGTTGACATTGGTTTTTGAGCTATAAAGTTGACGATTCATAAATGTATATTGGTAACCCATTATAATTGGAGAAATGCTTAAAAATTTTGGTAGTCCAGTATTTGTATACTGTTTGTATTTGTTCAGGACTAACAATATACAGTAGGTGTTTAAATTTTTTTAAGAAATTATCTTGAACTGTTTGATCAAACTAAAATTTAGCAACCAGGTATTGAAATTATATATGAATTGTATGTAGGTGCCTTCACAGTATGTATATTGAACACATTGGTTAATTTGCTGTTTTCCTTTAATTTTAAATTACCTACTGTGGTATTTTTTGTTGCATGTCTGTAACATAGAGCCTTGGTATTTAGCTCGTTTGACCTTGTGTTTCACACTGAAAGTGGAAATTAAGATTATGCTTAATTTCTTTCCAGTTGTTTTGTGTTGCAGTTGGGGGTCTGATTTGTATGTGATGATTCTTAGCTAGCCTAACTTTGGTGAAGGACATTGTCACAACTTTCCACTTGCACTATATACTCTGCTCTGCTCAAACATTAAGAAATTTATAAGTTCTTAACTAAAATTAAACTTATACTAAATAACTTATGGTGTGAGGGAGGGCAGTTATTCAAAATTTGGAAGGGGAACATATTGTTACCCTTTTCCGTCCATACACTCGCTTGGCTTTTTTTTTCGGGTTAACTTCACACCAATGTAAATGGTAATAAAAAGTACCTTTTCCTACACATTTCCTACATAAAACAAGATACAGTATGTGTCTGATGCTAAAGTAATGGGTGGGAGTCAAGACATAGTTGAATAAAAAAGACATTTAATTATGTCTTTACAAGTGCATACTATACAAAGGAGTTTAAGAAATGAGTAATATGTTTCAGCCTTAATTTTTAAGCTCCATCCTCCCAGATGGAATATGGTTAAGAGTAATAGTACTTGTGACATATCTGCCCCCAGGAACCAGCTGCGTATCATGCGCATTGTGTTAGTTTTCTCCTTAAAGTAGCTAGAGCAATGAATATATAATGTCATAATAAAATTCATTAAAAAGTGTAATGATAATTAAAAGATCAAAAGCGTCTGTCCATAATATGAGATTGTACATGTTCAGTGTTTAAAAATATAGTACATAGGAAAGTACACTAGTGTTGACTAAAATTACTTTTCAGGGTTATTTGCAAATACCATACAGATCTTCATATTGGATTCAGTGTTATGTATTGAAAATAACTATTTCAGTTCTTAAGGATAATTTAAGGATGATAAAAAAAAGTAGGACGTTTTTGCTATCGTATAATAAGTTAATGTCCTCCTGTACAAAAATTTTTATGAACAAAGTGATTTTAGTTTTCTTCTGGGTAGGCAGTGTGTGTGTGTGTGTGTGTGTGTGTGTGTGTGTGTGTGTGTGTGCATGCGTGTAAATTTTGTTCAATGCACTAGTCTTAATAAAATGTTCAAAATTCTTTAGAGAAATTCATTGGGGAAGCAAAGCTAATTAATTGATGGTTGGGTGAAGTCACTCAGCCATCTTAGAGATAGTTGAGTGACTTCACTATAGGCTCACCTTGCTTATGAACACACTTGGTATTTGGCTTGAAGGTATAGACAAAGTCATGCTATTTATTTATCTATTTTTCTTAAGTTGTACTTTTTTTTTTTATTTGTTTGGGGTTAGGTTCAGAGTATACAGCAGTCTGACATATCTGCCAAAATGTCCATAAAATACCTTATTCTTTGCAAATCTTGCCTTATCCTTTATTACCAAATATTGTAAGCAGAATATTGATAACCTTTTCTGTTTTATCTATTCTGAAACCTTGCTCTGCCATTGAACATTTAGAGAAAATTGATCTCTTCCATATGAGCAAACTTTAAACAGTTACAACAGTTATTTATCTTTAGGAACACTATTGACAAAAGTTATCAGTGCCTTTCGTTTCACCTTTACTTTTATAATTAAAAAAGTTTTGTCAATTTTATTTTCTCACCAACACAAGGGCACGACATTTGTAGGTGCAGTTGTATATAAGCGCAGTTGTATATAATCTCTGCAGTCTTTAGAGAACAATTAAAAAGGCTTTAATGTGACAGAGTATAGGGTTAAACTTTGGTACCAGAAGCAATTCAAGTATGTACTGCATTTCCACCCACTGCTCTACAGTGGAAGAATTGATTCAAACACTTGCATTGCACAGTTAACCAGGTTCATGCCCATCTTTTCCTGAGAGCTGTAGACCTTCATTTTGTTTCTAATTCATTCGTTGAAGGTGTTTAGCAGGAACATGAAGTACTGGTTATGTCATGATTGAACTTTACTGTTTTATTCAGTTCTCAACATTTCATCACTTCATCTTTAATAGAGTATATGCATTGACACTAAAGTCTTGAAATACTGACATCTGAAAGACAATCTCAGTTGAACATTTTCAATATTGAGAACATGAATTGATATAAGCAAAACTTTTTTAATAATTTATTGGGATAAAGTACTTATAAATATCTTATTAATAGTTTCTCTTGATGAGTCTTAAGTTGTTTGCCTCTTTGAGCATAATGTCTGGTCTCATTAACACTGTAATCTAAACTTAATATTTTTAATTATTTTTCTGGCAAAATTTTGTCTTGCTCAATATTAGATTTTTTTGCCATGTTTACTTATAAGTAAGCCTTTTATTACTTTTATTTTATTTTTTGTATTCTTGCAATATTTATTTTTGATTGAGAGGTGAACAAGATAGAATTTTTCTAAACAGATTTGTGATTGTAATTAGTTCAAAGAGTGTGATAGGAGTGCTAGAAAAATAAATGTGATATTCCTGTATATTCTTTATTGATAACTACATTTTTCAACATATTCCAAAGTTTTTATCATAATTCTTGATATGTGTAAGTGGTTCATGTATATTTACAAAACTTAGCCATGTGTGAATATTGTTTGACGTGCATGTATATAGTAACGGCTTATATTTTATCCTTAGTTAATGATGTTTACAATATCATGCATAATAGTGCATGATCATTTTTCTAAAAGGTGTGGATAAACTCCATTTATATATTTCAACATAATGGTGTCCTTTGGATGTTCTGCTGTAATTGTTACACCTTTGTAATCATTCTGCACTACAGTAAGCTTTCTTGTAAGGGTCCTCTGTATAGTGTGATTTTTTGTAAATGCAATGGGAAAGGGGCATCCAAAATTGAATGGCACATGAAAAAGGCCCTTCGTAGTATGTGTTACTCAATTTTGGGTGGACTTTTGCAGATGCATTTGCCAAAAAAATTGCACTGTATACAGTGGCTTGACAAGAAAGCTAATTGTGTGTATTGATTGTCATGGTGTGCAGTATTGAACCAGTGCAGGTTAATCTAGTCAGTGTGAGCACCAAGGCAGTTCTTTGTAAATACATGCTTCATTGCTGACATCTTGTATATTGAACAAATTTCAGCGATTGGATTCTATTGAGCAATACCTATTCAGTATCTCATTTAAACATTTAAAATGCAGAAAAAGTTCTTGCAAGGTTGTATACTTTTATCCTAGGCAAGTATGTATACATTATAGTGGTCTGGATATAAAACAATGCATTCTGGATTACTGAAATAGAGCATACAATTGTAAAGGGAATTAAAAATATTTTGTGAATAAATTTTTATAATAGCTGATGTGTATGTTTTACTGAATCCAAATGAATTCTCTCCCTTATTTTCCAAGATAAAGAATGAAACACAAAGTGGGAGTTGTCACAGTTGCTTTTTGCTGATGACACTGTGCTTTTGAGAGATTCTGAAGAGAAGTTGCAGAGGTTGGTGGTTGAATTTGGTAGGATATGTAAAAGAAGAAAGTTGAAAGTGAATATTGGAAAGAGTAAGGTGATGAGGATAACAAAAAGATTAGGTGACAAAAGATTGGATATCAGATTGGAGGGAGAGTATGGAGGAGGTGAATGTATTCAGATTTTAGGAGTGGACGTGTCAGCAGATGGGTCTATGAAGGATGAGGTGAATCATAGAATTGATGAGGGTAAAAGGGTGAGTGCTGCACTTCGGAGTCTGTGGAAACAAAGAACTTTGTCCATGGAAGTTAAGAGGGGAATGTATGAGAGTATAGTTATACCAACACACTTATGTGGGTGTGAAGCATGGGTGATGAATGTTGCAACGAGGAAAAGGCTGGAGGCAGTGGAGATGTCATGTCTGAGGGCAATGTGTGGTGTGAATATAATGCAGAGAATTCGTAATTTGGAAATTAGGAAGAGGTGTGGGATTACCAAAACTATTATCCAGAGGGCTGAGGAGGGGTTGTTGAGGTGGTTCGGACATGTAGAGAGAATGGAACGAAACAGAATGACTTCGAGAGTGTATATATCTGTAGTGGAGGGAAGGCGGGGTAGGGGTCAGCCTAGGAAAGGTTGGAGGGGGTAAAGGAGGTTTTGTGTGCAAGGGGCTTGGACTTCCAGCAAGCATGTGAGCATATTTGATAGGAGTGAATGGAGACAAATGGTTTTTAATACTTGACTTGCTGTTGGAGTGTAAGCAAATTAACATTTATGAAGGGATTCAGGGAAACCGGCAGGCTGGACTCAAGTCCTGGAGATGGGAAGTACAGTGTCTGCACTCTGAAGGAAAGGTGTTAATGTTGCAGTTTTATAACTGTAGTGTAAAGCACCCCTCTGGCAAGACAGTGATGGAGTGAATGATGAAAGTTTTTCTTTTTCAGGCCACCCTGCCTTGGTGAGAATCGGCCGATGTGTTAATAAATTAAAAAAAAAAATTTCATACCCAATATTTTTTGGCAGACTTCTTTTGACTTAGTTTTTTAATTGTTAAAGTATTACCATATAAAGTGGACCCCCGGTTTATGTAATTAATTCGTTCCAGAATGCTGTTCAAGTGCCGTTACCAAACGAATTTGTTCCCATAAGGAATAATGTAAATTAGATTAGTCCTTTTAGACCCACAAAAATACACTTACAAAAGCACTTATATAATTGTTCGAGTTTGGAGCAGTACGTAAACCGGGGGTCCACTGTACTGCGTAGATGTCGTGTCTAAGGGCAATGTGTGGTGTAAATAGTATGCAGAGAATTTGTAGTGTGGAAATTAAAAGGAGGTGTGGAGTTAGTAAAAGTATTATTCAGAGGGCTGAGGATCGGTTGTTGAGGTGGTTTGGGCATTTAGAGAGAATGGAACAAAGTAGAATGACTTGGAGAGTGTATAAATCTGTAGGGGAAGGAAGGCGGGGTAGGGGTCATCCTAGGAATGGTTGGAGGGAGGAGGTAAGGGAGGTTTTGTGGGCGAGGGGCTTGGACTTCCAGCAGGTGTGCATGAGTGTTTTAGATAAGATTGAATGGAGACGAATGGTTTTGGGGACCTAACGAGCTGTTGGAGTGAGAGCAGGGTAATATTTTGTGAAGGGATTCAGCAAAACTGGTTAGCCAGACTTGAGTCCTGGAAGTGGGAAGTACAATGCCTGCACTTTAAAGGAGGGGTTTGGAATATTGGCTGTTTAGAGTGACATCTAAGCTGTCGTATCTGAGCTCCTCTACAAAGACAGTGATTATGTATGAATGATGGTGAAAGTGTTGAATGATGCAAGTTTTTTTTCTTTCTTTTAGGGTTTTTCTTTCTTTTTGGTGGGAAACGGCTGATGTGTTAAAAAAAAATACACAATACATCTAGTCTAAGACATGATGAGCCAGATTCTCATGAAGTTTATGAGCAGATATTTGAAGTGTGATGCCCTGGATGTCTCTTGACTTTTCTGCAGTTTCTTGCTATAGTAGTGTGCAAATTAAATGGGACAGGAGTAAATTTTGTAATTGTCTCATATGTCTTAGTCTCTGAGTTAATTAATGTAGTTTGGGTTCTTTTCAGAAGAGTTTGCTACTGACTTCTGGCAATCATCCGGCCATGGTGTTACCCTGCAACTCTCGTCAGTGCTACAACAGCTGTTATTCTGTAAGGCTATTCCTGCAAGCATGCTCCATGAGTGAATGTGATTTCGCCAAATTCTCCCCTTCAATTCATGATTACTGCTGGATGTTACACCTAGGAAGTGTGCAAGTATTGTAGCTCTTAGAAAATATGATGATTTAAGTATCAGACAGACTGCCGAAAAGTTGAGCCTAGCAGTCAACTGTTGGTCGGATTCTGAAGAGAACTGATGACACTGGTGATTGTGGAGCACTGCATTGAGGAAGATGTCAAAGAAAATTCAAGACAACACCTCACGATGACAAGGTTATCATAAGAAATAGTGTGAAGGATCCCAAGAAAACCATTTATGCCAGCTTCAGCTGGCATAAATGTACGTACATTCTTCAACTGTTAGACGAAGGCGCCTTGAAGTTGGCAGAACTTCCAGAAAGCTGGTAAAGAAACAATTATTGACTGCTGCTATGAAGAAAAAAATGGCTGTGGTGGGCACTCGATCATTTTGAAGTACAGTGGACCCTCGGTTTTCGTTCACCTCCAAACTCGAACAATTATGTAAGTGTATTTTCATAAGTGCTTTTGTAAGTGTATTTTTGGGGGTCTGAAATGACTAATCTAATTTACATTTGTTCTTATGGGAACAAATTCGTTCGGTAACTGCACTCAAACAGCATTCTGGAAAGAATTTTCAACAAAAACTGAGGGTCCACTGTACATGTGTACAGATCAGTGGTAGTGAGATGGAGAAAAGGCGAACCTCTTTGGAATAGACACATTCAACAAGTGCCAAAACACCCACCTAGGAAGATGCTTTGGGCTAGTTGTACTGCCAAAGGCCCTGAATGGCTTATTATTTTTGAAGAAACAGTGAACAGTGACAAATACAAGGCAATCCTGGCAATTCACTTGCTTCCCATTGTGGATAGACTTTCCTGATGGAGAAGGCATTTTCCAGCAGGATCTTGCTTCAAGCCACATTTCCAGAAAAATGCAGACTTTCTTCGAAGAGAGTGAGCCAAGTGTTCTAAATTGGCCTGGAAACTCTGACCTCAACCCAATTGAGAATCCTATGCAGGATTGTGAAACAGGACTGTTCAACTGTGGAGAAGCTAATTCCTGCTGTTATTAGGACCTGGTACCACAACAAAGAACTTGCCAAAATATGTTCAACATTGGTTGATTCTATGCCAAAGCATGTAGCAATGCTTATAAAAGCAAAGGGTAGTCATATCTTTTATT
The DNA here is from genome assembly GCA_009830355.1 of Cherax destructor. Taxonomy (NCBI): domain Eukaryota; kingdom Metazoa; phylum Arthropoda; class Malacostraca; order Decapoda; family Parastacidae; genus Cherax; species Cherax destructor. The sequence goes on along the minus strand of WNWK01002033.1, from coordinate 10,083 downwards.
AAAACAATTATCTGTCATATCATTACCGTGTATTTTTCAAATCATTAATTTTCCAGATTAATGTCTTATATCATCACCGTCCCAATTAGTATTCATTCTACTTTATGTCCTAGGGGACAAAGCAAGATAGACATTAGCCTTGCTGATGCATGACAAGTAGAGATCTGTTGCAATCATCTGCGGAAAGTAACTCAGATCTACAGTGAAACATCTACAATCTAAATTACCACCGACAAAGTTTGCTAAAAGTTCTTAAGAGTCTGAAGTGTAAGAAGATGCAATGCAATAGCACAACCTCCATTCAGAATCTTGCTCGGAAACTCGAGCCACAAATTGATACCTTCTGCAATTTTCATGAGTGAAAAGTCCTATAGGTAGTTTCTGAGGTCTTTTAAGCTTATTAAAAATTAGAGGCTTGATTACTGGAATGTAATTTTCTCCTTCAAGTCTGAGTGATGCCCTCCAGGAGCCCATTACTCCCAGGTGTTGTCAAAACCAGATTCTTCTTTATACATATGAATGCATAATCAGTACAGTCTGTCCATCAGTGCCAGGCTTGTCACGAGAGGCTGCTCTTGGCAACTACACAATCACTGGACATTGTCTAGTAAATGAAACAATTTAAGCCTTTCACCCCCTCAAGGGAGGTTCCTTGATGCTGGTGAGGGACTCTTGATCTAGAAAATTGGATCTGTGCTCCAATTCCCTGAATTAAGCTTGAATGCCTTCCATTCCATTATACAGGCGCTGTATAATCCCTATGGAATTAGCGCTCCCCCATGATGATAATCCAATCTGCCAGCCAGAGGATTGCTGTAATAAAGAACAGAAGGCATCTGATAGATCAAGAAGCAAAGAAAACAAGTGGAATCAAAACGAGATGAAGAGGAATCAAAAGACACCAGGGAAGAAAAAAGAACAGATGGTAGTAAAAGACAATCTTTGGCCCAAGCGAAGGAAACTATGATACAGGAAGAGAATGAGGCAATAGCTTTTATGAAAGCATACAAACTCTCAAGTAATGCTATGAACAAATTACATGCAGTCATCTCTAGTAGCACCTTCAAGGTGCTAAGGTTGTTGGTAAAAGCCAACATAACCAAGCTATGCAAAAAAGCAACCAAAATAAAACAGAAACTTCTGATGCTTGGAAGCAACAAGAAGAAACTTCATTACTGTACTAGATAAGACAACTCATTTCAAGAAAGCTCAAAAGAAGAAAAGTGGTGATACAGAAACTATTGTATCTTCTAAAAGAGCAAAATAGCCATCCTGTATTATTAATAATGATACATTTGTACTTATGCAACATCATAGTACAGTAATATGAATACACAGGAAAATGGACAGGGAGGATAGGTACTGTGCCTTTAAAAATACTATAGTACAGTAATGTTCCATACATGATTATCTCTAACATGAATATAGTGTTCCCTCTTTTTAAAAATATATTCAGTATAGAGTAATAGGAAAAAAATACACAGTATTTAAAAAAAATGTATTTTTTTTTTTTTTGAAAATCTAACATTAAGATTAAAACAATATTAGAGAAGACTGTGAGTAAATATAAACTTTATGTCAACTACATTGTCATAAAGTGTAGACTTGGGAAGGAGAAGAAAACAGGTTGCACTTAAGGTAACTAATTCCCTTAATACTGACAGACATGCAGCTGTAACAGCACATTATTAAGTCATTATATCACAACAGTATGAAATAAAAAAATAAAGTTCCATGTTTCCTGTAGAGCTAACTTAGTAATGATATATTTGAAAACCAGCATCCATCACATACAAATTATGTAGTCTGACAGTGGATTGGATTGCATGGGCAGGAATGAGTGGAGGCGAGGGTGCAAAATAAATGTCAGTTATGAAGGTGCTTTGGGTTACATATAAGTGTTAAAGGGATCATTGAAGAGGACTGGGTATGTTGAAGCAGTGAAGAGGACAGATGGTGAAGAGCTGGGAGCCTCAGTATTATGAATTACAAAAAGTTTAACATAGGAATAGTGTAGGAGGGCATTACTGGGTGTTGGGGGTGTCAGGCAACTCTGGAGTAAGAGGTGCAGGTGGAGTAAGAGTAACAGGCAGAGTTCGGTTACGGTCTGGTTATATGACAACCCTTCTTGTCGATTAAACACCGAATATTACTTTCCTGAAGGAAAACTAGGCATCAATGAGAATATAAGGGATGTTTCTTAGCAGTTAAGATAGGAAGAGGATCAGTCATAAGTTAACGGTCAGTTATGATCCATTCCTCCACAGATTTGACATTCTGCCTGCTATCTGCTATGTATTCAGAGGAAAAGTCATGGTTATTGACTTGAGTGTTGCCTTCATCTACGAGCAAGGTAAACATTAGTTTGGACCCTAGTGACTGGGGGGTGTTGTAATACTAATTGCTTTTGTATGTCCCAAGCACAGTCTGTAAAATCTTGCTGTGTGAAGGATAACCACCACTCCATGGCATAAACTGAGGTTAGAGTGACAACGTACAGTCAGTGGTCCTGCCAGTGGTGTGGAGCTGCATTAGGATATTGGCCTGGTCAGCATTGCTAACTCTTGATAATGTGCATCTCACTTTTTAAGAGGGTGGAAGTAGATGTCTTGGCTGACAGTGTCAAGATTATTTGTGCAAATTTGTAGTCATTCAGGTTTGCTTCAAGATTCATTATTTGCCGTGAAAAATTCTTGTCCAGTGCGTAATGTGTTTGGAAGATTTGTGTTTGTGTGCTATGTCAGTCGTCATCATATGTCTACCACTGTCTCTTGACAGGTTTCAAGCCACTCTCTGTTAGCACATGGATGATCCATGAATTGTCATTGTGTCATGGGTAAAGCCAGTTCCACAGTTAAGTGCAAGGGTCAGAGGTATCAAGGGGAATAGGTAGAACAGAGGTACTGGGCTCAGGTAATAAAGGTTTGCTCAAAAAAATATTCTGGGTTTTAAGGAGGGTTCATGGGTTGGTAGCTGTATAATCCCTGTGGTTTAGCGCTTCTATTTGATTATAATAATAATCATGGGTTGGTAGATGATGATGCCATCACTAGGGATCCATGATTAGATTTTTTCTCATAAAGCCAAAAAAAGAGGGAGGGTCAGTGTTATGAACCATGGTCACCTCTACTATGACTGGAAGTGGTGGTGTTCCCTGGAAACCATCTTTTACCCTACTCGGTGCACATCAGGAGGATAGCACCTCCAGAATTGACTGAGCAAGGCGTAGCTAACCTGCCTGATTCAACAAGAGCAATAACTGTACTAATAATGACTTGTGACCAGGCAAGAATACCAAGAGTCATGCACCTTCAGTTACCACTCTTGGATCTCCAGGTAACCTCCAGTAATACATCCATGATCAGAGGTCCTTCCAAAGACCTGGTATCTCACTGGAGGATCACCCGACACACACTAAGATGATCTAATACCCATCGGGTGGAGTGACATGCCCACCACACCACTGCCAGTGGAAGCTGTTTGAACAAGGCTGATAGTGGTCTATTTTCTCAGTCTAGAAACTGGAGTACATGAGAGAGGGGTAAATTTCCCTACTAATGAGGTCAAATGGAGAGTGGAACGTTTGAGAGTTATTTAGGATTGATCCAAGGAAGGGATAAAGAGATCCAATTCCTTGGATCAAGAGCCCTTTTGCCATGGCAAGAGATCCCCTTGAAGGGGTTAGAAGTAAGATAAACATGTTAGAATGAATCATTTTGAGAGAGTTACTCAGTATTGAGCAAGTACAGTACAGTGGACCCTCGGTTAACGAATACCCCGGAAATCGTGCAATTATGTAAGTATAATTTTGTAAGTTCTTGTGGAAGTGTATTTTTGGGGGTCTGAAATAGACTAACCTACGTGCAATTTTTCCTTAAGGGAGTAAATTCGTTCGGTAATGGCACTTGAGCAGACTTCAGGAGTGAAGTTTTTACGAAACTCGGGGGTCCACTGTACATCACAGTATTAAATATATGCATTACACAGTACAGGAAAGTGATAAGACTTATTGATAAATAAAATTCATGTGACGTAAAATAATACATGTGGAAGCGTCCAATGCGTTGTCCTCAAACCTGTTTCCTCCTCCTCGCCAAGTATATGAACACTGTTTCTACATCACTAATATCACAATATCAATGTGACTAGAATTTCTGAACCCTTGAATTCAAGGGTTCCTTGATGCTGGTGAAAGGTTCTTGGTCCAAGGAATTGAAGCTACCCCTCACTTTCCTTGGATCAAACCTAATTACCCTCCATATCCCAGGGACTGTATGACTCACTACGGGTTCAGCTTATAACAATAATGATAATAATAATATAGTAGAAATTCTGAAGAAATAATTTGTATTGTAGGTAAACTGTATACTTTCAAAATGGAAAAGATCACATCAGAAAGTCCTATTATAAATGCCACAAAAAGTGACATCTTCACAATGACCCATCACTTACTGTAGCATTACCACCAACAATACTTCATGTCTTAGGGTACAAATTTTATTTTTTATTTGCTTGCTTCAATTGCTACAGAGATTGGAAATACTGGAAATCATTTTATTTTTCACAATTTCCATTTTTGTCTATTAATGAACTGGTCTTTCATATCAGTTTCCACCACTTTAGATTAAGTCTAAAACAAAATACAGTACTGTACCAAGGAACTTTTTAATCTAAATTATTTTTAAATGAAAACCAGGTCAAGATACAGCACTGTACCTTAAAACACAACATTTTAAAGATAATTTCCTTTGCCAGTACCTGAGACAGACAATGATACTTTATTTTACTCTGACATTCAGAGAACATTCTCGCTGTATAACCCCTGTGGTTTAGCGCTTCTATTTGATTATAATAATAATAATAATAATCTCCACCATGACACATTTGTATTGTAGTTATTTTCACAAACATGAAGTTAAACAACTGAACTTCATCTACAGAAAATTGCATTGGCTGTATATTCTACAGCAGCGGTCCTCGACCTTTTTTTCTTACACAAGTGGGCCACATTTGATCGTCAAATGTGTGATGAGGGCCTCGCGGTTTTGTTCACACTACAGTGTGGAACCAACATAAAAGTGAATTATTAATATCATGTGATGGCTGCATGCAGGGCCACATGCAGCCCATGGGCCGCAGGTTGGGGACCCCTGTTCTATAGCATGAAAGTGTTACCAGTGAGCATGTACACACTACATAGTTAACTGTAGGAATGACCAGCAGTTACTTCACTTTCTTCAATAATTGCTGGGACAAATAGAAACAAGAATGTTCAAAATCTGGGAAAGAACATTGTATATTATAATACCTTGCAAGGCATTAGTGTTCAATTTAGCCCCTATACTACAAAAATAAATTGGGTTTAGCACTTAGTTATGATTATAATAATAATAATACAGAAATAAATTTAGCAAGGCTCTGAATATAATGCTACTAGAGTGAAATAATTTAAAAACAGATAGAGGTGAGCCTCTGTACCCCCATACGCTTCTTGACCCTTGTCGGTTTAGCACTTTGATTATAATACTAATATACCCTCATACACCTACACTACACTGCTGTATTGATGTTTCAACTTTACACATTTCATTGACTATTAAGAAAGTTGAAAGTGAACATAGATAAGAGTAAGGTGATGAGGGTATCAAACGATTTAAATAAAGAAAAATTGGATATCACATTGGAGAGAGGGATTATGGAAGAAGTAAATGTTTTCAGATACTTGGGAGTTGACGTGTCAGCGAATGGGTTTATGAAGGATGAGGTTAACCATAGAATTGATGAAGGAAAAAAGGTGAGTGGTGCGTTGAGGTATCTGTGAAGACAAAAAACGTTATCCATGGAGGCAAAGAAGGGAATGTACGAAAGTACAGTGGTCCCTCGGTTTTCGCCGAAAATTCGTTCCAGAATGCTGCTCAAGTACCATTACCGAACGAATTTACTTCCTTAAGAAATAATGTCACGTAGGTTAGTCTATTTCAGACCCCCAAAAATACACTTGCAACAGCACTTACGAAAATACACTTACATAAATGTTCGAGTTTGGAGATGCACGAAAACCGAGGGACCATTGTATAGTGCTACCAACACTCTTATATGGGTGTGAAGCATGGGTTGCAAATGCTGCAGCGAGGAGGAGGCTGGAGGCAGTGGAGATGTCCTGCCTAAGGGCAATGTGTGGTGTAAATATTATGCAGAAAATTCGGAATGTGGAAATTAGGAGAAGGTGTGGAGTTACTAAAAGTATTTGTCAGAGGGCTGAAGAGGGGTTGTTGAGGTGGTTTGGTCATTTAGAGAGAATGGATCAAAGTAGAATGACTTGGAGAGCGTATACGTAAATCTGTAGGGAAAGGAAGGCGGGGTAGGGGTCGTCCTAGAAAAGGTTGGAGGGAGGGGGTAAAGGAGGTTTTGTGGGCGAGGGGCTTCGACTTCCAGCAAGCGTGTGTGAAGGGTAACATTTTGTGAAGGGATTCAGGGAAACCAGTTAATTGATTTAGTTGGACTTGAGTCCTGGAAATGGGAAATACAATGCCTGCACTTTAAAGGAGGGGTCTGGGATAGTGACAGCTGGGAGTGACTATTCTCAGCTGTCGTATCTGAGCGCCTCTGCAAAGACAGTGATTATGTATGAGTGTGGTGAAAGTATTTTCTTTTTGGGGATTTTCTTTCTTTTTGGGTCACCCTGCCTCGGTGGGAGATGGCCGACTTGTTGAAGAAAAAAAAAAAAATTTCCTCTTGATACTTTATATCTTGCAATGAATTATTTTTAATATACAGAGGCATTCATGTATATTAGAAGAGTGTGTACTACTTATATGTAAAATTCATGATAAACTATTCACTTTTTTTTTTATTTTTTTACAAATATTGCACTGTACATGGCACACCTGCTGCAGTATAAGTAAAATAATATCACAATCATAGTGGCAGCTTATCATAAGCCATTGTGTAACATCTTTAAGTAGCTACTCTCCATAACCTATGAAAGATTACCTAGGCTAGTGTACATGTATACCCTCTTGGGTTTAGCCCTTAAGTTGACTAGTAGTAGTAGTGTACATGTAGCTTTCCAGCTAGAAAACAGAAAGGATGTCTGATTTGGGGAGTCAGACATGTAAACCTATAGCTGTGTGTGGAAGTTTTTATAGTTACTATTGTGAGCTTTGAGAACTGAAAATAGTTAAATTTTAGAATGCAGTAATGACTGAATAGGACAAGGAAGGATGAGGCTTTATTCTGATTATTAACTGAGGATACTCAAAGTAATGAGGCAGTGTTGCTTATTTCCACTGGAGTCCTTAGGTCTTCTTTACCACCATGTGATCTACAACAGCCCCCAGCACTGTGGGAAGCCCTGAAATTAAGTGCTGACAATGGCAGTATTTTAGAAAAAACTCCTGTGGTTTAGCGCTTCTTTTGATTATAATAATAATTTAGAAAAAACTATTCTGAAATGGTAGAGAATTTTTTTCTGAAGGTAATGATAGCAAAAATACATTAGTGACCTAGGCACAATTTACACACTGGTGCTTTTGCCCACTTTGAGTTTTATTTTAAGCCAATTCCATTGCTCAGTTCAACCAAACTGTTAACTATTTCACTGGTATGCCTTCTGTTTTATTGATTGATCTCAAGAAGCAGCCTATTCAACTATCAGAACTACTCTATAAAGTGCACACAAATTGGTAATTTGGCCAATTTTACACAAAACTTAAAAACAGTATGTCTTCCATTCTATCAAATGATACCAAGAAGCAGCCAATAAACCCATAAAAAACATACTATTTTAAACCAAATAAGATCAGTGGTTTGCTTCTCCCATCATGCAATGAGTGGGGCAATATTTTATACTGTGCATACTAACCACACACAGCTTTCTGAGGAAACAGAGCTCAAAAAATGGATCTACATGAGGAACCCTAGTGTCAGTAACACAGATCTACATATGAGACAGTGAAAGGATTAACAGTTGCAAGAAGAGAAGCAGCAGGTGCAAGGAGACCTGTACAAACACTTCACCTCGTCTGGTCTTCCAGTCCCATAGGCTATGATAAGTAGATAAAATGTTTATTTAATAATGTTAAATTATTATTATAATCAAAACTAAGTGCTAAACCCACAAGGTTCATACAGCACTGATGATAATGTTAGAAAGTGTTAAAAAATTTTTTTAATAAAGTATCTTATTTGTATAGTATACAAAGAATCATATTCAGATTTCCGTTGGATAACAATTAACTTAAAAAAAATCATATTACATCATACATTATTTTTAGGTGAAGTTTCATCACAGTAGTAATATCTATATTTGATTGCTGAAATAAGACAAAATCCACTAGGTAAACTGTACTTGTTATGCATTTACTTTAAAAATTTATTCCATATATCTGTGAACTGTGTGTACAGTATTATATTAGGTATACGTACAATATAGTGCTTTTTCTGCAATATTTTAATATTCTGATTTAATGGCCACTCGGAGAATCCCACTTATTACTTCAGTATATCGAGGGTTGAGTGTATGTACTCTAATTTATGAACCCTGCTCTGAATATCAAACCGGTATGGTGAATATTGTAATAAGTCAACAGTTGTGACTCTGCTTCACAGTCAACTATCATTTACATGTCACAAGACAATGCAAAAGAGCTTTACCTAGTTGTTCACAGACATGGTAATCATTCAAAAATGTTTGTTTGAAATACCAGTGAAAAGTGTCAATTTTTTTAAATTGTCGAGTCCTGCAGTACTTGGGTGTTTACGTTTTATTACAGGAGGGCCCAGCGTATTCGGCACCCTCTTTTCGGTGTTCTATGTTTCCAATGACTTTCAAATGAGCCATTGTTCATTATGTTCGGTGCTTTTTCCGCTTTTCTGCCATTTTCACATAACAGCTACGTCAGTGAAGGGCGTCTGGTGCCATATTTTAAAGTACAGTAAATATTGTATGTACTGTATAAATTTTAATTTCTTATCATTTCTTTTTAGGCCTAGCTGTATTGAACACTTAATATATGATAGTGTAAAAATGTTACCAGGGGTATTACATGCATTTGATAACGAAAAAAATGCTATGTTCCACATGCCAGTGATTTTCACTTATTGGTGAGGATCAGGAACCTAGCTGCCAAAAAACAGGCCCTTCTGTATCTTCCTTTCTGATAGATGCAGCTCTGGTGTTGTTTCTTCACCAGTGGCCATTTCACACCAAGGCAAGGTGACCCAAAGAAGAAAAACACATTCACCTCTCTATAAATAGTCAACAATGCTGTATGCCTAAACATTTCAATCATTTAGGTCTATGATTTTTTAAAACAACCAAATATCTTTAATTATTTTAGTCATTATATTTGCAGCTGTCTATAGTGACATCTAAACTGTCGTATCTGAGCACCTCTGCAAAGACAGTGATTATGTATGAATGATGGTGAAAGTGTTGAATGATGATGAAAGTTTTTTCTTTCTTTTTGGGTCACCCCCTCTTTAAGGGGGGCTCCTTGACGTGGTAAAGAGGCTATCGGTCTGAGGAATTGGACCTTTTGGTCTTCTTCCTCAGACCGAACCTAATCCCCCCAATCCCCCTCCCTTTCCCATCTCCCCCTCCTCCCTTTTCCCTTTCCTCCTCCTCCTCCTCATCCCTCCCTTATTTCCTTCCCAGTTTTACCCTGGGAGCTTCTCTCCTCAGGCATTCTAGTTCCTAGGTAGGGGGAAGGGTATCGTAGTCCATCCCATTCTGTTGAGGTCCTTGGCGGTGGTGTAGTTTGCCGTGGAATCTGGATCGCCTGGGGATGTCCCGATCCCTCTCCGGTCACCCGGGGGGTGGCTTTGGGTATCTTTCGGGCGACGGGTGTATCTCTGGAGGCCACCTTTCGGATTCCGGGGTGGTGGCCGAAGGCGGTATGCTTTGTGGCGGATATCCGCCGCCCTCTCTTTGTCCGCCGAGATGGCTCGGTGGATGTGAGGTTGCTATCCCGGATTGCTGGTTTACTGGCGTGAAGGGTAGGGTATGGCACGGGTTCCATGCAGCATCTGCACTACTTGCGGTGTTGAGGTCCTCTTGGGCACGGAGGGGATTTGCGCTCC
>WNWK01002032.1:108307-234544 GCA_009830355.1 Cherax destructor | reverse complement strand
GAGAGGAAGAGAGAGAGAGAGAGAGAGGGAAGGAGAGAGAGAGGAGAGGGAAGGAGAGAGAGGAGAAGAAGGGAAGGAGAGGAGAGGGAAGGAGAGAGAGAGAGAGAGGGAAGGAGAGAGAGAGAGGGGAAGAGAGAGAGAGAGAGAGAGAAGGAGAGAGAGAGAAGGAGAGAGAGAGAGAGAGAGAGAGAGAGAGAGAGAGAGAGAGGAGAGAGAGAGAGAGAGAGAATGAGAATTTGCAATCATGTTTTTCTAAAAATTGACTATACAGTTCTTTCTTTATTGGAGTTCATCAGTTATACTGTAAAACCTCTTGTTACAACAATAATACCCTCATTTCCCAATCTTGAACAATTTGTTATGAAGTCTGATGACCGGGTAGTTTGTAGTGGTTGAGTGAGCGGGGAAGAGGGGAGAGGGAGGTGTGAGGGTGGGAGCCCAGAGTAACACAGCTGGGTTGGATGTGTGGTTGGGAACCGAGAGTAAAGCACCAGAGGTCTGGTGGATTATGGACCCAGACTATTTTGTACTCTATTACTCTAGTTTTGGATTGTATAATACAGCCTCTACTCACTTAACAACGGAGTTCTGTTCCTAAGACCATGTCGGTAAACGAATTCGTTGCTAAGTGAGGATCATACTATAATGGTAGGGGGTTTGTGTCAATATTTGCAAGGGAATAAACATTTTCATTTATTATGAATAAAAATTCAAAATGGAAAGCATGTGTAATACAGTGGACCACCGAGTTTCGTAAAAACTTCACTCCTGAAGTCTGCTCAAGTGCCATTACCGAACGAATTTACTCCCTTAAGGAAAAATTTCGCGTAGGTTAGTCTATTTCAGACCCCCAAAAATACACTTCCACAAGAACTTACAAAATTATACTTACATAATTGCACGATTTCCTGGGTATTCGTTAACCGAGGGTCCACTGTATAGGAGATGCCTGGGGATGTAACTAACACAGAGGAAAGCGTTGATTTAGTGCCAGGAATGTCTACACTGCTACTCTGGACCCTATTTTTAAACAGGCAATTTTTTAATTTTGTGTGAAATTGGCCAAATTACCAATTTTAGATCACTTTATTGGGTACTTGAAATAATTAAATGGGCAGTTTCTTGTACTCAATCAATAGAATGGAAGGAATACTAGCAAAATAGTTAAGAGCTTGGTTGATTGGAACAATGGAATTAGTCTAAAATTGGACTCATATTGAGCAAAATTGTCAGTACAGTAGGGCCCCACTTATACGGCAGGTTAGGTTCCAGGCTACTGCTGAAAAGCAGACTTCGCCGAAAAGCAGAACTCCATTTTTTTTCCTTTATAAATGCATATAAATGCCAGTTAACAAGTTTACACTCACATATATTAAGTTAGCAATAGAACTAGGCATTAAAAAGAAAAATACACACACAGTACACTCTTTATTTACCTCAAAATATTTGTAGTCTTAATGTAGGGCAAAAGGTGAGTAGTGTGGTAGGCATGGTAGCCCTCCTGGCCACCCCACCCACACATACTGTAGTACTATGATGCTTAAAGCACCCTAGAGTGATACAATGCATATACAGTACACTCATTACTTACCTTAAAATATTTGTAGTCTTAATGTAGGGCGAGAGGTGAAAAATATTTATTTGTAGAAAGTCGTGAGGGAGGTATGGAATCCAGGCGAACGCGTCTGGTTTTCGTCCTACAAGTAGCCTGGCTACCAGAAGTCCTACAAGTAGCCTGGCTACCACAAGTCCTACAAGTAGCCTGGCTACCACAAGTCCTACAAGTAGCCTGGCTACCACAAGTCCAACAAGTATCCTGGCTACCGCAAGTCCTATAAATTGCCTGGCTACCACAAGTCCTACAAGTAGCCTGGCTACCACAAGTCCTACATGTTCACTGAGTTTAATCGTTTCTATCAACTACCTTTAGATGCCATCATAAAGGGAGAAGTAATGAATAATTCATGCCGAGAATTGTACACAAAAGCGTTATGTATTAAGGGGAGAGACATAATTTTTTCCCTCCGCCCAGCAACCACATAGCATATAAACTTTCTTCTTTCTTTCAATACGTCGGCCGTTTCCCACCGAAGCGGGGTGGCCCAAAATGAAAAACGAAAGTTTCCCCTTTTACATTTAGTAATATATACAGGAAAAGGAGTTACTAGCCCCTTGCTCCCAGCATTTTAGTCGCCTCTTACGACACGCATGGCTTACAGAGGAAGAATTCTGTTCCACTTCCCCATGGAGATAAGAGGAAATAAGAATAAGAACTAGTAAGAAAATAGAAGAAAACCCAGAGGGGTATGTATATCTTTCTTTCTTTCAACACATCGGCCGTTTCCCACCGAAGCGGGGTGGCCCAAAATGAAAAACGAAAGTTTCCCCTTTTACATTTATTAATATATACAGGAGAAGGGGTTACTAGCCCCTTGCTCCCGGCATTTTAGTCGCCTCTTACGACACGCATGGCTTACGGAGGAAGAATTCTGTTCCACTTCCCCATGGAGATAAGAGGAAATAAGAACAAGAACTAGTAAGAAAATAGAAGAAAACCCAGAGGGGTGTGTATATATATATGCTTGTACATGAATGTGTAGTGTGACCTAAGTGTAAGTAGAAGTAGCAAGATGTACCTGAAATCTTGCATGTTTATGAGACAGAAAAAAGACACCAGCAATCCTACCATCATGTAAAACAATTACAGGCTTTCGTTTTACACTCACTTGGCAGGACGGTAGTACCTCCCTGGGCGGCTGCTGTCTACCAACCTACTACCTAGGTATATAGCATATAAACACCATGTTTATATGCGTTGTAACGTGTTTCTTATATAATTTTGAAGAAAATATCATAGATGGATTAAGGAAAATGTCTACATTAACGTAAAATAAGACATTTAATGTGCCCAAGAGTGATTATTATTAGTATTACGTAATGTAAGGTTGGTAGACAGCAACCACCCAGGGAGGTACTACCGTCCTGCCAGGTGACTGTGAAATAGAAACCTGAAACTGTTTTACATGATGGTAGGATTGCTGGTGTCTTTTTTCTGTCTCATAAACGCGCTGGATAACAGGTATATCTAGCTACTTCTACTTACATGTAGGTTACACTACACAGGCATGCACATGCATATATATACATACACACATCGATGTGTTTCTTCTTTTTCTTAATAGCTCTTGTTCTTCTTTATTTCCTCTATTGTCCATGAGGAAGTGGAAAAGAATTCTTCCTCCATAAGCTATGCATGTCGTATAAGGCGACTAAAATGACGGGAGCAATGGGCTAGTAACCCCTTCTCCTGTACACACTTACCAAAAAAACGAATAAGAAATTTTTTATAAAACTGGGATGTTTGAATGTGCGTGGATGTAGTGCGGATGATAAGAAAGAGATGATTGCTGATGTTATGAATGAAAAGAAGTTGGATGTCCTGGCCCTAAGCGAAACAAAGCTGAAGGGGGTAGGCGACTTTCAGTGGGGAGAAATAAATGGGATTAAGTCAGGAGTATCTGAGAGAGTTAGAGCTAAGGAAAGGGTAGCAATAATGTTGAAGGACCAGTTATGGAAGGAGAAGAGGGAATATAAATGTGTAAATTCAAGGATTATGTGGATTAAAATAAGGGTCGGATGCGAAAAGTGGTTATAATAAGCGTGTATGCACCTGGAGAAGAGAGGAGTGTAGAGGAGAGAGAGATTTTGGGAGATGTTAACAATGTATAGGAACTTTTGAACCAAGTGAGAGAGTAATTGTAGTAGGGACCTAAATGCCAAAGTAGGAGAAACATGTAGAGAGGGTGTGGTAGGTAAGTTTGGGGTGCAAGGTGTAAATGAAAATGGGAACCCTTTGATTGAACTTTGTATAGAAAGGGGTTTAGTTATAGGTAATACATATTTTAAGAAAAAGAGGATAAATAAGTATACAAGATATGATGTAGGGCGTGATGACAGTAGTTTGTTGGACTATGTCTTGGTAGATAAAAGACTGTTGAGTAGACTTAAGGATGTACATGTTTATAGAGGGCCACAGATATATCAGATCACTTTTTAGTTGTAGCTAAAGTGGGAGTAAAAGGTAGATGGGATACAAGGAAAATAGAAGCAGTAAGTAAGAGAGAGGGAAGGTTTATAAACAAAAAGAGGAGGCAGTTAGGGTAAGATATAAACAACTATTGGAGGATAGATGGGCTAGTGAGAGTGTAGGCAATGGGGTCGAAGATGTATGGAGTAGGTTAAAGAATGTAGTGTTAGAGTGTTCAGCAGAAGTTTGTGGTTACAGGAAAGTGGGTGCGGGAGGGAAGAAGAGTGATTGGTGGAATGATGCTGTAAAGAGAGTAGTAAGGAGAAAAAGTTAGCATATGAGAGGTTTTTACAAAGTAGAAGTGATGCAAGGAGGGAAGAGTATATGAAGAAAAAAAGAGAGGTTAAGAGAGTGATCAAGCAGTGTAAAAAGAGAGCAAATGAGAGAGTGAGTGAGATGTTATCAACAAATTTTGTTGAAAATAAGAAAATGTTTTGGAGTGAGATTAATAAGTTGAGGAAGCCTAGGGAACAAATGGATTTGACAGTTAAAAATAGAGAGGAGAGTTATTAAATGGAGAGTTAGAGGTATCGGGAAGATGGAGGGAATATTTTGAGGAGTTGTTAAATGTTGATGAAGACAGGGAAGCTGTGATTTCGTGTATAGGGCAAGGAGGAATAACATCTTGTAGGAGTGTGGAAGAGCCAGTTGAGTGTGGGGAAGTTCGTGAGGCAGTGGGTAGAATGAAAGGGGTAAGGCAGCTGGGATTGATGGGATAAAGGTAGAAATGTTAAAAGCAGGCGGAGATATAGTTTTGGAGTGGTTGGTGCTATTATTTAATACATGTATGGAAGAGGGTAAGGTACCTAGGGACTGGCAGAGTGCGTGTATTGTTCCTTTGTATAAAGGCAAAGGGGACAAAAGAGAGTGCAAAAATTATAGGGGAATAAGTCTGTTGAGTATACCAGGTAAAGTGTATGGTAGAGTTATTATTGAAAGAATTAAGAGTAAGACGGAGAGCAGAATAGCAGATGAACAAGGTGGCTTTAGGAAAGGTAGGGGTGTGTAGACCAAGTGTTTGCAGTAAAACATATAGGTGAACAGTATTTGGATAAGGGTAAAGAGGTTTTTGTGGCATTTATGGATCTGGAAAAGGCGTATGATAGGGTGGATAGGGGGGCAATGTGGCAGATGTTGCAGGTGTATGGAATAGGAGGTAGGTTACTGAGAGCAGTGAAGAGCTTTTATGAGGATAGTGAGGCTCAGGTTAGAGTGTGTAGGAGAGAGGGAGATTATTTCTCGGTAAAAGTAGGCCTTAGACAAGGATGTGTGATGTCACCGTGGTTGTTCAATATATTTATAGATGGGGTTGTAAGAGAAGTGAATGCGAGGGTCTTGGCAAGAGTTGTGGGGTTAAAAGACAAAGTATCAAATACAAAGTGGGAGTTGTCACAGTTGCTTTTTGCTGATGACACTGGGCTTTTGGGAGATTCTGAAGAGAAGTTGCAGAGGTTGGTGGATGAATTTGTTAAGGTATGTAAAAGAAGAAAGTTGAAATTGAATATAGGAAAGAGTAAGGTGATGAGGATAACAAAAAGATTAGGGACGAAAGATTGGATATCAGGTTGGAGGGAGAAAGTATGGAGGAGGTGAATGTATTCAGATATTTGGGAGTGGACATGTCAGCAGATGGGTCTATGAAGGATGAGGTGAACCATAGAATTGATGAGGGGAAAAGGGTGAGTGGTGCACTTCGTTGTCTGTGGAGACAAAGAACTTTGTCCATGGAAGTAAAGAGGGAAATGTATGAGAGTATAGTTATACCAACACTCTAATATGGGTGTGAAGCATGGGTGATGAATGTCGCAACGAGGAGAAGGCTGGAGGCAGTGGAGATGTCATGTCTGAGGTCAATGTGTGGTGTGAATATAATGCAGAGAATTCGGAGTTTGGAAATTAGGAGGAGGTGCGGGATTACCAAAACTATTATCCAGAGGGCTGAGGAGGGGTTGAGGTGGTTCAGACATGTAGAGAGAATGGAACGAAATAGAATGACCTCGAGAGTGTATAAATCTGTAGTGGAGGGAAGGCGGGGTAGGGGTCAACCTAGAAAAGGTTGGAGGGAGGGGTTAAAAGAGGTTTTGGGTGCGAGGGGCTTGGATTTCCAGCAAGCATGCGTGTGTGTATTTGATAGGAGTGAATGGAGACAATATTTTTTTTATTTTTATTAACACATCGGCCGATTCCCACCAAGGCAGGGTGGCCCGAAAAAGAAAAACTTTCATCATCATTCACTCCATCACTGTCTTGCCAGAAGGGTGCTTTACACTACAGTTATAAAACTGCAACATTAACACCCCTCCTTCAGAGTGCCGGCACTGTATTTCCCATCTCCACAACTCAAGTCCGGCCTGCCGGTTTCCCTGAATCCCTTCATAAATGTTAATTTGCTCACACTCCAACAGCACGTCAAGTATTAAAAACCATATGCCTCCATTCACTCCTATCAAATACGCTCACACATGCTTGCTGGAAGTCCAAGCCCTCGCACACAAAACTTCCTTTACCCCTCCCTCCAACCTTTCCTAGGCCGACCCCTACCCCGCCTTCCTCCACTACAGATTTATACACTCGAAGTCACTCTGTCTCGTTTCATTCTCTCTACATGTCCAAACCACCTCAACAACCCCTCCTCAGCTCTCTGGACAATCGTTTGGTAATCCCGCACCTCCTCCTAATTTCCAAACTCCGAATTCTCTGCATTATATTCACACACACATTGACCTCAGACATGACATCTCCACTGCCTCCAGCCTTCTCCTCGTTGCAACATTCATCACCCATGCTTCACACCCATATAAGAGCGTTGGTATAACTATACTCTCATACATTCCCCTTTACTTCCATGGACAAGGTTCTTTGTCTCCACAGACCAAGTGCTCCACTCACCCTTTTCCCTCATCAATTCTATGATTCACCTCATCCTTCATAGACCCATCCGCCGACATGTCCACTCCCAAATATCTGAATACATTCACCTCCTCCATACTCTCTCCCTCCAATCTGATATCCAATCTTTCATCACCTATTCTTTTTGTTATCCTCATCACCTTACTCTTTCCTATATTCACTATTAATTTTCTTCTTTTACACACCCTACCAAATTCATCCACCAACCTCTGCAGCTTCTCTTCAGAATCTCCCAAAAGCACAGTGTCATCAGCAAAAGCAACTGTGACAACTCCCACTTTGTATTTGCTTCTTTATCTTTTAGCCCAACACCTCTTGCCAAGACCCTCGCATTCACTTCTCTTACAACCCCATCTATAAATATATTGAACAACCACGGTGACATCACACATCCTTGTCTAAGGCCCACTTTTACTGGGAAATAGTCCCCTTCCCTCCTACACACTCTAAACTGAGCCTCACTATCATCA
Source organism: Cherax destructor (assembly GCA_009830355.1). Taxonomy (NCBI): domain Eukaryota; kingdom Metazoa; phylum Arthropoda; class Malacostraca; order Decapoda; family Parastacidae; genus Cherax; species Cherax destructor. The sequence continues at coordinate 227,077 of WNWK01002032.1, read as the reverse complement.
TAAAAACTCTTCACTGCTTTCAGTAACCTTCCTCCTATTCCATACACCTGCAACATCTGCCACATTGCCCCCTATCTACCCTATCATACGCCTTTTCCAAATCCATAAATGCCACAAAAACATCTTTACCCTTATCCAAATACTGTTCACCTATATGTTTCACTGTAAACACTTGGTCTACACACCCCTACCTTTCCTAAAGCCCCTTGTTCATCTGCTATCCTGCTTTCTGTCTTACTCTTAATTCTTTCAATAATAACTCTACCATACACTTTACCAGGTACACTCAACAGACTTATTCCCTTATAATTTTTGCACTCTCTTTTGTCCCCTTTGCCTTTATACAAAGGAACAATACACGCTCTCGCCAATCCTTAGGTACCTTACCCTCTTCCATACATTTATTAAATAATAGCACCAACCACTCCAAAATTATATCCCCACCTGCTTTTAACATTTCTATCTTTATCCCATCCATCCCAGCTGCCTTACCCCTTTCATTCTACCCACTGCCTCACAAACTTCCCTACACCCACAACTGGCTCTTCCACACTCCTACAAGATGTTATTCCTCCTTGCCCTACACACGAAATCACAGCTTCCCTGTCTTCATCAACATTTAACAAATCCTCAAAATATTCTCTCCATCTTCCCGATACCTCTAACTCTCCATTTAATAACTCTCCTCTCCTATTTTTAACTGTCAAATCCATTTGTTCTCTAGGCTTCCTCAACTTATTAATCTCATTCCAAAACTTTTTCTTATTTTCAACAAAATTTGCTGATAACATCTCACCCACTCTCTCATCTGCTCTCTTTTTACATTGCTTCACCACTCTTTTAACCTCTCTTTTCTCTACATATACTCTTCCCTCCTTGCATCACTTCTACTTTGTAAAACCTTTCATATGCTAACTTTTTCTCCCTTACTACTCTCTTTACATCATCATTCCACCAATCGCTCCTCTTCCCTCCCGCACCCACTCGCCTGTAACCACAAACTTCTGCTGAACACTCTAACACTACATTTTTAAATCTACCCCATACATTTTCGACCCCATTGCCTACACTCTCACTAGCCCATCTATCCTCCAATAGTTGTTTATATCTTACCCTAACTGCCTCCTCTTTTAGTTTATAAACCTTCACTTTCTTTTACTTACTGATTCTATTTTCCTTTTATCCCATCTACCTTTTACTCCCACTGTAGCTATAACTAAAAAGTGATCTGATATATCTGTAGCCCTCTATAAACATGTACATCCTGAAGTCTACTCAACAGTCTTTTATCTACCAATACATAGTCCAACAAACTACTGTCATTACGCCTACATCATATCTTGTATACTTATTTATCCTCTTTTTCTTAAAATATGTATTACCTATAACTAAACCCCTTTCTATACAAAGTTCAATCAAAGGGCTCCCATTATCATTTACACCTGGCACCCCAAACTTACCTACTACACCTCTCTGCATGTTTCTCCCACTTTAGCATTTAGGTCCCCTACCACAATTACTCTCTCATTTGGTTCAAAAGTTCCTATACATTCGCTAACATCTCCCAAAATCTCTCTCTCCTCTACACTCCTCTCTCTCCAGGTGCATACACGCTATTATGACCCACTTTTCGCATCCGACCCTTATTTTAATCCACATAATCCTTGAATTTACACATTTATATTCCCTCTTTTCCTTCCATAACTGATCCTTCAACATTATTGCTACTTGACGTGCTGTTGGAGTGTGAGCAAAGTAACATTTATGAAGGGATTCAGGGAAACTGGCAGGCCGGACTTGAGTCCTGGAGATGGGAAGTACAGTGTCTGCACTCTGAAGGAGGGGTGTTAATGTTGCAGTTTTATAACTGTAGTGTAAAGCACCCCTCTGGCAAGACAGTGTTGGAGTGAATGGTGATGAAAGTTTTTCTTTTTCAGGCCACCCTGTCTTGGTGGGAATCGGCCGATGTGTAAATAAATAATTTTCCCTCCGCCCGGCAACACATCCATAGCATATAAACACCATGTTTATATGCTATGTAACGTGTTTCTTATATAATTTTGAAGAAAATATCGTAGATGGATTAATGAAAATGTCTATATTGACACAAAATAGGACATTTAATGTGCCCAAGAGTGATTATTACATAATAGAGATGTGCTCACGGAAAATGTAAACAAACCAGGTGGCACGTGCCATATTTGAAAGACCGCTCGCCATATAGAAAGTTTTGGTCATAATTTGAACTCGCCGTATGAACAGAACGCTGTTAGGTGAAACGCCGAAAAGCTGGGCCCTACTGTACATAAATATTGCCGAGATCGCTAACTTTATGAAAGCGTAATTCCGTAAGTTTTCCCTCAAATTTCATAATTTTGGTGTCAATAATTAAAAAAAAAAATTATCTATTACATAATTTTTTTTTTTTAAATTCTTGGACCCTTTGGACATGGTTCGGATTGGGAATCTAGAGCCTCAGAAGGTTAACTGATGGTCTACCGTATAATGAAGAAACAAAATAATGACAAATGCGTTTTCTATGAAACTGGCTAGTGAAAGATCATCACAAAATTACAATACTCTCGACTAATTTTTTTATAATGCGTGTAACTGTAGGTCATCATTAATTTAAATACGAGAGTGTCTCAGTGTTGTATCTTACTTCTCATCATTTACCAGGAGCTTCCTTAATTTCTAAAGAATTAATTGTTTTGAAACATACTGCAAGTCTGTTCAGTTATCCAAAGAAAAATTAAACAGGAGCATGAAACACAATTCTTCTTCCCCGCAACTTTCTATTACATTTGAACACTTTTCTAGCAACCCATACTCAGCAATTCTAGAGTTCAAGGCCTCTATAAAGAAAAAGAAAAACCTATCAATTCTCAAGTGTATAAATCTTTGCCTAGTATATAACATATATCTCAAAAATATGAAATAATTATAACTACATTAATGTATTTGCTAAATTACATTAATAACTCAGAATTGAAAACTCCTAAAGGTTTTTTGTCAGTCTTGCAAAAAGCTATGACAAGAAAACATATCATAATATAACAAATATTTAAAGCAAACCTTTAATTGTTCCTCCTTGCTGAACTAGCTGGATCCTCATTCCTCCACCATGCAAATTAGTGGTGGCAGTGGGAGCAGTAGCCAAAGTTGGTGTCTGCGGCAAGGGAGCGCGTAGAACTCCAACTGGAGGTGATGCTCTTGGAGTGCTTGCTGGCAACACACCAGTCTTAGGCACACTTTGACTAGATGGCCGCACATGAAGCTTGATCTTTCCAGCAGGACACCTATTTTATGCAAATGATGTCACCAAGGTTGTTTAATATATTTATAGATGGGGTTGTAAGAGACATGAATGCTTGAGTGTTGGTTAGAGGTGCGGGATTAAAAGATAAAGAATCTAACACAAAACTGAAGTTGTTACAGTTGCTTTTTGCTGATGGCACTTTGCTTTTAGGAGATTTTGAAGTGAAGCTGTGAAGGTTGGTGGACGAGTTTGTGAGGATATGTAAAAGAAGGAAATCAAAAGTGAATATAGGAAAGAGCAGGGTAATGACAATAACAAAAAATTTAGGTAATGACAGAGACTGGATATCAGATTAGAGGGAGAGTATGGAGGAAGTGAATATGTTCAATTATTTTGGAGTGGACTTGGCAGTAGATGGGTCTATGAAAGACGAGGTAAACCAGAATCTGAGGACCAAATAGGGGAAAGTATGAGAGTATAGTGGTACAAACACTTTTATATGGGTGTGAAGAATGGGTGTTGAATATGTGTGTGTGTGTGTGTGTGAGCGTTTTTGTGTGAGCATGTTAGTTACCATTTTGTCCTAGGCACATGTCGATTAGATACTAGGCCTGTTGTATGTATGTGTGTGTGTGTAACGAAACACTTTGAAATGTTTCGGCCCTGCCGGGAATTGAACACGGGCCCTCCATGCGTGAAGCAAGAGCGCTAGCCACCATGCCATCGGGGCGTGTGTGTGAGCATGTGTGTATGAGCATGTGTGTATGAGCGTGTGAGTGTGTGTGAGTGTGTGTGAGCGTGTATATATGTGTGTGAGCATGTGTGTGTGAGCGTGTGTGTGTGAGCGTGTGTGTGAGCATGAGTGTGTGTGTTAGTTACCATTTTGTCCTAGGCACATGTCGATTAGACACTAGGCCTGTTGTATATATGTGTGTGTGTGTAACGAAACACTTCGAAATGTTTCGGCCCCGCTGGGAATTGAACCCGGGTGTGTGTGTGTGTGTGTGTGTGTGACAGTGTGTGTGTATGTGTGTGTGACTGTTGTGTGTGTGACTGTACTCACCTAAATGTGGTTGCAGGGGTCGAGACTCAGCTCCTGGCCCCGCCTCTGCACTGTCCGCTACTGGGTCTCTGCTCTCCCTGCTCCATGAGCTTTATCATACCTTGTCTTAAATCTACGTATGGTTCCCGCCTCCACTATATCGTTCGCTAAACTATTCCACTTCCTAACTACTCTATGGCTGAAGAATTGCTTCCTAACATCCCTCTGACTCATCTGAGTCTTCATCTTCCAGTTGTGTCCCCTTGTTTCTGTGTTTCCTCTCTGGAACATCCTGTCACTATCTACCTTGTCGATTCCCCGCAGTATTTTGTATGTCGTTATCATGTCTCCTCTAACCCTTCTGTCCTCTAGTGCTGTTAGTCCTATTTCCCTCAACCTTTCTTCATAGGGCAGTCCCCTGAGTTATGGAACTAGCCTTGTCGCAAACCTTTGCACTTTCTCTAATTTCTTGACGTGCTTGACCAGGTGTGGGTTCCAGACCGGTGCTGCATACTCTAGTATGGGCCTGACGTACACGGTGTACAGGGTCTTGAACGATTCCTTGTTAAGGTAACGGAACACTAATCTTAGGTTTGCCAGTCGCCGATATGCTGCCGCGCTTATCTGGTTGATGTGTGTTTCTGGAGACGTGCTTGGCGTTATACTCATCCCAAGGTCTTTCTCCTTTGATGAGGTTTGTAGCCTTTGTCCACCTAGCCTGTACTCTGTCAGCGGTCTTCTTTGCCCTTCTCCGATCCTCATGACTTTGCATTTGGTGGGGTTAAATTCGAGAAGCCAGTTGCTAGACCAGATGTCAAGCTTGTCCAGGTCTGTTTGAAGTCCTGCTTGGTCTTCATCCGATGTGATTCTCCTCATTAATTTCACATCATCTGTGAACAGAGACACTTCTGAGTCTATTTCGTCTGTCATGTCATTCACATATAACAAGAATAGCACTGGTCCTAGGACTGACCCCTGCGGTACACTGCTCGTCACCAGTCCCAATACGATACCTCATCACGCACCATGACCCGTTGTTGCCTCCCTGTGAGGTATTCCCTGATCCATTCCAGTGCCCTTCCTGTTATACACGCTTGGTCTTCCAACTTCTTTACTAATCTCATATGAGGAACTGTGTCGAAGGCCTTCCTTCAGTCCAGAAAAATGCAGTCAACCCACCCTTCTCTCTCTGTTACTTTATCATAGAACTCCAGGAGGTTTGTTACACAGGATTTGCCTTCCCTGAATCCGTGCTGTCTGGCATTGATTATCCTATTCTGCTCCAGATGCTACACCATTCTTTTCCTGATGATTTTCTCTAAGACTTTGCACACTATACACGTAAGTGACACTGGTCTATAGTTTAGTGCCTCTTTTCTGTCTCCTTTTTTAAAGATGGGGACTACGTTGGCCTTTTTCCATATCTCAGGTAGCTGCCCAGTTTCAAGGGATGAGTGGCACACTCAGAACTTCAGCTCCTTCCCGAAGGACCTACGGGGAGATATTGTCCGGACCCATCGACTTTGAGGTATCAAGGTCACTGAGTAACTGCTTCACCTCCCCCTCAGTTGTGTGTATGCCCTCCAGCACTTGGTACATCCCTAGTTGGTGACGCACCCCGTCCTGTCTACCCAGCTGCCTTCCTGCCTCCACTGTGAATACTTCCTTAAACCTCGAGTTGAGCTCCTCACATACCTCTTGATCATTACTTGTGAGTTCCCCATGCTCTCTCCTCAGCCTTATCACCTGGTCCTTGACTGTTGTCTTCCATCTGATGTGACTGTACATCAGTTTTGGGTCAGACTTGACTTTCGATGCTATGTCATTTTCGTACTGTTTCTGGGCCTCCCTCCGTACCTGTGCATACTCGTTTCTAGCTCTTTGACTAATCTCTTTGTTTACTTGGGTTCTATGCCTTCTGTACCTTTTCCATTCTCTGACACTCTGAGCCTTCGCCTCCCTGCACCTTTGGGTAAACCAGGGTCTCTTTCTGGTCTTCCCATTTAATCCTTTTCCTTTGGGTATAAACTGTTCCTCTGCCTCCTAGCACTTTGTCGCTACGTATTCCATCATTTCATTTACTGTGTGTGTGTGTGTGTGTGTGTGTGTGTGTGTGTGAGACAGTGTTAGTTAGTTACCATTTTGTCCTAGGCACATGTCGATTAGACACTAGGCCTGTTGCATGTATGTGTGTGTGTGTGTGTGTGTAACGAAACACTTCGAAATGTTTCGGCCCCGCCGGAATTGAACCTGGGCCCTCCGTGCGTGAAGCAAGAGCTCTAGCCACCATGTGTGTGTGTGTGTGACAGTGTGTGTGTGTGTGTGTGTGTACTCACCTATTTTTGGTTGCAGGGGTCGAGTCATAGCTCCTGACCCTGCCTCTTCACTGGTTCATACTAGGTCCACTCTCTCCCTCCTCCATGAGCTTTATCATACCTCTTCTTAAAACAATGTATAGTACCAGACTCCACTACCTCACTTTCTAAACTATACCACTTCCTGACAATTCAATGACTGAAGAAATACTTCCTAACATCCCTGTGACTCATCTGAGTCTTCGGCTTCCAATTGTGACTCTTTGTTGCTGTCTCCAATCTCTGGAACATCCTGTCTCTGTCCATCTTGTTGATTCCTCTCAGTATATGTCATTATCATGTCTTCTCTGTCCCTCCTGTCCTCCAGTGTCATCAGGTCAAGTTCTCTTAACCTCTCCTTTTAGGACATTCCCCTTAGCTCCGGGACTAATCTCGTTGTAAACCTTTGCACTGTCTCTAGTTTCTTGACGTGCTTGACCAAGTGAGGGTTCCAAATTGGAGCTGGATACTCCAATATGGGCCTTACGTACACGGTGTACAGGGTCTGGAATATGTGAGCATGTGTGTGAGCATGCGTGTGCGTGCGTGCGCCACTCACAGGGACTAACCCCCAAACAAACAAAAAAATGCTACAAAAGATAAAGGGAGAGGCAGGATTGAGAAAGCACTATAGTGGATCAAGGCATACTTTACAGGAAAAATGATGAGTGATGATCTGTGACATAGTGTCGGAATTGGTGAATGTGACGAGTGAGGCTCCACAAGGATCCTTACTAAGACCAGTACTGTTTCTTTTATAAGTGAAAGACAATGACATAAAGGACAGTCAAATGTATCCCTGTTTGCAGATGATGTGAACTAATGAGAATACCCTGTTTGCAGATGAAGTGAACTAATGAGAATACATGCAGATGTGAACCCAGAAAGGCAACATCTGGATCTCGACAGGTTTTAAAGTCTGGTGTGATAAGTGGCTACTGGAGTTTAACCCAGTCCAGTTAGGAATTTTGGCCATGAAATGAATGAGATACTAAAGTCCCAATATGACTCAGTAATCAGTGAGCCGATGCCCAGACTAAGGGTCAAAAATCCAAAGGAATTCTTTATGAACGAGACCCAAAATTTGGTCATCTCAAAAATCTCTGATATTATCCTAACACCACAAGACTTTGAAAAGGCAATAAATGACATACCCATGCACTCTGCCCCAGGCCCAGACTCATGGAACTCCATGTTCATCAAGAACTGCAAGAAGCCCCTGTCACGTGCCTTCAGGATTCAATGGAGAGGGAGCATTGACACAGGGGTCATCCCACACTCACTAAGAACAACAGGTGGCAGTAAAGTAATTGCAAAGAACTACAGACCGATAGCACTTACATCGCATATCATAAAAATCTTTGAAAGGGTTCTAAGAAGCAAGATCACCAACCACCTAGATACCCATCAATTACACAACCCAGGGCAACACGGGTTTAGAGCAGGTCACTCCTGCCTGTCCCAGATACTGGACCACTATGACAAGGTCCTGGATGCTATAGAGGATAAACAAAATGCAGATGTAGTATACACAGACATTGCAAAAGTATTCGACAAGTGTGACCACGGTGTAATAGTGCACAAAATGCGTGATAAAGAAATATCAGGAAAAGTTGGTAGATCGATCTATAACTTCCGAACAAATAGTCTGGGGCAGCTACGGTGAAAAACTCTGTTCCACAAGGCACAGTACTTGCTCCCATCCTATTCCTCATCCTCATATCTGACATAGACAGAGATGTAAGCAATAGCTCCGTGTCTTCCTTTGCGGATGTCACCCAAATTGCCATGACAGTGTCCTTCATCGAAGACACCGCAAGACTTCAAGCGGACATCAACCAAATCTTCAAATGAGCCACTCCACTTAAAACAATATGAAGTTCAATGAAGAGCAATTTCAAGTACACAGATATGAAAAACTTGAAGAAATGAAAACTGTATCAGGGTATACAACAAATTCTAACTATACAATAGTTTGAGGATCTCACCTTCAAAGAGACCACAACAATGTATCTACCACATCTGCTAGGAAAATGATAGGATGGATAATGAGAACCTTCAAAACTATGGACGCGAAGCCCATGATGATTCTCTTCAAATTGCTAGTTCTCTCTAGGCTGGAATACTGCTATACACTAACTGCCTGCCTTGAAGGCAGGCAAAACTGCTGACCTGGAGAGTGTACAAAGAACTTTCATGGCACACAAGTAAGATAAGGCACTTAAATTACTGGGAACGGTGTAAGTCCCTTAATTTGTATTCCCTGGAACGCAGGCGAGAGAGATACACGATAATATACACTTGGAAAATCCTAGAGGGATTAGTACCAAACTTGCACACGAAAATCACTCCCTATGAAAGCAAAAGGTTTGGCAGGAGTGCAACATTTTCCCAATGAAAAGCAGGGGTGCCACGAGTACACTGAGAGACAGCACAATAAGTGTCATGAGCCCAAGACTGTTCAACTGCCTCCCAGGATACATAAAAGGGATTACCAATAGACCCCTGGCTATCATCGAGAAGGCTCTGGACAGGCACCTAAAGTCAGTACCTGACCAGCCGGGCTGTGATTCGTAGGCCAGTTTGTGTGCGGCCAGCAGTAACAGCCTGGTTGATTAGACCCTGCTCCACCATGAGACCTGGTCTCAACCACATATAGGTAAGCACTTATATTAGTTTCAGGGTGGTCAGTGTGTGGAATGATCTCAGTGAAAAAATGGTGGAGGCAGGCTCCACACATAGCTTGAAGAGAAGGTATGATAGGACCCATGAGGCTTGGAGGGCATGAATCCGGCAAGCAGCAAGATGAAAGGCAGGGCCAAGAGCTTGGACTCAACTCCTGTAACTACATATAGGTGAGTAGATGAACATACCCACACAGACATGCACATTTTCTTGGACTGTAAAAAGGCTTTTGACAGTGTACCACACAAGAGACAGTTACGAAAACTAGAGAAGGAAGCAGGAATAACAGGAAAAGAACTGCAATGGATCAAGACACAGCTGACAGGATGGAAACGAGTAATGGTCTGTGATGAGGTGTCAGAATGGGTGCATGTGACAAGTGGGGATCCACAATGATCATTCCAAGAGCCGGTGCTGTTTCTTGTACTATATGTGAATGACATGACAGAAGGGATAGAGTCAGAGGTACAGTGGACCCCCGAGTTTCGTAAACCCGGAAATCGTACATTTATGTAAGTATAATATTGTAAGTGCTTGTGGAAAAGTATTTTTGGGTGTCTGAAATAGACTAACCTACGTGACATTTTTTCTTAAGGGGGTAAATTCATTCGGTAATGGCACTTGAGCAGACTTCAGGAGTGAAGTTTTTACGAAACTCGGGGGTCCACTGTATCACTGTTCACAGATGACGTGAAACTAATGAGGAGAATACAAGCAGACGAAGACAAGAAGAGGCTACAAAGCGATCTAAACAGGATACAAGCCTGGTCTGACAAATGGCTCCTGGAGTTTAACCCCATCAAGTGGAAAGTTATGAATCTTGGGAAAGGACAAAAACCACAGAGGAGTAAAGGCTTAGAGGGAAAGGGAGGAGAAACTGCAAACATCACTAAAGAAGGACCTCAGGGTGAGCATTATACCATGCATATCCCCCGAGTAGCAGATCAGTCAAATAACTGCTGCAGCAAGTGAGCAACTGGCAAATCTAAGAACAGATTTTCGACATCTAAGCAAGGAGTCGTTCACATCACTGTACACTGTGTATGTCAGGCCCATATTGGAGTTTGCAGCACCAGTATGGAGCCCACACCTGTTAAAGCATATCAAGAAACTGGAAAAAGTACTGAGGATTGCAACAAGACTAGTCCTAGAGCTAAGAGGTATGTCCTATGAGGAAAAGTAAGGGAACTCAACCTGATGACACTGGAGGACAGGAGGACTAGGAAGGATATGATACCGACACAAAATACTGAGAGAAAATGACAATAGATGGAGTTGTAAGAGAAGTGAAGAGAATGTCTTGTAGTTCTACGGCTTTGAAGCCTGGGTCCAAGCTGTAGAACTACGGCTTGAGCTCAGCACACTCAGATAACCTGTAAGTGGTAAATTTGGGCCTAGATATGAGAGAACACATCTATGTGGCAAGTGTGCACCACATAAAACAAATACAGTGGACCCCCGAGTTTCGTAAAAACTTCACTCCTGAAGTCTGCTCAAGTGCCATTACCGAACAAATTTACTCCCTTAAGGAAAAATGTCACGTAGGTTAGTCTATTTCAGACCCCCAAAAATACTTTTCCACAAGCACTTACAATATTATACTTACATAAATGTACGATTTCCGGGGTTTACGAAACTCGGGGGTCCACTGTACTGCAGCACGCAGTGCATGAGAAAAAAAAAATTGCGACCGTATTTTTGGATTAAAACAGTGACTTTGCAGTGTTTTTTCTTATATTTTTTACAGTTGTATTCGCGATTTTTTGGTCTCATTTGATAGAATGGAAGATATATTGCAGAAATGAGATAATTTTGATTGGTTTTATTACTGAAAATGGCTTGAAATTGAGCTCAAAATAGTGGAAATGTTCAATTTTTGCCAATGTTCAAGAGTACACAAATGACATCACGCGTCTAATACACGTCACATGGTGGGTCTAATATACGTTCACGAATGTGCTGATATTATTCATACAATTATAACAATATTGCATAACACTAAATCTTCTATTTTGTGGTATGAATAAAAATTCATTATGTGAATAAGAAATCAAAATGGAATTCATTTGTAAAGCCTGAAAACGTAACTAATAAACAGAGGAAATGTTAGTTTAGTGCCAGAATGCCTGTGTTTATTCTGGACCGACATGGAATATTGGACCTTTTAATCCAATCCAATTCCACACTTTATTGGATAGTTGAAACAGTTGACTGGCGATTTCTCATTCTCAATTGATAAAATAGAAGTTACTGTACTAAGAAATAGCTAAATTTGGCGAATTGAATATGTAATTGGCCTAAATGAGTCAAAGTCACCAAAATCCTGAAGGGTAAATATCTACCCAGCAAAATTCGTAATTTTCTAAATTTTCATCAAATTTCATACTTTGTTTCATTACCTTCAGAAAGATCCCTTTCATGAAAATTTTTTTGTTTAAATTCTTGAACCTGGCTGTCACCTGAGATTTGGCCTCTGGCGCCAAAGGGTTAATGTCCCTTGCACCATATTAACATTTTGGATTTTAAATGTTTATAAGTAGAGTACTGTATACTGAATAAACAGAATAGAAAAATTAGATCTAATATACATATTTAGGTAGTAGGTGAGAAACACGAGGAGGGCTACCGTCCTGAAGAGTGTAAACGTAAGCCTGTATTTTTTTACATGATGGTAGGATTCCTGGTGTTTTCTCTCATAAATATGCAAGATTTCAGGAATGTCTTAGCTACGCTACTTAACTAGGTCATTACATACATATACACATTTATGTACCCTCATCTGAGTTTTCTTTATTTATCTTAATAGTTCTTGTTCTTTTCTTATTTCATATCCATGGGAAGTGGAATAAGAATCTTCCGTAGCATGCGTGTTGTAAGTCAACTAAAATGCGGAACAATGGATAGCCTTTCCTGTATAGATACTAAAGAAAAGAAACGCAAAGTGATGTTTCAAGGTGGATGTTGTGCAATGATAAGAAGGATGATTGTAGATGTTATGAATGAAAAGAAGCTGATGTCATGGTTAGTGAGCAAAGTGGAGAAATAATGGATTAGTCAGGAGTTTCAAATAGAGTTAGAGCTAAAGAGAAGTGGCAATAATGGAAATAAACACTAAGCAGTATGATGTGATCTATTACACGTGCACGCAGGGAAGGTCAGACAGATCTACCTGCAAAAGGTAACATGGTATTTATAGATTTAATCAGGTGGAGAATGCTGGGTCAGGTGAGAACTGCAGTGAAATCTTCAAAAGTGTATAGTTTAAACCTGTGTGACTTAAAGGACCTGCAGTGTTCATTCTAGTTTTAGTGCTATATCAGTGATATAGCCATAATGAGAGTTTTTAGATGTATTTAGTGGATAAAGGTGATGGATACGCTCAGGATGTACATGTTTAAAGCAGGATATATCAGATCATTATTTAGTTGTAGCAGTTAGAGTAAAGGTAGATGGGACAGAAAATGGCACAGCAAGTAAGAGAGGTAAGTGATAAACAAGGAGGGTGAGATATAAGCAACTATTGGCAGAAAGATGGGCTAGTGCAAGTATGAGTAGTGGGGGGATTGAAGAGAGTTGGGATAGTTTTAAAAAATTCAGTATTAGAAAGTGGGGCAGAAGTTTGTGGCTAGAGGAGGGTGGGTGCAGGAGGAAAGAGGAGTGAGTGGTGGAATGAAGAAGTAAAGGGTGTGATAAAAGAGAAAAAGGTAGCTTATGAGAGGTTTTTATAAAACAGAAGTGTTAATAGAAGAGCAGAGTATATGGAGAGTAAAAGAAAGCTGAAGAGAGTGGTAAGAGAGTGCAAAATAAGAGCAGATGAAAGAGTGGGAGAGGCTCTTGTCAAGAAATTTTGCTGAAAACAAAAAAAAAATTTTTGGAGTGAGATAAACAAGTTAAGAAAGCCTAGGGAACAAATGGATTTGTCAGTTAAAAACAGAGTAGGGGAGTTAGTAGATGGGGAGCTGGAGGTATTGGGTAGAAGGCAGGAATATTTTGAGGAACTTTAAATGTCGATGAAAAAAGAGAGGCGATAATTTCATGCACTGGCCAGGGAGGTATAACATCGTTTAGGAGTGAAGAGGACAGGATGTGAGTGTGGGGGAGGTGCATGAGGCATTACGTAGAATGAAAGGGGGTAAAGCAGCTGAAACTGACTTGATCATGACAGAAATGTTAAAAGCAGGGGGGATATAGTGTTGGAGTGGTTGGTATTTTTGTTTAATAAATGTATGAAAGAGGGGAAGGTACCTAGGGATTGGCAGAAAGCAAGTATAGTTCCTTTATATAAAGGGAAAGGGGATAAAAGAGATTGTAAGAATTATAGGGGAATAAGTTTACACTTAAAAACACTTAAAACACTTTTTCTCCATGGGGAAGCGGACAGAATTCTTCCTCCGTAAGCCATGCGTGTCGTAAGAGGCGACTAAAATGCCTGGAGCAAGGGGCTAGTAACCCCTTCTCCTGTATATATTACTAAATGTAAAAGGAGAAACTTTCGTTTTTCCTTTTGGGCCACCCCACTTCGGTGGGAAACGGCCGACGTTTACTGAGTATACCAGGTAAAGTGTATGGCAGGGTTATTATTGAAAGAATTAGAGGTAAGACAGAGAGTAGGATTGCAGATGAGCAAGGAGGTTTTAGAGTGGGTAGGGGATGTGTAGATCAAGTGTTTACAGTGAAGCATATATGTGAACAGTATTTAGATAAAGGTAGGGAAGTTTTCATTGCATTTATGGATTTAGAAAAGGCATATGATAGAGTGGATAGGGGAGCAATGTGGCAAATGTTGCAAGTGTATGGAATAGGTAGTAAGTTATTAAAGGCTGTAAAGAGTTTTTATGAGGATAGTGAGGCTCAGGTTAGGGTGTGTAGGAGAGAGGGAGATTCCTTCAAAGTAAAAGTTGATCTTAGACAGGGATGTGTAATGTCACCATGGGGTTGTAAAAGAAGTAAATGCTAGGGTGTTGGGGAGGGGTGGGATTAAATTATGGGGAATTAAATGTAAAATGGGAGTTGACACAGTTACTTCTTACTGGTGATACTGTGCTTATAGGAGATTCTAAAGAAAAGCTGCAAAGGTTAGTGGACGAGTTTGGGAGGGCGTGTAAAGGTAGAAAGTTGAAAGTGAACATAGATAAGAGTAAGGTGATAAGAGTATCAAACGATTTAAATAAAGAAAAATTGGATATCACATTGGAGAGAGGGATTATGGAAGAAGTGAATGTTTTCGGATATTTGGGAGTTGACTTGTCAGCGGATGGGTTTATGAAGTATGAGGTTAACCATAGAACTGATAAAGAAAAAAAAGTGAGTGGTGAGTTGAGGTATCTGTGGAGACAAAAAAAAAACGTTATCCCTGGAGGCAAAGAAGGAAATGTACGAAAGTATAGTGGTACCAACACTCTTATATGGGTGTGAAGCATGGGTTGCAAATGCTGCAGCGAGGAGGCGGCTGGAGGCAGTGGAGATGTCCTGTCTAAAGGCAATGTGTGGTGTAAATATTATGCAGAAAATTTGGAGTGTGGAAATTAGGAGGAGGTGAGGAGTTACTAAAAGTATTTGTCAAAGGGCTGAAGAGGGGTTGTTGAGGTGGTTTGGTCATTTAGAGAGAATGGATCAAAGTAGAATGACTTGGAGAGTGTATAAATCTGTAGGGGAAGGAAGGCGGGGTAGTGGTCATCCTCAAAAAGGTCGGAGGGAGGGGGTAAAGGAGGTTTTGTGGGCGAGGGGCTTGGACTTCCAGCAAGCATGTGTGAGCGTGTTAGATAGAAGTGAATGGAGACGAATGGTTTTTGGGACCTGACGAGCTGTTGGAGTCTGAGCATTGTAATATTTAGTGAAGGGATTCAGGGAAACCAGTAAATTGATTTAGTTGGACTTGAGTCCTGGAAATGGGAAGTACAATGCCTGCACTTTAAAGGAGGGGTCTGGGATAGTGACAGTTGGGAGGGACTTATTCTCAGCTGTCGTATCTGAGCGCCTCTTCAAATACAGTGATTATGTTTGAGTGAGGTGAAAGTGTTGAATGATGATGAAAGTATTTTCTTTTTTGGGATTTTCTTTCTTTTTGGGTCACCCTGCCTTGGTGGGAGACAGCCGACTTGAAAAAAAAAAAAAAAGGTATGAATACTGGTCAGAGCCCGTCGTAAGTCTGAGGCATCAGTAAACGAGTACATCACTAAGTGAGGAGAGGCTGTATAGGAAAGAGTAAAGTGATGAGGATAACAAAAAAATTAGGTAACGGAGGAGTGGATATCAGATTGGAGTGAAAGAGAATGAAGGAGGTGAATGTATTCAGATATTTGGGAGTGGACGTATCAGCAGATAGGTCTATGAAAGATGAGGTCAATCATAGAATTGACGAGGGGAAAAAGGTGAGTGGTTCACTGAGGAGTCTGTGGAGTCAAAGAACTTTATCCATGAAAGCAAAGAGGGTTATATATGAGAGTCTAGTTATACCAACACTCTTGTATGGGTGTGAGGGATGGGTGGTTAATGTTGCAACAAGGAGAACGCTGGAGGCAGTGAAGATGTCATGTCTGAGGGCAATGTGTGGTGAGAATATAATGCAGAGAATCTGTAGTTTGGAGATTAGGAGGAAGTGCAGGACTACCATGTAGAGAGGAAGGAACAAAACAGAATGACTTCGAAAGTGTATAAATCTGTAGTGGAGCAAATGGAGACAAATGGTTTTTAGGACTTGACGTGCTTTTGGAGTGTAAGCAAGGTAACATTTATGAAGGGATTCAGGAAACCGGCAGGCCGGACTTGATTCCTTAAGATGAGAAGTACAGTGCTGGCACTCTTAAGGAGGGGTGTTAATGTTGTAGTTTTATAACTGTAGTGAAAGCATGCCTCTGGCAAGTCAGTGATGGAGTGAATGATGATGAAAGTCTTTCTTTTTCGGGTTACCCTGCCTTGGTGGGAAACGGTAGATGTGTTAATAAAAAAAAAAAATGTTTCAGAGATGGGAAACAGGAAGGGGATACAGCTGGAAGTTGCAAACTCAGATGAGTCATAGAGATGCTAGTAAGTATTTCTTCAGCCTCTGAGTTGTCAGAATTGGAACAATCAGGAGAGTGAAGTAGTAGAGGCAGGATCAATACATAGTTTTAAAAAGAGAAAAGACAAAACTCGAATACAGGAGAGAGTGGACTTAGTTGCGACCAGTGAAGAGGCAGGGCCAGGAGCTGTGACTCAACCTATGCAACCACATATAGAGGATATACCCCCCACAAACAAACTTGAATGCACGTGCACACACAAACACACACACACTGGCTAGCGCTCTTGCTTCACGCACGGAGGGCCCGGGTTCAATTCCCGGCGGGGCCGAAACATTTCAAAGTGTTTCGTTACACACACACACACACACACACATACATACAACAGGCCTAGTGTCTAATAGACATGTGCCTAGGACAAAATGGTAACTAACTAACTCATATACACACGCGCACACACAAACACACACTCATATACACACAAGCACGCGCACACACACGCACACACTTGCAAAGACTAAGTGCGCTAGAGAATGGAAAAAGAACAGAAGGCAAAGGACCCAGGAAAATAAGGAGATTAGTCGTAGAGCCAGAAACGAGCATGCACAGATAAGGAGGGAGGCCCAGCGACAGTACGAAAATGACATAGCATCGAAAGTCAAGTCTGACACGAAACTGCTGTATAGTCACTTTAGGAGGAAGACAACAGTCAAAGACCATGTGATCAGGGTGAGGAAAGAAGGTGGGGAACTCACAAGAAACGATCAAGAGGTATGTGAGGAGCTCAACGCAAGATTTAAGGAGGTATTTACAGTGGAGGCAGGAAGGACTCTGGGAAGACAGTACAGTGGGGACACCAACAAGGAATATACCAAGTGTTGGATGACATACACACAACTGAAAAGGAGGTGAAGAAGTTGTTTAGTGACCTTGATACCTCAAAGGCGATGGGACCGGACAACATCTCCCCGTGGGTCCTTAGAGAGGGAGCAGAGATGCTGTGTGTGCCACTAACCACAATATTCAACACATCCCTTGAAACTGGGCAGCTACCTGAGGTATGGAAGAAGGCAAATGTAGTTTCCATTTTTAAGAAAGGAGACAGAAAGGAGGCACTAAACTATAGACCAGTGTCACTTACGTGTATAGTGTGCAAAGTCATGGAGAAGATTATCAGGAGGAGAATGGTGGAGCACCTGGAACGGCACAAGAGAATAAATGATAACCAGCACGGATTCATGGAAGGCAAATCCTGTGTCACAAACCTTCTGGACTTCTATGACAAAGTAACAGAAGTAAGACACGAGAAGGAGGGGTGGGTTGATGAGTGCAGAAGTTAAAGGATCAGGCGTGTATAACAGGAAGGGCACTGCAATGGATCAGAGAATACCTGACAGGGAGGCAACACCGGGTCATGGTACGTGATGAGGTATCACAAGGGTCAGTCCTAGGACCAGTGCTATTCTTGGTATATGTGAATGACATGCCGGACGGGATAGACTCAGAAGTGTCTCTGTTCACAGACGATGTGAAGTTAATGAGGAGAATTAAATCAGATGAGGATCAGGCAGGCATTCAAAGAGACCTGGACATGCTGGACACCTGGTCCAGCAACTGGCTTCTCGAATTTAACCCCACCAAATGCAAAGTTATGAAGATCGGGGAAGGGCAAAGAAGACCGCAGACAGAGTATAGGCTAGGTGGGCAAAGACTGCAAACCTCACCTTGGGGTGAGTATAACACCAAGCACGTCTCTGGAAGCACACATCAACCAGATAATTGCTGCAGCATACAGGCAACTAACAAACCTGAGAATAGCGTTACCTTAGTAAGGAATTGTTCAAGACACTGTACACCGTGTACGTCAGGCCCATACTAGAGTATGCAGCGCCAGTTTGGAAACCGTACTTGGTCAAGCACGTCAAGAAATTAGAGAAAGAAAGGTTAAGGGAAATCGGCCTGACAACATTGGAGGACAGGAGGGTTAGGGGAGACATGATAACGACATACAAAATACTACGAGGAATAGACAAGGTGGATAGAGACAGGATGTTCCAGAGAGGGGACACAGATACAAGAGGTCACAATTGGAAGTTGAAGACTCAGATGAGTCAAAGGGATGTTAGGAAGTATTTCTTCAGCCATAGTCAGGAAGTGGAATAGTCTAGCAAGTGATGTAGTGGAGGAAGGAACCATACATAGCTTTAAGACGAGGTATGATAAATCTCATGGAGCAGGAAGAGAGAGCGGACCCAGTAGCGATTAGTGAAGAGGCAGGGCCAGGAGCTGAATCTCGGCCCCTGCAACCACAATTAGGCGAGTACAGTGGAACCCCAGTTAACGAAAAAAATTCATTGCAGAAGCCTGCTCAAGTGCCATTACCAAACAAATTTACTTCCTTAAGAAAAAATGTCATTTAGGTTAGTCTATTTCAGACCCCCAAAAATACACTTCCACAAGCACTTACAATATTATACTTACATAATTGCACGATTTCCGGGGTTTTCGTTAACCGGGGTTCCACTGTAGTCTCTTTTCTCTCTGACTGTAACACTGTGCAGGCACTGCCTTTCCCTCACTCCAATAGCACTTTAAGTCATAAATTAACCCTTTCACTCTCTAGGTCAAAAAAAAAAAAAAAAATCTTATGAAATGATAATCTTTTCCTGATAACAATGACACCAAAAGTACGAAATTTGACGGAAAACTTATGAAATTATGCTCTTGCAAAGCTAGCGATCTCGGCATTATACATAGACGCATCAGCGATTTTGCCCATTTTGAGCCCTTTTTCGACCAATTCAATTGTTCCTGTTGACTAAAATCATAGCTATTTCGCTAGAACTCCATTTGTTCTATCGACTGAGTACAAGAAACTGCCCATTTACTGATTTCAACTACCCAATAAAGTTGTCAGAATTTGGCAATTTGGCTAATTTCACACAAATTTCAAAAGATGCCAATTTAAGAATAGGGTCCAGAATAAATAAGGCAAATATTCCTGGCACTAAAATAACATTTTCTCTGTTCATTAGTCATGTCTCCAGGCCCCTCTTATATTACTCTTGCTTTCCATTTTGAATTTTTATTCTCACAAAAAATAGAAGATTTACTGTTATGCAGACTACTGCATTATTATAATAATTGTACAAATAATGTCAACCCATTTGTGACTGCATATTAGTTTGGCCAGTTGGACACATACATGTATTGGACAGTGACGACATTTGTTTACTCTTAAACATCGTGAAAAATCAAACATATCCGCTATTTTGAGCTCAATTTCAAGGTACTTTTCATCGTGAAACAAATCAAAATCATCTCAATTTCTGTAATACATCTTCCATTCTATCAAATGAGACCATGAAAACGAGAATACAACCATAAATACCATACGAAAATACACCGCAAAGTTGCTGTTTTAAACCAAAAACACAGTCAGAGTATTTTTTTTCGTTATGCACTGCGTCCTGCAGGATTTTTTTACACTGTGCACACTGACTACGCAGACCCATTCTTTCATATGTAGGCCTACCAGTTTTCTTCCACCAGATTTGAAGGAGCTAGAATTTTGTAGTATCACGGGACTGACACTGGCTTTCAAGCCGTAATACTACGGGACCGAACCTGAAAGGGTTAACATAAGACAACTCTGTCTGATCTAATGTGTTGACACAAGCCTATTAGATGCTGTCGCTCCTAGCACTGAAAACCATCTTTACCAACTTCTTCCAACCCTTCCTGTGTATGTCCCAAAGTATACTTTGCTTTTGTCATATCCCCTCTTGCTCTTCACTCCTCCAATGAGGATAAGGCTTATATAGTTTTATTACCTTGTGGAGAGGGAAGGGAGAAGAGATGGAGGGAGAGCAAGGAGAGAGGAGAGAGTGGAGAGGGGGAGGGGGAGAGGAAAGTGATTAGAGAGGAAGGAGAGAGGGCCCAGGTTGTTCAATGTGTAACAGAAGTGACACTTGACTGTGGTTCTCATAACTCTATGTGGCTACTTGTAGTTATGGACACTAGCCTCAATGTGCTACTCTTGCATATTGTACATAACATAGGTCTTACAACTATTTCCATTCTAACACCTACAGCAGTACAACTCCTTTGAAGAATTTGGGGATGATACAGACATAATTTTTATCAAGTACAATGTCTTTTATTTATATAAAGCAGAACCCCCAAATTTATAAAGGTTAAGTTCATACTGATTTTGTGAATCTGGAATTTAAAAAAAAAAAAAGAAATTCTATTTTAGATTTGAACTCATTTTGAATTACAAAGAAGATAACTCTTGAAATATTACTAATCTGGTAAATGTTGAGATTCAAAAGAAAAACTGACTTCTTCACAGAGTTGGGAGTAGGAAAACCACTGAGCACATTTTGAGCCAAATTCTACGTCTAGTTTATAATTTTGGAGTTGTGCACCATGTTCTCCAACCCCTCAAAAAAGGGCTACATGAGAAAATGTTGTAAATAATAGAACCCATTAAGATGTCCAAAAGGAAAAATGTATAATAAAAACTATGATTTACAAAGCAAACAAATTTGGGGTTTTGACTAGGCTGGGAATATTTAAAATAATATTTTCTTTAATTATTATTGGCATTAAGAGATTTTCAAAATCAAGCCAAGTGTAGGAAAACAATAAACCACTGCAATAATTACATATGAACATCTAGCACTAATAAATGATGTATGCAATACAAACTTTGGAGGTGGATCTGGAGCTGAATCAATTTCCTCAATAAGACGGCGAGGCGCCTGAAATTTGCGGATGCGATGAGCAGCAAATGCTGTTAAGCACAATTCCAAATCGGCCAAAAGAAAATTTAGGCTGAAGAGATCAACATGCTGCAAATAATAGGTACGTATGTATAGTAAATAAACTTCTTATAGTTATACTGTATATAATAATCATGAAGACAAAACTGATGTTACAGGTATCCCTCAACATTCGCGAGGGTTAGGGGATCAAGAGCCTCGTGAATGTTGAAAAATCGCGAATGTTTGGTGCCCCAATATAGTGTAGGGAAATATAATACAATACTGCTTCCTTAACCTATTGAACCATGAACAATCGTAAAACACATATAAACATCTTAAAATAATGTACTATATACATGTTATTTTGACATGAGCTGGCTGTGGAGGGAGGCCTGTAATAGTATAATTATACAAGAGTATTTTATAGTGTTGTGAAGTGTCATGGATAATCAAGAGTTACATACACACTGCTTCTTCTCCCTCTGCTGTAGCTCCGCCCACTTTGTAATGATGCCAAATGTTGAATTAAATATGTATACATTAGAACAAAAAATGAAACTCCAACTTCATAACTTTATTTTAATTTGCATAACTCATATATTACAGAAAACAATAAAAAAGTAAAATACACATACAACGAGTTAAGCTTACAGAAAAATACATTAAATTCACTATCTAACATCGTTACGAAGTGGGAGGAGCTATTGGAGGGAGGGAGAGGCGCAGTAACATTCAGTATCTGGTGAGTCGTCATGGGTGTTGGATGTTAGCCTTAGTGCTAATAAAATGTTGTGTAATTACACTAATATTAGTAATAAAGGTTATCTATCTATTACATTTATTCCAAATTGATATCAGAAACATGATAAATACCCTAGAACTGTAATAAAGATGCTGAAATGAATAATATATGCCATATTATATGAAGGGTAACAGAGCAGGCAGACCGCCACCATATATGAGATGTTTACATCAGGGTAAACATGCCTAAATCACTCTTGTCGTAAGAACAAAGGCAAAAATAGCATTTATTGTTTTTAGAATAATAATAATTTATAATAATTGATCTGGAGCACTTTAAATGTTATCAGTATTTGGTAGCTGACATTTAGAGCACTCCACAGCAATTATTATTATTATTATTATTATTATTAATTATTTATTATTATTATTTCCTACAATATATTGTAAGAAAATAATAATATTAATAATAAAATAATTATTATTATTTCCCTACAATATAGTAGGGAAATAATAATAATTATAATAATAATTGCTGTGGAGTGCTCTAAATGTCAGCTACCAAATACTGATAACATTTAAAGTGCTCCAGATCAATTATTATAAATTATTATTATTCTAAAAACAATAAATGCTATTTTTGCATTTGTTCTTACGACAAGAGTGATTTAGGCATGTTTACCCTGATGTAAACATCTCATATATGGTGGCAGTCTGCCTGCTCTGTTATCCCTCATATAATATGGCATATATTATTCATTTCAGCATCTTTATTACAGTTCTAGGGTATTTATCATGTTTCTGATATCAATTTGGAATAAATGTAATAGATAGATAACCTTTATTTAGTACATTCATTACTTACTGCTTCCTTAACCTATTGAATCATGAGCAATCATAAAATGCATAAAAACATAGTAAAATATTGTACTATATAGTACTACATACATGTTATACTGTAGTTTAATAACAAATAATGAATGAAGAAAACACTCAGTGAGTGAGTGAGTGGTATGGGGGCTGGCTGCCGGGTCGGAGGGAAGGTAGTAGGGACGCTCGGGAGGCGGGAAACTTAAATATGATTTGGTGGGTGGGAATTTGGCGGCTGGTAATTTGGCGGCCGGGAATTCGCGAATGTGTGAAGCCCGCGAAAGTAGAAAACGCGAAAGTTGAGGGATACCTGTATTTATGATATTGATGGCTAAAGTCTATTGTACATTTAAGATTTAAATTTTATATCAACAAAAACATTATACAGTGGTATCTCGAGTTACGAACTTAATTCGTTCCAGAAGGCTGTTCAAGTGCCGATACCGAATGAATTTGTTCCCATAAGGAATAATGAAAATTAGATTAATCCTTTTCAGACTCCCAAAAATACACTTACATAATTGTTTGAGTTGGGAGCTGCTCATAACTTGAGGTACCACTGTATTTGGTGTATAAATATAATCAATGGTAGACAATAACATTTGCTGAGCAATTTAGAGGCATAGCATTTCAGGTAATTCTTATGGCAGCTGTCTTGAAAGGCTGTATATCTCAAATATTAATATTTGCATAAATGAATATAGAGCAACATACAGTACTGGTATAGGCTGTACAGCTGCGCTACCATTTACCAATCAGGATTCAAGTAATGTTAAGTAAAAGACAAATTATTCACACAAATTTTCATATGTAAAGTTAAAGGGAATCAAGCATACCTTAAATGGGTCATAATCAGTGATGCCCCAAACAACAGATGGAACCACATAGGAGATGCCTTCCATCATAAAAGGAGACACAGTGGGACGAGGCTCAAACAAATTTGGATGATTGCACACTTTCCGAAGTTGCATCAACACATTGATCACACTTAGGAAGTTCCCAGTAGCTAAGGTCTCTTTCGTTCTGAAAGTAAAATATTTTTTTTTTATTAAAACATCGGCCGTCTCCCAACAAGGCAGGGTGGCCCGAAAAAGAAAAACTTTCATCATCATTCATTCCATTACTGTCTTGCCAGAAGCGTGCTTACACTACAGTTATAAAACTGCAACATTAACACCCCTCCTTCAGAGCGCAGACACTGTACTTCCCATCTCCAGGACTCAAGTCCAGCCTGCCGGTTTTCCTGAATCCCTTCATAAATGTTACCTTGCTCACTCTCCAACAGCATGTCAAGTACTAAAAACCATTTGTCTCCATTCGCTCCTATCAAACACGCTCATGCATGCTTGCTGGAAGTCCAAGCCCCGTACCTCCAACCTTTCCTTGGCTGACCCCAACCCCGCCTTCCCTCAACTACAGATTTATGCACTCTCAAAGTCATTCTATTTTGTTCCATCCTCTCTACATGTGTGAACAATCTCAACAATCCCTATCCAGCCCTCTGGATAATAGTTTTGTTACTCCTGCAACTTCTTCTAATTACCAAACTACGAATTCTCTGCATTATATTCACACCATACATTGCCCTCAGACATGACATTTCCACTGCCTCCAGCCTTCTCCTTGTTCCAACATTCACGACCCATGCATCACACCCATATAAGAGCATTGGTGTAACTATGTTCTCATACATTCCCATCTTTGCTTCCATGGACAAAGTTCATTGTCTCCACAGACTACTAAGTGAACCACTCACCTTTTTTCCCTCATCAATTCTGATTCACCTTATCTTTCATAGACCCATCTGTTGACAGGTCCACTCCTAAATATCTGAATACATTCACCTCCTCCATACTCTCTCCCTCCAATCTGATATCCAATGTTTTGTTATCCTCATCACCTTACTCTTTCCTATATTCACTTTTAATTTTCTTCTTTTACATACTCTACCAAACTCATCCACCAACCCCTGCAACTTCTCTTCAGAATCTCCCAAGAGCACAGTGTCATCAGGAAAGAGCAACTGTGACAACTCCCACTTTGTGTTAGATTCTTTATCTTTTAACCCCACACATCTTGCCAACACCCGAGCATTCACTTCTCTTACAACCCCATCTATAAATATTGAACAACCATGGTGACATCACACACCCTTGTCTGAGGCCTACTTTTACTGGGAAATAATCTCCCTCTCTTGTACATATGTACTCTAACCTGAGCTTCATTTTCCTCGTAAAAACTCTTCACTGCTTTCAGTAACCTACCTCCTATTCCATATATTTGCAACATCTGCCATATTGCCCCCCTATCCACCTTGTCATACATCTTTTTGAAATCCATAAATGCCAAAAGAACCTCTTTACCCTTATCAAAATACTATTCACCTATATGTTTCACTGTAAACACTTGGTCTACACATCTCCTACCTTTCTTAAAGCCTCCTTGTTCATCTGCTATGTTACTCTCCGTCTTACTCTTAACCCTTTCACTGTCAGTGCCATAATATTACTGCTTGCAAGCCAGTGTTGGTGCTGTAAAATTACGCCAAAATTCTAGAGGCTTCCAATCTTGCAGAAGAAAGATGGTAGGCCTACATATGAGAGAATGGGTCTGAGTGGTCTTTGTGTGCAATATAAAAAAAAATCCTGCAGCACGCAGTGCATAATGAGAAAAAAAAATGACCATGTTTTTGGTTTAAAACACCGACTTTGCAGTGTACAGTGGACCCTTGGAAATCGAACATAATTCATTCCAGAATGCTGTTCTAGTGCCGTTACCGAACGAATTTTTTCCCATAAGGACAAATGTAAATTAGATTAGTCCCTTTCAGACCCCCAAAAATACACTTACAAAAGCACTAACAAAAATACACTTATATAATATAGTTCAAGTTGGGAGCTGTTCGATTTCTGGGGGTCCACTGTATTTTCGTATGGTATTTATGGTTGTATTCTCGTTTTCATGGTCTCGTTTAATAGAATGAAAGATATATTACAGAAGTAGAGATGACTTTGAATGGTTTATGGATTAAAAGTACCTTGAAATTGAGCTCAAAGTAGTGGAAATGTTCAATTTTTGCTGATGTTCAAGAGTAAACAAATGACATCACGCGTCTAATACACGTCAACTGGTGGGTCTAATATGCTTTCACAAATGCGCTGATATTATTTATACCATTTTTACATAACAGTAAATCTTCTATTTTTGCGTGAATAAAATTCAAAACGGAAAGCAAGCGTAATATAAGAGGGGCCTGGAGACGTGACTAATGAACAGAGAAAATGTTATTTTAGCCCTAGGAATGTTTGTATCGTTAATTCTGGACCCTATTTTGAAATTGGCCTTATTTGAATTGTGTATGAAATTGATCAAATTACCAATTTCTGATCACTTTATTGTGTAGTTGAAATCAGTAAATGGGCAGTTTCTTGTACCCAGTCGATAGAATAAGCGGTTCTAGTGAAATAGCATTGAGTTTGGTCGACTGGAACAATGGAATTGGCCAAAATTAGGGCTCAAAGTGAGCAAAATCGCCGATGCGTAAATATCGCAGAGACCGCTAATTTTGCAAGAGCGAAATTCCATAAGTTTTCAATCAAATTTCATATTTTTAGTATAATTACCATCAGGAAAAGATTCTCTATCATTTCATAAGTTTTTTTTTTTTTTTTGAAAATTCATCGACACTGAGAGCATGTTTGTGAGCAGGGGTCTCGACAGTGAAAGGTTTAATTCTTTCAATGATAACTCTTACCATACACTTTAAACCTTTTGGGGGTCCAAGGGGTCCAAGGGTCTCTGAAACTCGTTCTCAGGGTCCACGAATTTAAAAAAAAAAAAAATGATTTTTCTTATGAAATGATAGAGAATCTTTTTCCGATCATAACGCCACAAAAAGTTTGAAATTTGATCGAAAACTAACAGAATTATGCTTTCGCGAAGTTAGCGGTAGCCATGACACTTACGCATCGGCGATTTCGCCCACTTTGAGCTCTATTTTCGGCACATTCCAATGTTTCAGTCTACTAAAATTATAGCTATGTCGCTAGAACTCCACTTCTTCTATCGATTGAGTACAAGAAACCACCTATTTACCAATTTTAACTACCCAAAATAGTGGTCAGAATATGGCAATTTGGCCAATTTCACACAAATTTCAAACGATGCCAATTTCAAAATAGGATCCATAATAAACAAGGCAGACATTCCTGGGACTAAAATAACGTCTTCTGTTCATTAGTCACATCTCCAGGCCCTCTTACATTACTTTTGCTTTCCATTTTGAATTTTTATTCTCACAAAAAATAGAAGATTTAATGTTATGTATACAACTGCATCATTGTAAAAATGGTATAAATAATATCAGAGCACTTGTGCATGAATATTAGACTCGCCAGATGATGTGTATTGACGCATGGTGTGATTTGTTTACTCTTGAACATCATCAAAATCGAACATTTTCGCTACTTTGAGCTCAATTTCAAGGTACTTGTTATTGTCAAACCAATCAAAATCATCTCTATTTCTGTAATATATCTTCCAGTCTATCAAATGAGAACAAGAAAAGAGAATACAACAATAAATACCATACGAAAATAGACTGCAAAGTCGCTGTTTTAAACCAAAAACACGGTCAGAGTTTTTTTCTCATTATGCACCGTGTGGTGCAGGATTTTTTATACTGCGCACACTGACCGCACAGACCCATTCTATCACATCTAGGCCTAACAGCCTGTTTCTGCTTGATTTGAGGGCGCTAGAATTTAGGAGTACTAGTACATCAATAACCCCAGTGCGTAAGACGTACTAGTACGACCAAAACCCCGAAAGGGTTAACAGTTATACTCAACAGACTTATTCCCCTATCATTTTTGCACTCTCTTTTGTCCCCTTTGCCTTTATACAAAGGAACTATGCACGCTCTCTGCCAATCCCTAGGTACCTTACCCTCTTCCATACACTTATTAAATAAAAGCACCAACAGCTCTGAAACTATATCCCCACCTGCTTTAACATTTCTATCCTTATCCCATCAATCCCACCTCCCATTCCCCCTTTCATTCTACCTACTGCCTCACAAACTTACACCACACTCACAACTGGCTCTTCCTCACTCCTACAAGATGTTATTCCTTCTTGCCCTATACACAAAATCACTGCTTCCCTATCTTCACCAACATTTAACAATTAATCAAAATATTTCCTCCATCTTCCTGATACCTCTAACTCTCCATTTAATAACTCTCCTCTCCAATTTTTAACAATCAAATCCATTCGTTCCCTAGGCTTCCACAACTTATTAATCTCACTCCAAAACTTTTTCTTATTTTCAACAAAATTTGTTGATACCATCTCACCCACTCTCTCAATTGCTCTCTTTTTACATTGCTTCACCACTCTCTTAAAATCTCTTTTTCTCTCCATATACTCCTCCCTCCTTGCATCATTTTATTTTGTAAAAACCTCTCATATGCTAACTTTTTCTCCCTTACTACTCTCTTTACATCATCATTCCACTAATCGCTCTTCTTCCCTCCCGCACCCACTTTCCTGTAACCATAAAGGTAGTAGGTTGGTAGACAGCAACCATTCGAAGAGTTTACTACCGTCCTACCAAGTGAGTGTAAAAAGGAAGCCTGTATTTGTTTTACATGATGGTAGGATTGCTGGTGTCTTTTTTTTTCTGTCTCATAAACATGCAAGATTTCAGGTATGTCTTGCTACTTCTACTTACACTTAGGTCACACTATACATACGTGTACACGTTTAGGTATACACACATCTGAGTTTTTTCTTTGATTTTATCTTAATAGTTCTTGTTCTTATTACTTTTCCTTTCATATCCATGGGGAAGTGGAATAAGAATCTTTCCTCTGTAAGCCATGCGTGTTGTAAACGTCAACTAAAATGCCGGGAACAATAAGCTAGTAACCCCTTTTCCTGTATAACTTACTAAAAAGAAAAAGAAGAAAACCGTCAAATTCTGATGTTTGAATGTGCATGGATGTTGTGCGAATGATAAGAAAGAGATGATTGTGGAAGTTATGAATGAGAAGAAGCTGAATGTCCTGGCCTTAAGTGAAACAAAGCTGAATGGGGTAGGAGAGTTTCAGTGGGGAGAAATAAATGGGATTAGGTCAGGGGTTTCAAACATAGTTAGAGCTAAAGAAGAAGTAGCAATAATGTTGAAGAATAAGTTATGGCAGGAAAAGAGGGAATATAAATGTATCAATTCAAGGATTATGCGGTGTAAAATAAGGGTTGGATGTGAAAAGTGGGTTATATTAAGTGTTTATGCACCTGGAGAAGAGAGAAGTATAGTGTAGGGAGAGAGAGATTTTGGGAAATGTTGAATGAGTGCGTGGGGAGTTTTGAACAAAATGAGAGAGTACTTGTGGTTGGGGATCTCAATGCTAAAGTGGGTAAAAATGTTGTGGAGGGAGTAGTAGGTAAATTTGGGGTGCTAGGGGTAAATGAAAATGGGGAGCCTTTAATTGAGCTATGTGTAGAAAGAGGTTTGGTAATAAGCAATACATATTTTATGAAAAAGAGGATAAGTATACAAGATATGATATACAGTAGACCCTCATTTAGCACGGTAGTTACGTTCCTGAAAACATCGTGTTAGGTAAAATCGTGTTAGATAATTAGAATAACTTATGGGAAAAATAGGGTTATGTTCCTAGGAGTCCCCAAAAAGCCAAACAAGTTGTTTTAGACCAACAGATCTTGCAAAAATTGAAGGCGAATATGTAATTGTAGTTCATTGTCGTGATATATTACTGCTTAAGACTACAAATGTAATAGAAATAATAGTATTTCTTACCTTAAATTGTGGGTAATGATGTTTGTGGATGATTGTAAAGAGAGTGGAGAGTTATGCTGTGGCCCTACTGGGCTGAGGTGGATGGTAGAGGTTCTGGTACTGAAGTCGATGGTTGTACTAGTGTCTAACTTTAAGTCATTCAGTCAGTCAAATCATTCAGTAAGTCAGGCAAGTCATTCAGTAAGTCAGGCAAGTCATTCAGTAAGTCAGGCAAGTGATTCAGTAAATCAGGCAAGTGATCCAGTAAGTCTGTCAAGTGATACAGTAAGTCAGTCAAGTGATTCAGTAAGTCAGTCAAGTGATTCAGTAAGTCAGTCAAGTGATTCAGTAAGTCAGTCAAGTGATTCAGTAAGTCAGTCAAGTGATTCAGTAAGTCAGTCAAGTCATTCAGTAAGTCAGTCAAGTCATTCAGTAAGTCAGTCAAGTCATTCAGTCAAGTTAACAAGTCATTCAGTCTAGTCAGTAAGTCATTCAGTCTAGTCAGTAAGTCATTCAGTCAAGTCAGTCTGTCAGACTTATGTTTACCTCTTTTTATGTGTACAAAGATTTATCAAAATGCAATGAAAATGAGAAAATGTATGTAAATAAACATAGCCAGCTTCCCGATTATTGTCGTCCTGCACGCGTATGAATCAAACTGAACGCTGGGAGGGATGCGTGGGTGGGTGAAGGTGGCTGGGGATAGCAGTAGGACTCCCCCACTGACTCAATGGTCTAACCCACCGCGGGCGACCGCGCGCTCAAAACATTGTTACCTGCAGCGAATCGTGTAATATCAAGTTTACGTCGTGTTAGATAAAAATGAGCCGCAATTCTTCAATTGTGTAATACCCAAATCGTGCAACATAAAGTCGTGCTAAATGAGGGTATACTGTAGCACGTAATGAAAGTAGTTTGTTAGATTATGTACTGGTGGATAAAGGGTTGATGGGTAGACTTCAGGATGTACGTACATGTTTATAGAGGGGCAACGGATATATTGGATAATTATTTAGTTGTAGCTACAGTTAGAGTAAGAGGTAGTTGGGACATAAGGAAAATGGCAACAGCAAGAGAGAGGTGAAAGTGTATAAACTAAGGGAGAAGAAAGTTAGGGCGAGATATAATCAACTACAGTGGACCCTCGGTTAACGAATACCCCGAAATCATGCAATTATGTAAGTATAATTTTGTAAGTTCTTGGGAAGTGATTTTGGGGTCTGAAATAGACTAACCTACGTGAAATTTTCCAGTGAGAATTGTCGAAATGGCACTGAGCAGACTTCAGGAGTGAAGTTTTTACAAAACTCGGGGGTCCACTGTACAGTGGACCCTCGGTTTTCGCTGAAAATTCTTTCCAGAATGCTGTTTGAGTGCCGTTACCGAACGAATTTGTTCAAATAAGGACAAATGTAAATTAGATTAGTCATTTCAGACCCCCAAAAATACACTTATAAAAGCACTTACGAAAATATACTTACATAATTGTTCGAGTTTGGAGGTGAACGAAAACCGAGGGTCCACTGCATTGGCAGAAAGGTGGGTAAATCCAAATATGAATAGCAAGGGGGTAGAAGAGAGTTGGTATAGTTTTAAAAATGCAGTATTAGAATGTGGGGCAGAAGTTTGTGGCTATAGGAAGGTGGGTACAGGAGAAAAGAGGAGTGACTGATGAGATAAACAAGTTAAGAAAGCCTAGAGAACGAATGGATTTGTCAGTTAAAACAGAGTAGGAGAGTTAGTAGATGGGAAGCTGGAGGTATTGTAGATGGCAGGAATATTTTGAGGAACATTTAAATGTTGATGAAGAAAGAGAGGACGAAATTTCATGCACTGGTCAGGGAGGAATAACATCTTTTAGGAGTGAAGTAGAGCAGGATGTGAGTGTGGGAGAGATGCGTGAGGCATTAAGTAGAATGAAAGGGGGTAAAGCAGCAGGAACTGACGGGATCATGACAGAAATGTAAAAAGCAAGGGAAGATATTGTGTTGGAGTGGGAGACGGCCGACTTGTTGAAAAAAAAAAAAAATGTATAAAAGAGGGGAAGGTACTTAAGGATTGGCAGAGAGCATGTATAGTTCCTTTATATAAAGAAAAGGGTGACAAAAGAGATTGTAAAAATTATAGGGGAATAAGTTTACTGAGTACTTTCGTATTTCATTTTGGGCCACCCCACTTCGGTGGGAAACGGCCGACATGTTGAAAGAAGAAGAAGTTTACTGAGTATACCAGGTAAAGTGTATGGCAGGGTTATTATTCAAAGAATTAGAGGTAAGACAGAGAGTAGGATTGCAGATGAGCAAGGAGGCTTTAGAGTGGGTAGGGAATGTGTAGATCAAGTGTTTACAGTGAAGCATATATATGAACAGTATTTAGATAAAGGTAGAGAAGTTTTTATTGCATTTATGGATTTAGAAAAGGCATATGATAGAGTGGATAGGGGAGCAATGTGGCAAATGTTGCAAGTGTATGGAATAGGTAGTAAGTTACTGAAGGCTGTAAAGAGTTTTTATGAGGACAGTGAGGCTCAGGTTAGGGTGTGTAGGAGAGAGGTAGATTACTTCCCGGTAAAAGTAGGTCTTAGACAGGGATGTGTAATGTCACCATGGTTGTTTAATATATTTATAGATGGGGTTGTAAAAGAAGTAAATTCTAGGGTGATGGGTGGGATTAAATTATGGAGAATTAAATGCAAAATGGGAGTTGACACAGTTACTTTTTGCTGATGATACTGTGCTTATGGGAGATTCTAAAGAAAAGTTGCAAAGGTTAGTGGACGAGTTTGGGAGAGTGTGTAAAGGTAGAAAGTTAAAAGTGAACATAGATAAGAGTAAGGTGATGAGGGTATCAAACGATTTAAATAAAGAAAAATTGGATATCACAATGAAGAGAGGGATTATGGAAGAAGTAAATGTTTTCAGATATTTGGGAGTTGATGTGTTAGTGGATGGGTTTATGAAGGATGAGGTTAACCATAGAATTGATGAAGGAAAAAGGTGAGTGGTGCATTGAGGTATCTGTGGAGACAAAAACGTTATCCATGGAGGCAAAGAAGGGAATGTACGAAAGTATAGTGGTACCAACACTCTTATATGGGTGTGAAGCATGGGTTGCAAATGCTGCAGCGAGGAGGAAGCTGGAGGCAGTGGAGATGTCCTGTCTAAGGGCAATGTGTGGTGTAAATATTATGCAGAAAATTCTGAATGTGGAAATTAGGAGATGTGGAGTTACTAAAAGTATTTGTCAGAGGGCTGAAGAAGGGTTGTTGAGGTGGTTTGGTCATTTAGAGAGAATGGATCAAAGTAGAATGACTTGGAGAGCGTATAAATCTGTAGGGAAGGAAGGCGGTAGGGGTCGTCCTAGAAAAGGTTGGAGGGAAGGGGTAAAGGAGGTTTTGTGGGCGAGGGGCTTGGACTTCCAGCAAGCATGTGTGAGCGGGTTAGATAAGAGTGAATGGAGACGAATGGTTTTTGGGACATGACGATCTGTTGGAGTGTGAGCAGGGTAACATTTTGTGAAGGGATTCAGGGAAACCAGTTAATTGATTTAATTGGACTTGAGTCCTGGAAATGGGAAGTACAATGCCTTCATTTTAACCCTTTCAGGGTTATTGACGTACTAGTACGGCTTACGCCCTGGGGTTATTGACGTACTAGTACGCCTAAATTCTAGCGCCCTCAAATCAAGCAGAAACAGGCTGTTAGGCCTAGATGTGATAGAATGGGTCTGTGCGGTCAGTGTGCGCAGTATAAAAAAAATCCTGCACCACACAGTGCATAATGAGGAAAATAAAACTCTGACCATGTTTTTGGTTTAAAACAGCGACTTTGCAGTCTATTTTCGTATGGTATTTATTGATGTATTCTCGTTTTCTTGGTCTCATTTGATAGATTGGAAGATATATTACAGAAATAGAGATGATTTTGATTGGTTTGACAATGACAAGTACCTTGAAATTGAGCTCAAAGTAGTGAAAATGTTCGATTTTTGACGATGTTCAGGAGTAAACAAATCACACCATGCATCCAATACACATCAACTGGCGAGTCTAATATTCATGCACAAGTGCTATATTATTATTTATACCATTTTTACAATGATGCAGTTGTATACATAACAGTAAATCTTCTATTTGTTTGCGAGAATAAAAATTCAAAATGAAAAGCAAAAGTAATGTAAGAGGGGCCTGGAAACGTGACTAATGAACAGAGAAGACGTTATTTTAGTGCCAGGAATGTCTGCCTTGTTTATTCTGGACCCTATTTTGAAACTGGCATCGTTTGAAATTTGTGTGAAATTGGCCAAATTGCCATTTTCTGACCACTATTTTGGGTAGTTGTAATAGGTAAATAGGCAGTTTCTTGTATTCAATTGATAGAAGAAATGGAGTTCTAGCGAAATAGCTCTAATTTTAGTTGCCTGATACATTGGAATCTGCCGAAAATAGGGCTCAAAGTGGGCGAAATCGCCGATGCGTAAGTGTCATGGCTGCCGCTAACTTCGCGAAAGCATAATTCCGTTAGTTTTCGATCAAATTTCATAATTTTTGTGGCGTTATGATCGGAAAAAGATTCTCTATCATTTCATAAGAAAAAATATATTTTTTATTTTTTTTAAATTCTTGGACCCTGAGAACGAGTTTCGGAGACCCCCCTTGGACCCGGAAAGGGTTAAAGGAGGGGTCTGAGATAGTGACAGCTGGGAGGGACTATTCTCAGCTGTCGTATTTGAGCTCCTCTGCAAAGACAGTGATTATGTATGAGTGTGGTGAAAGTGTTGAATGATGATGAAAGTATTTTCTTTTTGGGGATTTTCTTTCTTTTTGGGTCACCCTGCCTCGGTGAGAGACGGCCGACTTGTTGAAGAAAAAAAAAAAAAAAACACTCCAAAACTATATCCCCACCTGCTTTTAACATTTCTATCATTATCCCATCAATCCCAGCTGCCTTTTTTCCCTTTCATTCTACCCACTGCCTCACGAACTTCCCCCACACTCACAACTGGCTCTTCCACACTCCTACAAGATGTTATTCCTCCTTGCCCTATACACAAAATCACAGCTTCCCTGTCTTCATCAACATTTAACAACTCCTCAAAATATTCCCTCCATCTTCCCGATACCTCTAACTCTCCATTTAATAACTCTCCTCTCCTATTTTTAACTGTCAAATTCATTTGTTCCCTATGCTTCCTCAACTTATTAATCTCACTCCAAAACTTTTTCTTATTTTCAACAAAATTTGTTGATAACATCACACCCACTCTCTCATTTGCTCTCTTTTTACATTGCTTCACAACTCTCTTAACCTCTCTTTTTCTCTCCATATACTCTTCCCTCCTTGCATCACTTCTACTTTGTAAAAACCTCTCATATGCTAACTTTTTCTCACTTACTACTCTCTTTACATCATCATTTCACCAAACGCTCTTCATCCCTCTTGCACCCACTTTCCTGTAAACACAAACTTATGCTGAACACTCTAACACTACATTTTTAAATCTACCCCATACATCTTCGACCCCATTGCCTACACTCTCACTAGCCTATCTATCCTACAATAGTTGTTTATATCTTACCCTAACTGCCTCCTCTTTTAGTTTATAAACCTTCACCTTTCTCTTACTTACTGGTTCTATTTTCCTTGTATCCCATCTACCTTTTACTCCCACTGTAGCTATAACTAAAAAGTGATCTGATATATCTGTGGCCCCTCTATAAACATGTACATCCTGAAGTCTACTCAACAGTCTTTTATCTACCAATACGTAGTCCAACAAACTACTGTCATTACGCCCTACATCATATCTTGTATACAGTGGTCCTTGACTATCGTAATTAATCCGTTCCAGGAGCTATTACTTAACACGAAAATTACGTAATTCGAAACCTTTTTTCCAATAAGAAATAATGTAAATACAATTAATCCGTTCCACCCAAAAATATTCACATACATGTACTAAATAATAAAAAACAATACTATATATATATACATTTACTTACCTTTATTGAAGTGTTGCAGGCATCTGGAAGATAGGGATGATGACAGGGGCAGGGAGTTAGTGGTTGGAAGGGGAATCCCCCTCCAAAAGAACTTCAGGTAACAAATCCCTCTCTGGGGTTAGTTCCCTTCTTGGTCTTTTAATGCCACTAGGACCAGCTTGAGAGTCACTAGACCCCTTCCTGGTGAAGTAACTGTCCACAGTCCTCTGTTTCTGGCGACTCTTCAACATTTTCCTGAAGTACAACATGGCTCTGTCACTGAAGTGGTTGCACAGAAGACTCATTTCAGCTTGCTCAGGGGGGTGTCTTTCAACAAATGTCTGCAACTCATTCCACTTTGTACACAACTCCTTAAGCACTGAGGTAGGCACCTCCTCCTCTCTCTCTCCCTCCTCCTGTGAAGCAATAACCTCAGCTGTGGTCTGTTGCTGTTCCAGATGAAGCTCTTGCAGCTCTTCAGTTGTTAGCTCTACCCTGTGCTCCTCCACCAACTCTTCCACATCCTCACCACTCACCTCCAACCCCAGGCTGTTCCCCAATGCCACAATATCTTCCACAACAGGCACAGGGTCAGCACCTCAAATCCTTCAAAATCCCTCTTTCAACACAATCCGGCCACAGTGGTCTCCAAGCAGAGTTCAAAGTCCTGGAAGTCACTCCCTCCCAAGCCTTACCTATAAGGCCTATGCAATGCACGATATTGAAGTGTTCTTTCCAGAAC
Organism: Cherax destructor; assembly: GCA_009830355.1. Classification (NCBI taxonomy): domain Eukaryota; kingdom Metazoa; phylum Arthropoda; class Malacostraca; order Decapoda; family Parastacidae; genus Cherax; species Cherax destructor. Next base: position 190,829 of record WNWK01002032.1, on the reverse strand, counting down.
TCTCTTAGGGTCAATTCAGTGTCTGAGGTCACATTAAAGCACTTCTGAAACACTGCTTTGGTGTACAGTTTCTTGAAGTTTGCAATGACCTGCTGGTTCCATGGGCTGGATGAGAGGAGTGGTGTTAGGAGGCAAGAACTTCACTCTGATGAAATTTAAGTTGACAGGCAACAACTCTTGCAAGTTGTGAGGATGAGCAGGAGCATTGTCCAGTACCAGGAGGCACTTGAGTCCCAATTTCTTTTCCAGGAGGTATTTCTTCACACTAGGGCCAAACACTCCAGTCAACCATTCCTTGAAAATCTCCATAGTGACCCATGCCTTGGTGTTAGCCTTCTAATGCACACACAATTTATTCTTGTCAACACTGTGTTTCTTGAAGGGTCTGGGATTTTCTGAGTGATACACCAGTAAAGGCTTCACTTTAAAATCACCACTGGCATTGGCACACATCATAGGAGTTAGTCTGTCTTTCATAGGCTTGTGTCCTGGCTGTGCCTTTTCCTCCTGAGTAATGAAGGTCCTGTTGGGCATTTTCTTCCAAAACAGGAATGTTTCATCACAATTAAACACTTGTTGGGGTTCAAATTTTTCAGTGTCTACGAACCCCTTGAATTCCTGCACAAATTCTTCAGCTGCACGTTTGTCTGAGCTGGTTGCCTCACCATGCCTCACAACACTGTGTATGCCACTATGTTTCTTAAACCTCTCAAACCAGCCTTTGCTGGCTTTAAAATCACTCGCCTCACCACTGGTTGCAGGCATTGTCTTGACAAGATCTGCGTGCAACTTCCTTGCCTTTTCACAAATTATCACCGTGAAAATACTATCACCCGCTATCTGTTTTTCATTGATCCACACCATCAACAACTTCTCAACCTCATCCACTGTTTTTGATCTATTTTTCGTTAACATATCAACCCCTTTTGCAACATAAGCTTCCTTGATCTCATTTCTCTTTGCCAGGATAGAGCTGATAGTAGATGGAGTTTTCTTGTACATCCTGGCAAGCTCACTCAGACGGACGCCACTCTCATGTTTTTCTATAATATCTTTCTTCAGTTCGATGGTGTTCCTCACTTTCTTTACCACAGGAGTGCCACTAGGAAGCTTCTTTGGACCCATGGTGACTTATTTCACAGTGACAATCACTAAACCACCAAAAAAGACACCAAATGTATTGTGAATGTTTGAAAGAGCGAGCTAGGTAATCTTCTCTGAATGGTAAACAACGCTTCACTGGCGGGCATCCTGCGTATTGCGCAGGCGCGGAGCAGGCAGACAGGTCTAATACGTTACGATACACGAGTCCATTTACGATACACAAAATCGAAAAGCTTACGTAACACGAGTTTTACGATTTACGAGCCTTATGATACTCGGGGGTCCACTGTACTTATTTATCCTCTTTTTCTTAAAATATGTATTACCTATAACTAAACCCCTTTCTATACAAAGTTCAATCAAAGGGCACCCATATCATTTACACCTGGCACCCCAAACTTACCTACCACACCCTCTCTACATGTTTCTCCTACTTTAGCATTTAGGTCCCCTTGTGATGTAGGTTGTGCTTGTGAGGTCGACCCAATTAGCCACACCTTACCTTGGTAAATAGCTGTTAGACACGCCTCTTGGCTTAAGTCTCCAGTCTTTTTGTCTTTTGAACTAGCGTCAGGTTTCGGAGTCGGGTCAAAGCACGTGATGCACTCCTCATTGGCGGGATGCTTGGAGGACAATATAAGGCCAAGGAAACAACTAGAGAGGGACATTCGAGCAGGCTCTGGGCACGACATTTTCTAGCACAGCTGCTGCCTGTGTGCACAGCTCTGGGAGAGAGCTGCTGGAGAGTCTCTGGAGGAGACTGTTGGAGACACTGGCAGAGTACTGGGTTGGAGCAGTGCTGTCCTCATGCTGTGGCTAGAAGTGTGACTGAATTCCTGTGGTGAACTGTCCTCTGAACTATATTGTAAGTTATATTCTGTTTTGTCAGTTAATTAACTTCCCTGTCTCCCTGCTTATGTGTACAATCCCCATTTATCTAAACTCAATAGTGTTCTCCTGTTTCCAAATAAATTATTGTACAAGGACTTAATAATAAACTGTGTTTGAGTGTAATAGAAATATTCACTGTCCCCGTTATATTCTTATTATTCTTTATTCTTATACTTTATTTTTATATTTTATTTCAAGTACTGAGAGGGTGAGTAGTGGTAGAGATAATGAGAGGTGATGGTGTAGTCACCAGTGACCTCATATTACCTCCGCTCCTTACTCGACCCACCTCTCCTGCCTACTCCCTGCCCCCCTTTACTCCCTTATTCCTCTCAATTATCCCTCTGTTCCCTTACCCCCCTCCATGACACCCTACCACAATTACTCTCTCACTTGGTTCACAAGTTCCTATACATTCAATTAACATCTCCCAAAAACTCTCTCTCTCCTCTACACTCCTCTCTTCTCCAGGTGCATACACGCTTATTATGACCCACTTTTCGCATCCGACCCTTATTTTAATCCACATAATCCTTGAATTTACACATTTACGTTCCCTCTTCTCCTTCCATAACTGATCCTTCAACATTATTGCTACCCCTTCCTTAGCTCTAACTCTCTCAGATACTCCTGACTTAATCCCATTTATTTCTCCCCACTGAAAGTCGCCTACCCCCTTCAGCTTTGTTTCGCTTAGGGCCAGGACATCCAACTTCTTTTCATTCATAACATCAGCAATCATCTCTTTTTTATCATCCGCACTACATTCACGCACATTCAAACATCCCAGTTTTATAAAGTTTTTCTTCTTCTCTTTTTTAGTAAATGTGTACAGGAGAAGGGGTTACTAGCCTATTGCTCCCGGCATTTTAGTCGCCTCATACGACACGCATGGCTTACGGAGGAAAGATTCATTTCCACTTCCCCATGGACAATAGAGAAAATAAAAAGAACAAGAGCTATTAAGAAAAAGAAGAAAAACCTAGATGTGTGTATGTATATATATGCATGTGCATGTCTGTGTAGTGTGACCTAAAGTGTAAGTAGAAGTAGCTAGATATACCCGTTATCCAGCGCATTTATGAGACAGAAAAAAGACACCAGCAATCCTACCATCATGTAAAACAGTTTCAGGTTTCTGTTTCACAGTCACCTGGCAGGATGGTAGTACCTCCCTGGGTGGTTGCTGTCCACCAACCACTTCCCCATGGAGAATATTAGAAATAAAGAAGAACAAGAACCATTAAGAAAAAGAAGAAAAACATAGATGTGTGTATGTATGTATGTATGAATATATGCATGTACATGCCTGTGTCCTAGGTAGTAGGTTGGTAGACAGCAACCGCCCAGGGAGGTACTACCGTCCTGCCAAGTGAGTGTAAAACGAAAGCCTGTAATTGTTTTACATGATGGTAGGATTGCTGGTGTCTTTTTTCTGTCTCATAAACATGCAAGATTTCAGGTACATCTTGCTACTTCTACTTACACTTAGGTCACACTACACATTCATGTACAAGCATATATATACACACCCCTCTGGGTTTTCTTCTATTTTCTTACTAGTTCTTGTTCTTATTTCCTCTTATCTCCATGGGGAAGTGGAACAGAATTCTTCCTCCGTAAGCCATGCGTGTCGTAAGAGGCGCCTAAAATGCCTGGAGCAAGGGGCTAGTAACCCCTTCTCCTGAATAAATTACTAAATGTAAAAGGAGAAACTTTCGTTTTTCCTTTTGGGCCACCCTGCCTCGGTGGGAGACGGCTGACGTGTTGAAAGGAAAGAACATGCCTGTGTAGTGTGACCTAAGTGTAAGTAGAAGTGCAAGATATACCTGTTATCCAGCATGTTTATGAGACAGAGAAGAGGGACACAAGCAATTCTACCACAATGTAAAAAGTGTTATAGTAACTCAGATTGTGTAGCTGTGATTTGTTTCTATTGGTTTCGTTCAATTTGGTCAAGAAATAGTTATTTTTCTATATAGATGCTTTAATGCATGAATCCCACACCTCCTAACCCCAAATTAACTCTCACTAGAAAGCCTTGTGTGACTGAGGCTTTGTCCCATATAATCTGGATAATCAATTTTTTTTTCTAATTTGTTGTCTTGTAACAATTGCTTTGGTTACAATCCTTATCAGACTGTGTGATGATTTTCTCTCATACTTATCCTTCTGATGTAGATATGTATTGTAGTATGTACAGAAAAACCCCACTAAAAGAATTTGCAATTTTGGACAAAAAAATTAGCCGGACAAATGATGTATGTATTCGACAAAATTAACGAAACTCCATAATTCCACATTTCTGTTCACAGCGATAGTGCCCGGTTGTCATTTGAAGTACTGAGCCAAGCTCGCTAAGTACAACTGAAATCTCTGACGAAAGTAAGTGAAGGCCCATTACCCACTTACGAATTCTTAGAGAAAGTATCATAAGGGACCAGCATCAACGTGGTAAACAAGTGAAGCTAGATACAGTGGAACCTCTGCTTATGAGTTTAATACGTTCTGTGACCTAGCTCATAACCCAATCTGCTCATATGCTGAGTCAATTTTCCTCATTTAAATTAACTGAAATGCCATTAATCCGTTCCAGTGGAATTCTTGCTCTCAGGAGGCAGGACAAAATACAGTGGACCCTCGGTTTTCGCCGAAAATTCGTTCCAGAATGCTGCTCAAGTGCCATTACCGAACAATTTCTTCCTAGAAATAATGTCACGTAGGTTAGTCTATTTCAGACCCCAAAATACACTTGCAACAGCACTTATGAAAATACACTTATATAAATGTTCGAGTTTGGAGATGCACGAAAACCGAGGGACCCCTGTACAGTGGACCCCCGGATTTCGTACTGCTCCAAACTCAAACAATTATGTAAGTGTATTTTTGTAAGTGCTTTTATAAGTGTATTTTTGGGAGTCTAAAAGGACTAATCTAATTTACATTATTCCTTATGGGAGCAAATTCGTTCGGTAACGGCACTCAAACAGCATTCTGGAACGAATTATTGACGAAATCTGGGGGTCCACTGTACTTCAATATTTCGCTAATACCAACTCTATGACTTATTTATCTATCACAATTCATCTAATATGACATAATAAGAAATATAAATAACATAGAACCTGATATATACTCTAGAATGAATAAAATATGCCATTATGTGACAAGTGGTGGCGGCCATTCTGGCTCCCACTCTGAAAACATCTTCCCATGCTTCCCCTTCTGAGGTGTTATTATAAGAGAAAACAGTGTGTTTGTGAGGCTCACTTGTTATTATAGTCTTATTATAATTATTATTATAGTATTATAATTATGGAAAAATAAACACATAAGCAGTATAATGTGATCCTTTATTGACAACGTTTCGCCCATACAGTGGGCTTTGTCAAGTCACAAATAGATCTGTTTGTGACTTGATAAAGCCCACTGTGTGGGCAAAAGATTGTCAATAAAGGATCACATTATACTGCTTGCGTGTTTATTTTTCCAGTGTCGGTATTTTATACCATTTATTTCCATAGTATTATAATTATTATTATACGCATTATTATTATTATTATTATAACGGGGAAACACTAAACCCGTAGGATTATACAGCGCCTGTGGGGGGAGAAGGAAGAAAGGTATTCAGGCTCAATTTAGGGAACTGGAGCACAGATACAATTCTCTAGATCAAGAGCCCCTCACCAGCATCAAGTAACCTCCATTGAGGGGAAAGCTCGCAACCTGAACTTTGGCTCGCATCCAGTAGCAAAAAATCAACCGAGTGGTGGCTCGTATCCTGAAAAACTCGCATAGTGGGCAACTTGTAAGCCGAGGTTCCACTGTACATCCTATGAACCTATTCCTCTTTCAACATATAAACCACCTACATCTACTCGGCCATCTACATCACGGCCACCTGCGCCTTCTCAGCCACCTATGTCTTTTCAGCCATCTGCATCTTCTCAGCCACCTACGTTTTTCAGCCATCTGCATCCTTCTCAGCTGCTTACGTCTTCTCAGCCACCACGTCTTTTCAGCCATCTGCATCTTCTCAGCCACCTACGTTTTTCAGCCATCTGCATCCTTCTCAGCTGCTTAAGTCTTCTCAGCCAGCTGTGTCTTCTCAGCCACCATGTCTTTTCAGCCATCTGCATCTTCTCAGCCACCTACGTTTTTCAGCCAACTGCGTCCTTCTCAGCTGCTTACATATTCTCTGCTGCCTACATCCTCTCAGCTGCCTACGTCTTCCAAGCCATCTGCGTCTTTTCACCTGTCTGTGTCTTCTCAGTCATTGGTATCTTCTCAGCTCTGGTTGTCTGCTGCATCAGCAGACCAGGTCCACTACTTCATAAGACAACCGGACAATCATGAAATATTTATTTCGTGATTTCCTTCCCTATTAGTCCATTAACCCCTTAATTGTCCAAACGCAGACCTATGTTACCGCAAGCGCTCCAAACGTAGATCAACATTTTATTTTTCCTGCCTCCAAATTTGGCACGGTTGGCCTGAGATGCCTGGTCTGCACAGAATGGGTCTTAACACTCGGTGTGCGCAGTATTAAAAAATCTGGGACCACTTAGTACCTTGTGGGAGCACCAGTTCAACTGAGCGCCAGATAAAGCAAACAGCGTGGCAAACACCAGGAATTCACTGATATCATGTCCTATTAACCCTTTGACTGTTTCGGTCGTATATATACGTCTTACGAGCCACTGTTTCAGACGTATCTATACGCCTAAATTCTAGCGGCCTCAAATCAAACAGGAGAAAGCTGGTAGGCCTACATGTGAGAGAATGGGTCTGTGTGGTCAGTGTGCGCAGTATAAAAAAAATCGGGCAGCCAGTGGTGCATTGTGGGAACGCCATTTCAGTAGTCCTTGTTCAGCATGCCTAGCTGTAAGAATTATCTGACTCCCCGGCGCATCTGGGACTGTTTTCTTCCTCAGTGATAGCTCTAACACAGATGGAAGTGTCTCTGAAGATGAATTTCATGGTTTTGAGGACTTTGTGACCGAAAGCAATGCCCAGGATACCAGAAGGAAGGAAGGAAAAAAGAAAGAAAGTAAGGAAGGAAGAGATGAGAGGAAGGAAGGAAGGAAATAAGAGATGAAAGGAAGTAAAGAAGGAAGGAAGGAAAGAAAGAAAGGAAGTAGAGATGAGAGGAAGGAAAGAACAAAAGAAGAAAGAAAGAAAGGAGATGAGAGGAAGTCCACACACTTCAAGTGGTAAGGGAAGTTGATGGAAAGTGTCCAGTCATTATATGTGTATATATATTATAGAACAATAGAAATAGGTTGGTAGGTAAGTAAGTAGGTAGGCAAGTAGGTAGGCAAGTAGGTAGGTAAGTAGGTAAGCAAGTAGGTACGTAAGTAGGTACGTAAGTAGGTACGTAAGTAGGTACATAAGTAGGTACATAAGTAGGTACGTAATTAGGTAAGTAAGTAGGTACATAAGTAGGTACGTAATTAGGTAAGTAAGTAGGTAGGAAGGACTGTGGGGAAGAAGAGCTTGGGACCCCATGGGTGTTGACAGGTGAGTGGTGGTATAATATGTCATTTTGACAGCAGCCGCACCCTGACTCAGCATATTTACAAGTCCACACACTCACAACAACCAGCTTCCAGAAGCCTAATATCAGTTCTATGAAGTGTCCAGTGACTATATATGTGTATATATAGAAACCAGAAGGACGGAAGGAAGGAGATGAAAGAAAGGAAGGAAGGTAGGTAGGAAGGAATGTAGGAAGGAAGGTTGGAAGGAAGGAAGGAAGGTTGGAAGGAAGGTTGGAAGGAAGGTAGGAAGGAATGTAGGAAGAAAGGAAGGAATGACGACCCAGAAACAACAACCAGCTTCCAGAAGCATATAGCAGTTCTAGGCACGTGTCCAGTGACTGTGTGTGTATTTATAGAAACCAGAAGGAAGAAAGGAAGGACGAGATGAAAGGAAAGAAGGAAGGAAGGAAGGAAGGTAGGTAGGTAGGTAGGTAGGTAGGTAGGTAGGTAGGTAGGTAGGTAGGTAGGTAGGTAGGTAGGTAGGTAGGTAGGTAGGTAGGTAGGTAGGTAGGAAGGAAGGAAGGAAGGAAGGAAGGAAGGAAGGAAGGAAGGAAGGAAGGAAGGAAGGAAGGAAGGAAGGAAGGAAGGTAGAAAGGAAGGTAGAAAGGAAGGTAGAAAGGAAGGTAGGAAGGAATGTAGGAAGAAAGGAAGGAATGTAGGAAGGAAGGAATGACGACCCAGACGACCATCAACCTAGGATAACTACCTAACACAACTGCCAGCTGCTACTTTGAAGAAAACTGCTCAGAAGAGATGTTTTGTCTGTGCATATACAAAAAAACACCCACAAAAATGCAGAGACATTCGTTTTATGTGTGAGGAATGTAAAACACCACTGTGCATGGAACCATGTTTCAAAGAGTTCCACAAGCTGCAGAACTTCTATGAACATGTCCAGTGACTGTACATTTGTATATATATTATAGAACAATAGTAATAAAGATTTTTTTGTATTGTTCATTTGTGTAAACAAGTTTTGTAAACAATATAAAGATACTAATGTTTATACTATTATTGTGTTGCATACAACGAATGTATATATATACATTGCACCTTATCTTGGCCTCACAGGCCACATAAGTTACGTAAAATAAGAAAATAGTGAAAAAAACAAGAAATCTATGAATGGAAGTAAACAAATGTTTACTGAGTGAGCGGCAGTCGCCGATGTTGCCATACGTGGCTCATTTTCTGCCAACTTTACACCTCCATATCTTGGTAAGTATTGATGGCAAAAATCTGTTTTTAGGATAAAAACAATCAGAAAAATAATCTTAACATTTTGATAAGAAAAAATAATTTTTTTTTTTTTTGAATATTTTGCGACAACAGAATGGCACTCAGGATTGAGGGTTGCGACAGTCAAGGGGTTAACACTCCCCTTTTAAGAGGAAAGTGACGATGACCCCGAGTTTAGTGGCTTTGAGGTGGATGTGGCCACAAGTGGATGAGGAAATATAAAAACCTTGATAATAACCCATGTGCAACATCCTTTCAATTTTGGTACCACTGGTAGTGTCATCCTGCCAGAATGTCCTATAACCTATGCCCTAAGTAAAGAGAAACAATTCTGGAACATGTAATACATGTTCGGCAGGCTGGCTGGGTGGCTGGCTGGGTGGCTGGCTGGGCAGCTAGCTGGGTGGCTGATTAACTTTGGCTGTTTCTATCTCCGTCTGTCCATCTGTATCCATCTCTGTTTATATCTGTCTCTATCTCCCAGGTACATATAAATGCAATTATATATAGTGTAAATTACCTAGGATAACCCAAAAAATCCAGACAAAGTGCTATACTGTGCTTGTAGATATACGTAATACATAAGCATGACTAGCAAGTAATACGCATTTTCACTTCTTCAGGAATTAGACGTGATGACTTGACATCATGTGTAATACCTATTGGTTTATGAGTGGCTTTCTCAGAGATAGAAATAGAGACAAGCAGACAGAAAGACAGATAAACAGAGACAGAGATAAAGAGAGAGCTAGACAGACAGACATGTTTATGTGTAACAGTGAAACCAAATAAAGCCAAGGCAGTGCACGATCATCAAATATCACTCTACTGATGCACTGTCAGCAGTGGAGTGACACTCGTCTTACACCATGTTTCAAGGAGTTTCATATATTCTCCAGCATGTCTAAAACATTGCTGGGACCTATAAATACTATGTATATATTTCTAGACAATAGTATGTGACCAAGAAAGGTGAAAATGCTCATCTGTCAGTGTGTTTGTGACTATCTGAGTATTATTTCAGCACCAAATATTAGTGTCAAAACAAAGATTGGCTATGAAATCACAAGAACTACAACAAATTGTAATTATCAAAACACAATTTTTTTTTTTAACACATCGGCTGATTCCCACCAAGGCAGGGTGGCCCGAAAAAGAAAAACTTTCATCATCATTCACTCCATCACTGTCTTGCCAGAGGGGTGCTTTACACTACAGTTATAAAACTGCAACATCAACACCCCTCCTTCAGAGTGCAGACACTGTACTTCCCATCTCCAGGACTCAAGTCCGGCCTGCCGGTTTCCCTGAATCCCTTCATAAATGTTACTTTGCTCACACTCCAACAGCACGTCAAGTATTAAAAAACCATTTGTCTCCATTCACTGCCTCTACCACCACTGCCTCACACTTAATGAACAAACTCTAAACAATTATAATTAAGTGTGAAATGTCTGGATGAACGTGCAGGGTATTGTTCTCTCGAGTGTAAACAACGAGGGACTGGCTCTCCAAGCACCTGGGCGGACAGGTGATGGACACACTTCTTCGAATCGTGATATTTTGTTCGCATGACAATATCGATTTTCTTGTTCTAATGACGATTTGTTCGACTGCCGAGCCGTTCGAATAGCGGGGGTCCACTGTACTCTCATACATTCCCCTCTTTACTTCCATGGATAAAGTTCTTTGTCTCCACAGACTCCGAAGTGCACCACTCACCTTTTTCCCCTCATCAATTCTATGATTCACCTAATCCTTCATAGACCCATCCGCTGACATGTCCACTCCCAAATATCTGAATACATTCACCTCCTCCATACTCTCTCCCTCCAATCTGATATCCAATCTATCGTCACCTAATCTTTTTGTTATCCTCATCACCTTACTCTTTCCTATACACGTATTCACTTTTAATTTTCTTCTTTTACATACCCTACCAAATTCATCCACCAACCTCTGCAACTTCTCTTCAGGATCTCCCAAAAGCACAGTGTCATCAGCAAAAAGCAACTGTGACAACTCCCACTTTGTATTTGATTCTTTGTCTTTTAACCCCACACCTCTTGCCAAGACCCTCGCATTCACTTCTCTTACAACTCCATCTATACATATATTGAACAACCACGGTGACATCATACATCCTTGTCTAAGGCCCACTTTTACTGGGAAATAATTTCCTCTCTCCTACACACTCTAACCTGAGCCTCACTATCCTCATAAAAGCTCTTCACTCCTTTCAGTAACCTACCTCCTATTCCATACACCTGCAACATCTGTCACATTGCCCCCTTATCCACCCTATCATACGCCTTTTCTAAATCCATAAATGCCACAAAAACCTCTTTACCCTTATCTAAATACTGTTCACCTATATGTTTCACTGAAAACACTTGGTCTACACACTCCCTACCTTTCCTAAAGCCCCCTTGTTCATCTGCTATCCTGCTTTCTGTCTTACTCTTAATTCTTTCAATAATAACTCTACCATACACTTTACCAGGTACACTCAACAGACTTATTCCCCTATAATTTTTGCACTCTCTTTTGTCCCCTTTGCCTTTATACAAAGGAACAATACATGCTCTCTGCCAATCCCTAGGTACCTTACCCTCTTCCATACATTTATTAAATAATAGCACTAACCACTCCAAAACTATATCCCCACCTGCTTTTAACATTTCTATCTTTATCCCATCAATCCCAGCTGCCTTACCCCCTTTCATTCTACCCACTGCCTCACGAACTTCCCCCACACTCACAACTGGCTCTTTCACACTCCTACAAGATGTTATTCCTCCTTGCCCTATACATGAAATCACAGCTTCCCTGTTTTCATCAACATTTAACAACTCCTCAAAATATTCCCTCCATCTTCCCGATACCTCTAACTCTCCATTTAATAACTCTCCTCTCCTATTTTTAACTGTCAAATCCATTTGTTCCCTAGGCTTCCTCAACTTATTTATCTCACTCCAAAACTTTTTCATATTTTCAACAAAATTTGTTGATAACATCTCACCCATTCTCTCATTTGCTCTCTTTTTACATTGCTTCACCATTCTCTTAACCTCTTTTTCTCTCCATATACTCTTCCCTCCTTGCATCACTTCTACTTTGTAAAAACCTCTCATATGCTAACTTTTTCTCCCTTACTACTCTCTTTACATCATCATTCCACCAATCGCTCTTCTTCCCTCCTGCACCCATTTTCCTGTAACCACAAACTTTTGCTGAACACTCTAACACTACATTCTTTAACCTACCCCATACATCTTCAACCCCATTGCCTACACTCTCACTAGCCCATCTATCCTCCAATAGTTGTTTATATCTTACCCTAACTGCCTCCTCTTTTAGTTTATAAACCTTCACCTCTCTCTTACTTACTGCTTCTATTTTCCTTGTATCCCATCTACCTTTTACTCCCACTTTAGCTACAACTAAAAAGTGATCTGTTATATCTGTGGCCCCTCTATAAACATGTACAGTGGTACCCCGACTTACGATATTTTTTCATTCCAGAATGCTGTTCAAGTGCCATTACCAAACAAATTTATCTCCATAAGAAATGATGTAAAATAGACTAGTCCTTTTAGACCCCCAAAATTTCACTTACAAAAGCATTTAAAAAAATCAACTTACATAAAAGGGTGTGTTTGGGGACCATCATAAGTCGGGGTACCACTGTACATCCTGAAGTCTACTCAACACTCTTTTATCTACCAATACGTAGTCCAACAAACTACGCCTTACATCATATCTTGTATACTTATTTATTGTATTTTTCTTAAAATATGTATTACCTATAACTAAACCCCTTTCTATACAAAGTTCAATCAAAGGGCTCCCATTATCATTTATGCCTGGCACCCCAAACTTACCTACCACACCCTATCTACATGTTTCTCCTACTTTAGCATTTAGGTCCCCTATCACAATTACTCTCTCACTTGGTTCAAAAGTTCCTATACATTCACTTAACATCTCCCAAAATCTCTCTCTCCCCTCTACACTCCTCTCTTCTCCAGGTGCATACACGCTTATTATGACCCACTTTTCGCATCTGACCCTTATTTTAGTCCACATAATCCTTGAATTTACACATTTATATTCCCTATTCTCCTTCCATAACTGATCCTTCAACATTATTGCTACTCCTTCCTTAGCTCTAACTCTCTCAGATACTCTTGACTTAATTCCATTTATTTCTCCCAACTGAAACTCGTCTACCCTCTTCAGCTTTGTTTCGCTTAGGGCCAGGACATCCAACTTCTTTTCATTCATAACATCAGCAATCATCTCTTTCTTATCATCCGCACTACATCCATGCACATTCAAACATCCCAGTTTTATCAAGTTTTTCTTCTTCTTATATTAAAAAAAAAAAAAAAATTATATCGGCAACACTTCTGCATACAGCAGCAGGACTATATGTTGCCATCACATGAGCATCTAGTACCTATTACATGTAGAAAAATGCCCTCTATTTTAATAAAAACAAACAATAAAAATTTGTTGTTGTTTTTTCAAAATATTCGGAGCGCTGGGCAAGAGTAAGTAGATCTATGTTTGGACAGTTAAGGGGTTAATGAGAGGTTTCAATGTACTACACAATTTCACAAAAATTAACATAAATGCACTTACTTAGTTCTTGACATAAATTCTTCATACAGGTAACGTTGCCTCTTTGATAACCTACACATTACCACATGTTCAAACTTTTTGGGCATCTGTTGTTCCACTTCAGTCTTCAGTCTTCTCAATATGAAAGGCCTTAATACCTGGAAGGCAAATATTTTAGTTAATGAACATATATTTTAGGATAATTTTTAAATGCCAAAATATATCAAATACCTAAGAAAGTTTGAAAACTTGTACTGAAGAGGCATTCATTGGATTTATTTTATCTCTAACAATGTCAGGTTTCTCATCATCCAGTCAAAGGCAGATGCAGTTTCCTGCACTTCTTACTATCTTTATACACATGAAATTCTTCTCTAATGACACCCTTCACATACACACATGGGAGCAGGTGCTGTAGCTCGACCCCTGCAACCACATAGCAGCAGCAGCCACAGCCAAACAGAAGATCAGCATTACATACATCTTTTGCTCTTACATGTTGAGAGCTACCAAGGTGTCTTGATTGCTTCCACTTATCTCTTATTAGTGATCACTTATTTTTTGTTAAAAGAGCAGAGATTTACTCACTACATACTTACTATTGTCAAATATAGGTGGCCCCTCACTGTATGCAGTAGATGTAATCCAGGACCTTGGCTCAGTCAGACCAACAACACTTTAGTTCCCATAATATATATTTTCAATATGCTCTGTAAACAGCACCAATGAGTGTGCACAACAACTTAATGACAGAAATGTGACTTTGCATAATAGCAAATTTACAAAAACCAAAACCACAAATAACAAGGGAAATCTTTAATAGTTATAAGTTTCCAGTTAGCAGTCCACAACTATTTGCGAACAAAACCTTTCCAGCATCCTTTCAGCACCCCATTTTTTTCAGTTCATATTTGTGATCTCTATCTTTTTCAGATGATGGTGCTAAGATACATTTATCTATTTTAGTGTTTCCCTTTATGCTTATATATGTCCTTATCCTAACTCTGCTCTTCCTATCAGCGAATAAAGGCATTTTTGGTCTTTTTATTTGTTATTTAGGAGCCAATTTGCAGCATGTCTTTGACTTTTATTAATTTCCCAGTTACAGTGGACCCTTGAATTTCGTCCCCCTGGAATATTGTGAAATTTGAAAATCGGCGACTTTTTTCGACAAAATATTGGCTTGATTTTTGTGATTTGGCTTAGAAATCGGCGGTTGTATGAAACGCCACGGGCAAACAAAGACCATTCAGAGTCAGTCTGGCATTGTATCTCGGCGAGTGACAATCACCTCACGCATTCATTACGACAACATTTCTTAACCCTTTCAGGGTCCAGAGGCCAAATTTCAGAGGGTGCACAAGTGTCTAAGAATTTAAAAAAAAAAATCATATTTTTTTTTATGAAATGGTAGAGAATCTTTTTCTGAAGGTAATAAAACAAAAAGTATGAAATTTGATGGAAAATTGACGAAATTATACTCTCGCAAATTTTGATGCATCAGCGATATTTATGCATTGGCGATTCTGCCGACTTTGACTCCCATTTTAGGCCAATTACATTATTCCAGTCAACCAGATTCTTAGCTATTTCATTAGTATTACTTCTATTCTATCGATTGAGCACAAGAAATCGCCCAGTCAACTGCTTCAACTACAAAATAAAGTTATCGGAAATTGGTAATTTAGCCAATTTAACTCAAAGTTCAAAATATTCCAATTTCAAAATAGGGTGCAGAATAAACAATGCAGGCATTACTGGCACTAAACTAACATTTCCTCTGTTCATTAGTTATGTTTTCAGTCTTTACAAATAAATTCCACTTTGATTTTTTATTCACATAATGAATTTTTATTCAAACCAAAAAATGGAAGATTTACTGTTATGCAATATTGTAATAATTGTAAAAATAATATCACCACATTTGTGAACGTATATTAGACCCACCAGCTGGCGCGTATTAGACGTGTGAGGGTATTTGTTTACTCTTGAACATCGGCAAAAATTTAACATTTCCGCTACTTTGAGCTCAGTTTCAAGCCATTTCCTATACTAAAACCAATCAAAATCATCTCTATTTCTGTAACATATCTTCCATTATATCAAATGAGACCAAGAAATAGCAAATACAATTATAAAAAGTATACGAAAAAACACTGCAAAGTCGTTATTTTAATAGAAAATTATGGTTTCAGTTTTTTTTTTCTCATTATGCACTGTGTGCTGCAGGATTTGTTTTATGTGGTGCACACTTACCATGTAGATGTATTCTCTCATATCTATGCCCAAATTTACTGCTCACAGCTTATCTGAGCGAGCTGAGCTCATGACGTAGAACTACGGTTTGTACCCTGAAAGGGTTAATAATCCATTGTTTTTTGTGCTTGCAATTGCTAAATAAGCCACCATGGGCCCAAAGAATGCTTTTAGTGCCAGCCCTTTGGTAAAGAAAGTGAGAACACCATAGAATTAAAGAAAGAAATTGTTGCAAAGTACCAAAGTGGAGTCGATAAAGGCTATAGCGCCAGCCAGCGATAAAGTGTAGCATTAAGAGTGTAGCAAGTAAGTTAAGCAATTAAGCGATAGAAAAAGGACGACACGAAAATTCTCCAATGTTGTTTGAGGTATATAGGGGCACTGACAAGAACGCCACCCTCTGCCACCATCTCCTCCAAGGTAAGTGTAAATATTTCTTATTTATAAAGTGTAAATATTTCTTATTTATAAAGTGTAAATATTTCTTATTTATAAAGTGTAAATATTTCTTATTTATAAAGTGTAAATATTTCTTATTTATAAAGTGTAAATATTTCTTATTTATAAATTACGTACATTGTTTTTGTGTGAATTAGTGGTGGTGCCTTCTGCTGCCTCCACCACCAGCAGTATATGTATGGATTATGGTCAGTGGCCCTTATAAACCCAACAACAATAACACTAGCACCAGTCTTCACATACGTTATGACATTTTATTCATTCTAGAGTATATGTCATGTTTCTGTTTTATTAATATTGCTCATTATGTCATATTAGATGAATTGTGGTAGATAAATAAGCCGCAGAGGTGATATTAGTGTCATATTGAATCATTTTGTCCTGCCTCCAAACAATAAACTCACCTCCGTCTCCCCTCCTCCCCATCTTCCATACACCAACAAGAGTCTTCAATAAAGGTAAGTGTGATGTTAAATGTTCCTTTATACATGTTATTAGTGCTTTATATTTATTAGTCATTCTTTTCTGTATGTAAATCTATATTTAATCTCCACAAAAATATTTTTTGTTAATACTCCTGGGTGTCTGAAACGGATTAATTGGATTTATGTGTACATTATTTCTTATGGGGAAAATGGTTTTGAAAATCGTGAATTTTGACTTTCGGCAGACTCTCTGGAATGGATTAATCGCGAAATTCAAGGGTCCACTGTATTATGTTATCTTTTAGTATACTCATGGCACCCTTAATTTTCATTAGGTAGAAATTTTGTAGCAAGCTTTTGTAGGAGTGATTTTTGTGTGCAAATTTGGGGACAATTCTTTTGAATTTTCCAGGCGCAAATTATGCCTATGTTCTGAAGCATACAGCTCGAGGAAGGTTACATGTATTCTTTTAATACATGCAAACATGAATAGCCCATCCCACCAAAAATATAAAACAATAAAACAAAAAAAGAAAATTTGTTAGCTTTTTAGGTTGCTAGGTGATCCAAGAAGGCATCCCCATATCTCATAAACCCAGTCCCCTCTACCCTATACTTCAATGCACATAAATGAAATACAATAAGACCGCACATAACTCGGCAATCACATTCCCAAAATCAGTGATTTATGCAAAATCGTGCTATGCAATATGTAAATACAGTGGTACCCCGACTTACGATGGTCCCCAAACACACCCTTTTATGTAAGTTTATTTTTTTAAATGTTTTTGTAAGTGTAATTTTGGGGGTCTAAAAGGACTAGTCTATTTTACATCATTTCTTATGGAGATAAATTCGTTTGGTAATGGCACTTGAACAGCATTCTGGAATGAAAAAATATCGTAAGTCGGGGTACCACTGTATATGTACTGACACGATATTGGAAAATGAACCTCCAAGAAAGCCATACAAAGTCTTTTTAAGTGCTTATTTCATTGAAAATAATACAGTTCTTGATACCTTACACTGGAGATGTGGTTGCATGTTAACCTGACATCATCATCTATCATACCCTCCATCATCACTTAAGGCCAGTAATATTTTGTATTGTAGATACTACCACCTTTGTAACCTACCAGTCCTATCACCTATGACCATCTTTCACCACTTAGGGCAATAATATTTTAAATTGTAGCAGCTACTGTTCTAAAACCTACCAACCCCATCACTGATAACCACCTACCAGCACTAATATCTAGATGCGAGATAGGGCAATGAAAATATCCAAAATATGTAGTGACAAGCACATGATAGAATGGTATGAGATGCATCCACAAAGTGACCATGTGGGTGTACCTGGAGAGGGCTTCGGGGGGTCAACGCCCCATGGCCTGGTCTGATACCAGGCCTCTTGGTGGATCAGGGTCTGATCAACCAGGCTGTTACTGCTGCCCACACATAAACCGAAGTACGAACCACTGCCTGGCTGATCAGGTACTGACTTTAGGTGCCTGTCCAGCACCTTCTTGAAGACAGCCAGGGGTCTATTGGTAATCCCCCTTATTTATGCTGGGAAGCAGTTGAATAGTCTTGGGCCCCTGACACTTATTGTGTTGTCTCTTAGTTTACTCGTGGAATGCCTGCTTTACTTTGGGGGATGTTGCATCTCCTGCCGAGTCTTCTGCTTTCGTAGAGGGTGATTTTCGTGTGCAAGTTTGGTGCTAATCCCTCTAGGATTTTCCAAGTGTATATTATCATGCAACTTTCTTGCCTGCATTCCAGGGAATACGAATCGAGGAACTTCAACTGTTCCCAGTGTGCCATTAAAGTTGTCTGTACATTCTCCAGGTCAGCAATTTCGCCTGCCTTGAAGGGGGGAGTTAGTGTACAGCAGTATTCCAGCCTAGAGAGAACAAGCAAGTGAACAAGAGGGAAGGAGGAGAGCAAAGCAAGGCCTTACCAAAACAATGTAGATGCCTAAAGCAGAGGAGAATTTTCCACATGGGAACGAGGCCGATTTCAAATTTTTCTCCAACTTCGTAGTGCAGAGGGAAATAGCCTGAGTGGGAACCAACCCAAATTAAATTTTTCCCAGCTTCAGGCATGTTAACCAGGCTCCATATCTTCTACTGAGGCAATTTCATGCTCATTTTATCATCTGCAAGTGATATGAAACTGACAAGCGTTTTTATCTATGTCCGCTATGAGGATAAGAAATGGTAAAGGTGCCAGGATTGTGCATAAGGATACTGAACTTTTATTTTGCTAATGGTGGATTCTGATTGGTTCATTACTGTGTGTTCTATTTGTCAGGAAGTTAAAAATTTATACGTCTTTGTCAATATACGTACAGCGCAATTGCCCCTCACTTCGG
This sequence comes from Cherax destructor, assembly GCA_009830355.1. Classification (NCBI taxonomy): domain Eukaryota; kingdom Metazoa; phylum Arthropoda; class Malacostraca; order Decapoda; family Parastacidae; genus Cherax; species Cherax destructor. The sequence continues at coordinate 171,912 of WNWK01002032.1, read as the reverse complement.
GATTCCCATAACTATGCTTTAAAAAATAAAGTTATCCACGGGAGATACTCGTCACATAAATTTGAATATATTAATAGTATCTTGTATAAATCTGTATTCAATCTAATTCATACGAGAAAGATTATTCCCTCCTTGTTGTTCCGAGCCAATGCCACGAGACACTTCTCCAAATGACTCATGACTTGCCAGTGGCTGAACACTTGGCCCATCGTAAGACGTGGCATAAAGTTAAGCAGACTTATTTCTGGACAGGTTTCAAAGAAGTATAGGTCATGCAATAGGTGTCAATGGCTTACAGCACAAAATGCACACTATCCTATTTCCTGTATATTTAAGTCTAAAACTTTCTTCATGCAGGAAAAGATACTCCACCACTGAAAAGGAATGTTTGGCCCTTGTGTGGGGTATCTCCAAACTTAAATTTTATTTACTAGGTAAATAAAATAAAATAAAATTTAGAAACGGATCATAAACCTTTGATATACCTACAGACTTTTTAAGGGAACCAACAGTCACCTCTTGAGGTGGACATTGGCACTCCAACCTTTTAAGTTTCATATAGTGTATATCAATGATTAGTCAAACTATTTCTCTGACTGGTTAAGTCGTGACAGTCAGTAGAATATTGGGACATTACGCGACTTTTCTTTTTATAACTTTTTCCTCGCAAATTCTGCTTATATTCCTTGACTATAAGTCTTGGTATTTGGGAGTGTGAGGGAAAAGTTCAATACAGTGGAACATCGAGTTTCGAACTTAATCTGTTCCAGGAGCTAATTCTAAACTCGAAACGTTCGAAACTCGAAGCAATATTTCCCATAAGAAATAATGTAAATACAGTGGTACCCCGAGTTTCAGTGTATCTGAATATCGTTTTTTTCATGCTTCGAGCGCTTTTTTCGGTCAATGTTTTGTTCGTGTATCGGCCATTTACTCATGTATCGGTCCGTACCAGACCTGTCCGCCTGCCCGCCTCGCCGCGCAGGATGCCAGTCTAGCGTTGTTTACCATTGAGAGAACATTACCCAGCGCACTCTTTCAAAAATTTCACAATAAATTTATTGTGTGTATGTATTGCTGGTTTAGTGATTGTCACTGTGAAATAAGTTACCATTGGTCCAAAGAAGCTTCACAAGTCGATAAAGGCTATAGCACCAGCCAGTGATAAAGTGTAGCATTAACAGTGTAGCAATGGAAATAAGTCACTGACTTTTTTGGGTTATCCTAGGTTTTCTACACATATGCTGCTATGTATGATAACCTATGTATAACTGGATTTGTGTATTACCTGAATAAACTTACTTACTTAACCCTTTAAGGGGTTTTGGCGTACTAGTACGGCTTACAAGCCAGGGCGTTTGACGTACTAGTACGCCTAAATTCTAGCGCCCTCAAATCAAGCAGAAACAGGCTGGTAGGCCTAGATGTGAGAGAATGGGTCTGTGCGGTCAGTGTGCGCAGTATAAAAAATAACCTGCACCACAGTGCATAATGAGGAAAACACAACTCCGACCGTATTTTTGGTTTAAAACAGGGATTTTGCAGTCTATTTTTGTATGGTATTTATGATTATATTCTCGTTTTCTTGGTCTCATTTGATAGAATGGAATATATATTAGAGAAATAGAGAAAATTTTGATTGGTTTGTTAATGACAAGTACCTAGAAATTGAGCGCAAATTAGCGAAAATGTTCGATTTTTGGCGATGTTCAAGAGTAAACAAATCACGCAACACGTACAATACACATTAACTGGCGACTCTAATATACTTGCACAAGTGTGCTGATGTCATTTATACCATTTTTCCAATGATGCAGTTGTATACATAACAGTAAATCTTCTATTTTTTGTGAGAATAAAAATTCAAAATGGAAAGCAAAAGTAATGTAAGAGGGGCCTGGAGACGTGACTAACGGACAAATAAAATGTTATTCGAGTGCCAGGAATGTCTGTCTCGTTTATTCTAGACCCTATTTTGAAATTGGCATCTTTTGAAATTTTGAGTGAAATTGGACAAATTGCCAATTTCTGACCACCTTATTGGGTAGTTGAAATCAGTAAATTGGCGGTTTCTTGTACTCAATCGATAGAAGAAATGGAGTTCTAGCGAAATAGCTATAATTTTAGAAGACTGAAACATTGGAATTTGCCAAAATAGGGCTCAAATTCGGCGAAATCGCTGATACGTAAATAGCATTGCTACCGCTAACTTCGCGAGAGCATAATTCTATTAGTTTTCCATCCATTTTAATAATTTTGGTGGCGTTATGATCGGAAAAAGATTCTCTATCATTTCATAATTTTTTTTTCCCGAAAATGTTTCGACCCTGAGAGAGAGTTAACCCTTTCGGGGTTATGGTCGTACAAGTACGTTTTACGCACTGTGGTTATTGACGAACTAGTACACCTAAATTCTAGCGCCCTCAAATCAAGCAGAAACAAGCTGTTAGGCCTAGATGTGATAGAATGGGTCTGTGCAGTCAGTGTGCGCAGTATAAAAAAATTCCTGCCGTGTTTTGATTTAAAACAGCGACTTTGCAGTCTATTTTGTATGGTATTTATGCTTATATTCTCGTTTTCTTAGTCTCATTTTATAGAATAGATGATATATTACAGAAATAGAGATAATTTTGACTGGTTTCATGATGACAAGTTCCTTGCAACTGAGCGCAAAGTAGCGAAAATGTTCGAATTTGGCCGATGTTCAAGAGTAAACAAATCACACCATGCGTCCAATACACATCAACTGGAGAGTCTAATATTCTTGCACAAGTGTGCTGATATTATTTATACCATTTTTACAATGATGCAGTTGTATACATAACAGTAAATCTATTTTTTGTGAGAATAAAAATTCAAAATGGAAAGCAAAAGTAATGTATGAGGGGCCTGGAGACGTGACTAATGAACAGAGAAGATGTTATTTTAGTGCCAGGAATGTCTGCTTTGTTTATTATGGACCCTATTTTGAAATTGGCATCGTTTGAAATTTGTGTGAAATTGGCCAAATTGCCATTTTCTGACCACTATTTTGGGTAGTTGAAATTGGTAAATAGGCGGTTTCTTGTACTCAATCGATAGAAGAAATGGAGTTCTAGTGAAATAGCTATAATTATAGTAGACTGAAAATAGGGCTCAAAGTGGGCGAAATCGCCGATGCGTAAATGTCATAGATACCGCTAACTTCGCGAAAGCATAATTCCGTTAGTTTTTGATCACATTTCATAATTTTGTGGCGTTATGATCGGAAAAAGATTCTCTATCATTTCATAAGAATTTTTTTTTTTTTTAAATTCATGGACCCTGAGAACGAGTTTCAGAGAGACCCCTTGGACCCCCAAAGGGTTAATAAACAAATACAAACATTTGAATAAACATATAAAATAACATTTTTACTTACCTTTATTGAAGACTGTTGATGGCATCTGGAAGATAGGGAGGAGTGAGGGAGGGAGGGATTAGTGTTTAGAAGGGGAATCCCCCTCCATAAAGACTTCAGGTAACAAGTCCTTATCTGGGGTTACTTCCCTTCTTTTTCTTTTAATGCCACTAGGACCAGCTTGAGAGTCACTGGACCCCTGTCTCGAAAAATAACTGTCAAGAGTCCTCTGTTTCTGGTGCCTCTTTAAGATGTCCCTAAAATGGGACAGTGTTTTGTCACTGAACATGTTGCAGATATAGCTTGTTTCAGCTTGCTCAGGGTGATATATTTCAGCAAATGCCTGCACCTTATACCACATTGCACAAATTTCCTTTATCTCTGAAGAAGGCACCTCATCCACTCCCTCTTCCTCCTCCTGTGAAGCAAGTTCCTGAACTCTGGTCTGATGCTGTTCCAGTTCCAGCTCTTCTAGCTCTTCAGTGGTTAGCTCTTCATTGTGGTCTTCCACATCCTCGCCACTCACATCCAACCCCAGGAACTTGCCCAATGCCACAATACCTTCCACAACAGGCAGAAGGTCGTCAGGGTCAGGCTCAAACCCTTCAAAATCCCTCTCTTGGACACAACCTGGCCACAATTGTCTCCAAGCAGAGTTCAAAGTCATGGAAGTCACTCCCTTCCAAGCCTTACCTATAAGGCCTATGGAGTTGTAGATATTGAAGTGACTCCTCCAGAACTCTCTTAGGGTCAATTCAGTGTCCGAGGTCACTTCAAAGTACTTTTCAAACACTGCTTTTGTGTAGAGTTTTGTGAAGTTAGAAATGACTTGCTGGTCCATGGGCTGGAGAAGAAGAGTGGTGTTAGGAGGCAAGAACTTCACTTTTATAAAACTTAAGTCCTTACACAGTAGGTCTACCAAGTGTGGAGGATGTGCAGGAGCATTGTCCAGTACAGTGGACCCCTGACTAATGAAAGGCCCATATAACAAAAAAATCGTGTAACGTAAGCTTTTTTCGCTTTCGTGTAGCGAAAATTAACTCTTGTAGCGAAAGGTATCAGACCTGTCCGCCTGCCCCGTGCCTGCCCTGTGCCTGCGCAGGACGCCAGTGAAGCGTTGTTTACCATTGAGAGATGTTATGCAGGTTTCTGCATGACATTTAAATATACGTAATATATAGCTATTGGAGAAGTGTGCCATAAATTTCATGTAATTAGAAAAATAGTAATAATAATGTATAACCTTTAGATAAATGTAAATGATAATTTTAGAAATATGCTGTGCTTTGGGTGAATACTGTAAAGTAAGTTTAAGCTGTGAAATAAGGAAATCCAGCTAGGGATTTATTTTCCAAATGTTTGTGGTGAGGTGGTGGCGTCGCTTGGGTGTAGACATGTGGCAGCATGGTGAGCGGCTGGCGAGACGCAGCGTGGTTTCAGCTAAGTTTGTGATGTTGTATTCCCTTTTTGTGTAGCTAACTCAAGCCATAGGCACTTTTATGGTGTACCAGTACACACCCTGGGCTCGGACATGGTCGGGGCTTGGAAGGACGAGTGTGAACTGAAGTAATAGGAGGAGATGTGTTCGGGATGAGGGTAGCGGTGGCTGGCCGACCCCATAGGGAGCTGTATATAGTTTTAATATAAGTAAATAAATTTATATTTTCTTAACTAGGAATTTTTGGTGTGACCCTTCTGATACCCTAACCCATTGAAACAATAAACCACAATGGTAATATCAGCTTTGTTTATGGGGATAGACCTGGGAGGCCTAGTTTTACAGGTGTTTTGTGTAACTTTTACCCTTTGCCCTTAGACAAGGCATTAGGCCTCAGGTAAACCCCAATTTCTGCGTAACAAGAGAACATTACCCAGCGTGCTCTTTCAAACATTCACAATAAATTTGTTGTGTTTATTGGTGGTTTAGTGATTGTCACTGTGAAATAAGTCACCATGGGTCCAAAGAAGCTTCACAAGTCGATGAAGGCTATAGCACCAGCCAGTGATAAAGTGTACCAATGAAAATAAGTCACTCTGTCTTGACTTTTTTGGGTTTTCCTAGATATTCTACACTATGCTGCTATGTATGATAATGTATGTATAGCTGGATTTGTATATACCTGAATAAACTTACTTAAGTAAGTTAAGCGATTAATCGATAGACAATGACGACACAAAACTTAACTTCTACAATGTTTGAGATTATAGGGACACTGACAAGAACGCAGTACTGTGCCACCATCTCCTCCAAGGTAAGTGTAAGTATTTCTTATTTATATAAGTGTGAATATTTCTTATTTATATAAGTGTGAATATTTCTTATTTATAAATTAAAGTGTAAATATTTCTTATTTATAAATTAAAGTGTAAATGTTTCTTAGTTATAAATTATGCACATTGTTTGTGTGATAGTGGTGGTGGCTTTCTGCTGAAACCGACTACCACCACGGCTTATGGTCAGTGGCCCTATAACCAACAACAACACAAGACACTCCACCAGTTCTTAGATTCGTACTGACATGTTTTATTCATTCTAGAGTTTATATCATGTTTCTATGTTATTAATATTGTTTATTATGTCATATTAGATGAATTGTGCTAGATAAATAAGCTGTAGGGTTGATATTATTGTCCTATTGAAAGACTATTTTGTCCTGCCTCCAAACAAACTCCAATACACCAAAAAAAGTCTTCAATAAAGGTAAAACTTATTTAACTGTTCATTTGTCCATTATAATTAGTGCTTTATATTTATTTTTCATTGTTTTCTGTATGTAAAACTATACTATTTATTCTTTAAAAAAATGAATTTTTGGTGAAATTTTTTGGGTGGAAACGGATTAATTGTATTTACATTATTTCTTATGGGAAATAAGGTTTAGAATTACAAAAGTTTCGTGTTGAGAAATAGCTCCTGGAACAGATTAATTTTGTTAGTTGAGGGACCACCGTAACAGGAGGCACTTGACGTCCAATTTATTTTCCAGAAGGCATTTTTTCACACTGGGGCCAAACACTTCATGGACCCACTCTTTGAAAATTTGCCTTGTGACCCATGCCTTATGATTAGCTTTCCACAACACACACAATCTATTCTTGACGACTTTGTGTTTCTTGAACACTTTGGGATTTTCTGAGTGATACACCAGTAAAGGCTTCACTTTAAAATCCCCACTAGCGTTAGAACAAAACAAGAGAGCTAGCCTGTCTTTCATAGGCTTGTGTCCTGGCAGTGCCTTTTCCTCCTGAGTAATGTAGGTCCTGTTGGGCATTTTCTTCCAAAACAGGCCTGTTTCGTCACAAATGAACACTTGTTTGGGTTTCAAATTTTCAGTCTTTATGTACTCCTGAAATTCAGTTATGAATTTTTCAGCTGCATGTTTGTCTGAACTGGCAGCCTCTACCATGCCTTACCACATTGTGTATGCCACTACGCTCCTTAAATCTGTCAAACCAGCCTTTGCTAGCCTTAAAATCACTAACACTACAATCAGCACTGGTTCCAGGCATTTTCTTTACAAGATCGGTATGTAACTGCCTTCCCTTTTCACAAATGACTGTCTCCGACACACTATCACCTGCTAACTCTTTATCCTTGATCCACACCAGCAACAACTTCTCAACCTGTTCGACTATTTATGGTTAGCATATCAACACCTTTCACAACATCAGCTTCCTTGATTTGTTCTTTCTTTGCCAGGATAGAAGCAATACCTGATTTGTTTTTGCCATATATCTTGGCAAGCTCTGCAATTCGCACACCACTCTCGTATTTTTGTACTATTTCCTTCTTCATGACTATGGTGTTTCTCACTTTCTTTACGACAGGGGTACCACTAGGAACTTTCTTTGGATCCATGGTAGCTTATTTCACAGTTATACAAATACAATTAATTAAATGTGAAATGTTTGGAAGAGCACGCAGGGTAATGTTCACTGGAGGATAAACAAAACTCGACTGACTCGCGATGCCTGCGAGAGCAGGTATGCAGGCGCTGGGCGAACAGGTCTGGTACGCACGTGGTTTGAAACATGGGGTACGTTCGATACTCAGGACAAAATTTGTTCGAAAAAAGCGTTTGAAACTCGGGGTTCCACTGTATATAGTAGGGATAAGAGGAATGTCTGGTGATGGTAGTTTGTTTGGCAGTATGCTAGTTAACCCTTTCGGGGTCGACAGGCCTTCTCGGAAACATGTTCTCAGGGTCGAAAATTTTTTGGGAAAAAAATAATAAATGAAAGAGAATCTTTTTCCGATCATAATGCCACCAAAATTATGAAATTTGATCGAAAACTAACAGAATTATGCTTTCGCGAAGTTAGCGGTATCGATGACATTTTACACATTGGCGATTTCGCCCACTTTGAGCTCTATTTTCGGCAAATTCCAATGTTTCAGTCTACTAAAATTATAGCTATTTCGCTAGAACTCCATTTCTTCTATCGATTGAGTACAAGAAACCGCCTATTTACCAATATCAACTACCCAAAATAGTGGTCAGAAAATGGCAATTTGGCCAATTTCACACAAATTTCAAATGATGTCAATTTCAAAATAGGGTCCAGAATAAACAAGACAGTCATTCCTGGCACTAAAATAACATCTTCTCTGTTCATTAGTCACGTCTCCAGGCCCCTCTTACATTACTTTTGCTTTTCATTTTGAATTTTTATTCTCACAAAAAATAGAAGATTTACTGTTATGTATACAACTGCATCATTGTAAAAATGGTAAAAATAATATCAGAGCACTTGTGCATGAATATTAGACTTGCCAGTTGATGTGTATTGGATGCATGGTGTTATTTGTTTACTCTTGAACATCATCAAAAATCGAATATTTTCGCTAATTTGAGCTCAATTTCAAGGTACTTGTCATTGTCAAACCAATCAAAATTATCTCTATTTCTGTAATATATCTTCCATTCTATCAAATGAGACCAAGAAAACGAGAATACATCAATAAATACCATATGAAAATAGACTGCAAAGTCGCTGTTTTAAAAAAAACAAAAAAAACGGTCAGTTTTTTTTTTCTCATTATGCAGTGTGCTGCAGGATTTTTTTTATACTACACACACTGACCACACAGACCCATTCTTTCATATGTAGGCCTACCAGCCGTTTCCTGTTTAATTTGAGGCCGCTAGAATTTACGCGTACTAGTACGGCACCAACCCCTGCTCGTAAAACGTACTAGTACGGCACCGACCCCGAAAGGGTTAAGGGAGGTGGAACATCTAGCTCCTGCTACCCCCCCTCTACGCCCTGTAAGAGGTGACGTATGCGCCTCCTACCAGTGGAGAGATCACTTGACTGGCCGCTTCCATCAAACCTGTAAGTATGCATTCCGCTCCTGTACAATTTATTTTATTTTTAGTTTGTCTTAAGAGCTTCACTCTTATTTAGGACTGTACACCTGTGTTTATTCTTGCCTTGCTTTGAATTTAGTCATTTTGCACTCTCTCACCATTTCTTTTAAAGGCCATACGCCTATCGTGAGAGTGATTTAGTGGGCACGTTGTAACTGTATTTATTTCTTCATTTTAGCTTTGTTTGGTAGGCGAGGATCATTCGACTCGGGCGAGGTCACGATATGGACAGCAAGGATCTGGCAAAGATCCAGAGCACTTAAATTGGCGAATCCACATACCCTGAGTAGACTCCATCTTTCTTTTTTTGGGCTACTCAAAATCTTCAACACTGTGGTGATAAAAGTGGCTATTCAACGTCTTCACACTGTGGTGATCAGAGCATAAGTTCACCTACTGGCAGAATCGTATAGTGGAAACCGTAGTTTGTGAGTCATGACCAGCCGTGACCCCCCATCCCCCCCATGGTCAACAACTGCTTTAAGTTCCTCAACAAGTCAGAGCACTGTGTCAAGAACATTGGCACAACACGGAACACCTGTTTATAAATTAGCTTTGAAGTCACGTATTATTTATGTATTTCATTTTTCTTTCAAGTAGGATTAATTCTCATGCTTAATTGTTTTACATTTTTCACATGAATTCTTATAATAAAGTGTTTATCTTTGTATGTTATTATTATATTTTCCATTATTACTTTTCCTAAGGAGAAGCCAGCCTTGTTAAATACTTGCCTAAGATATGACAGGGCTGAGTAAGACTGCACAGTTCCCTACTTAAATGTTTCATAACAATAAAAATGCTTTCAAATGATCTGATGTAGGTAACAGCTCTTAGCTTGTCAATAAAGTTAGGAATCTTTAACTTGTCAATAGCTCATCAAGTTAGGGATCCTTATCCTAACCTGTCAAACCCTGTGTAAAAAAAAAAAAAGAATGAGAAAGAGAAAGAAAATGAAGAGAAAGAGTGAGAGAAAGGGAGAGAAAAAGACAGGGAGAGAAAGACAGAAAGAGAGAGAAAGAGAGATAAAGGAGATTCTGCAACATGTGTAATACAGGAGGGCCCAACTTGTATGGTGAAAATCGCCGTAAAGCGAATCACCCTTTTTTCACTTTTAAATACATATAAATGCCTGATAACATGTTTACACTATCATATACAGTGGAACCCCGAGTTTCTGCCACCCCGAGTATCGACCGGTCGCTTTTTTCGGCCTAATTTTGTCCTGAGTTTTGGCCGTTGCCCCGAGTTTCAGCCGGCGTACCAAACCTGTCCGCCTGCCCACACTTGTGCGCCTCCCGCGTATGCATCGTGAGCCAGTCTACCTTTGTTTATCCTTGAATGAACATTACCCTTCACGCTCATCCAAACATTTCACAATAAATTCATTGTGTTTAGTGCTTGTTTATTGATTGTGACTGTGAAATAAGTGACCATGGAACCAAAGAAACTTCATATTGGCAGCCCTTTGGTAAAGAAAGTGACAAACACGATAGAATTGAAGAAAGAAATTGTAACAAAGTATGTACCAAAGTAGAAGAGGAAGAGAGAGGGGAGAATGTGCCTTCTTCAGTGATTCTACGATATGTACGATACTAAAGCAGCACGAGTCGATAAAGGCTATAGCACCACCCAGCGATAAAGTGTAGCATTAACCATGTAGAAAGTTAAGCGATTAATCGATAGGAAAAAGACAGCACGAAACTGACTCCTCCAATGTTGTTGGAGTTATATAGGGCGACTGACAACACCGCCGTCTCTGGCGGCCATCATCACCACTATGTAAGACTTAAATTTCAGTGGCCCTTATACACCCAACAACAAACAACACAGCAATATTCGTCGGTTAAGGAGAGAGACATATGACATATTTTATTCATTCTAGAGTGTATCATGTTTCTATGTTATTAATATGTATTGTTTATTATGTCATATTAGATGAATTGTGCTAGATAAATAAGCCGTAGAGTTGATATTAGTGTCATATTGAAGGACTATCTTGTCCTGCCTCCAAACAAACTCTCCTGCCTCTCTCATATGCCAACAAGAGTCTTCAATAAAGGTAAAACCGATTCATTTATCCATTAAAATTAGTGCTTTACATTTATTTCTCATTGTTTTCTGTATGTAAAACTATAGTATTTATTATTTAATTTTTTATTTTTGGTGAATATTTTTTGGGTGGAATGGATTAATTGTATTTACATTATTTCTTATGGGAAATATTGCTTCGACTTTTGGCCGATTCGAGTTTAGGCCTAGCTCCTGTAATGGATTACGGCCGAAACTCGGGGTTCCACTGTATTAAGTTAGCAATAGAACTAGGCATAAAAAATTAAAATGCACATACAGTCAACCCTCCGTTTTTGTGTTTAATCCGTTCCAGAGGGATCAAATAAAACTGAAGCCAATTTTCCCATAAGAAATAATGTAAATTCAATTAATACGTTTTAGACACCCAGGAGTATTAACAAAAAATAATTTTGAGATTAAATATAGATTTACATACAGAAAAGAATGACAAATAAGCACTAATAACATGTATAAATGAACATTTAACATCACACTTACCTTTTTTGGCAACTCTTGTTGGTGTATGGAAGATGGAGAGGAGGAGAGAGGGAGGCGAGTTTATTGTTTGGAGGCATGACAAAAATGCTTCAATTTGACACTAATATCAGGTCTACAGCTTATTTATCTATCACAATTCATCTAATATGACATAATAAATAATATTAATAACATAAAAACATGATATATACTCGAGAATGAATAAAATATGTCATTATGTATGAGAGGACTGGCGATAGTGTTAGTGTTGTTGGGTTATAATGGCCACTGACCATAAGCAGTATATATAGTTGTGGTGGTGGGCCTTCCAGCAAAGCCACCACCACTATTCACATAAACAATATACGTAATTTATAAATAAGAAATATTTACACTTCAATTTATAAATAAGAAATATTCACACTTATATAAATAAGAAATATTTACACTTACCTTGGAGGAGATGGTGGCAGAGGACGGCTCTGTTCTCAGTGCCCCTATATTCCTCAAAGAACATTGGAGGAGTTAAGCTTCGTGTCGTCATTTTTGTATTGCTTATTCGCTTAACTTACTTGCTACACTGTTAATACTACACTTTATCGCTGGCTGGTGCTATAGCCTTTATTGACTCCACTTTGATACTTTGCTACGATTTCTTTCTTTAATTCTATGGTGTTCCTCACTTTCTTTACCAATGGACTGGCACTAGCTTTCTTTGGGCCCATGGTGGCTTATTTAGCAGTCACACACAATAATCAAGCGCCAAAAACAATGGATTGTTAAGAAATGTTTTGTATGAACTCGCAGGATAATGTGCGTGGGAGGCGGGCTTGTGGGCTTTGTTTGTGCGCTGGGCACTGGACAGGTTCCGTACCATGAACAAAAACGGAGCCAATCACTGAAAACGGAGGCAATATTTCCACGAAAAAAGTGCCCGAAAACTGAAATCACCGATAACGGAGAAACACGAAAATGGAGGGTTGACTGTACAGTGGACCCTCCGTTTTCATGTATCTCCATTTTCGGGGATTTCAGTTTTCAGGCACTTTTTTCGTGGAAATATTACCTCCGTTTTCGGTGATTGGCTCCATTTTTGTTCATGGTACGGAACCTGTCCAGTGCACAGTGCACATACAAAAGCCCGCAAGCCCGCCTCCCACGCACATTCTCATGCAGTGTAGCATTGTTTCTGGTTGAGTGAACATTATCCTGCGAGTTCATACAAAACATTTCTTAACAATCCATTGCTTTTGGCCCTTGATTATTGTGTATGACTGCTAAATAAGCCACCATGGGCCCAAAGAAAGCTCCTAGTGCCAGTCCTTTGGTAAAGAAAGTGAGGAACACCATAGAATTAAAGAAAGAAATCATAGCAAAATATCAAAGTGGAGTCGATAAAGGGTATAGCGCCAGCCAGCGATAAAGTGTAGCAAGTAAGTTAAGCGATTAAGTGATAGAAAAATGATGACACGAAACTCAACTCCTCCATTGTTGTTTGAGGAGTATAAGGGCATTGAGTCCAGAGCCGCCCTCTGCCACCATCTCCTCCAAGATAAGTGTAAATATTTCTTAATTATAAAGTGTAAATATTTCTTATTTATAAATTAAAGTGTAAAGATTTCTTATTTATAAATTAAAGTGTAAATATTTCTTATTTATAAAATATGTAAATTGTGTCAGTGTGAATATTAGTGGTGGCTTTGCTGCCAGGCCCACCACCACCACTGTGTACGGCTTATGGTCAGTGGCCCTTATAACCCAACAACAATAACACTATCACCAGTCCTCACATTCGTAATGACATATTTTATTCATTCTAGAGTATATATCATGTTTCTATGTTATTAATATTGTTTGTTATGTCATATTAGATGAATTGTGATAGATAAATAAGCTGTAGAGCTGATATTAGTGTCAAATTGAAGCATTTTGTCCTGCCTCCAAACAAACTCGCCTCCCTCTCTCCTCCTCTCCATTTTCCATACACCAACAAGAGTTGCCAATAAAGGTAAGTGTGATGTTAAATGTTTATTTACACATGTTATTAGTGCTTTATATTTATTTGTCATTCATTTCTGTATGTAAATCTATATTTAATCTCTAAAAAATTATTTTTTGTTAATTTGCGGTGGACCTCCGTTTTACGAGCATTTGCCGACAATCGCCAAATTCTAGCGGCTAGTAAGATAAATTGTAGATACATATGAAAGAATGGTCTGGTGGTCAGTGGCATATAAAACCTGCAGTATATTCTTAATGGAAGAAATCTGCTTTTTGTAATGGCACTTGAGCAGGCTTCGAGGATGATTATTCTGTTTGCTGGTCCATTTGTAGATCCTGGGTGATTTTGAATAGGGACATAAAAGTACCTCGAAATGAGCCAATTGAATTTCGATTGCTTCAGAAACTCCATGCCTATACACATCAATAGTCTTTATTCATGGACAGGCCGATATTTTGTCATTAATGTACAGTTGTATACAAACAGTAAATTTCTATTTTTGATCAAAAATTCAAAATGAAAAGCAACAAAGTAATGAACAGGCCTGGAGACGTGACTAATGAACAGAGAACATGTTATTTAGTGCCAGGAATGTCTGTCCATTGTTATTCTGGACCCTATTTTGAATTGGCATGTTTGAAATTTGTGTGAAATTGGAAAATTGTCATTTTCTGACCACTATTTTGGGTAGATGAAATTGGTAAATAGGCAGTTTCTTGTACTCAATCGATAGAAGAAATGGAGTTCTATCGAAATAGCTATAGTTTTAGGAGATTGAAACATTGGAATTTGTCGAAAATAGGCTCAAAGTGGGCAAAATCGCCGATGCGTAAGTGTCATGGCTACCGATAACTTCGCGAAAGCATAATTCCGTTAGTTTTCGATCAAATTTCATAATTTTGGTGGCGTTATGATCGGAAAAGATTCTCTATAATTTCATAAGAAAAAATTAATTTTTTTTCCAAAATTTTCGACCCCAGGAACACTTTCCTGAGAGGCCTGTCGACCCCAAAGGGTTAATGCAGTGGACCCCCAGCTAACGAACACCCCAGAAATCGTACAATTATGTAAGTATAATATTGTAAGTGCTTGTGGAAGTGTATTTTTGGGGGTCTGAAATAGACGAACCTACGTGATATTATTTCTTAAGGAAGTAAATTCGTTTAGTAATGGCACTTGAGCAGGCTTCTGGGATGAAGTTTTCGTTAGCCGGGGGTCCACTGTACTCCTGGGTGTCTGAAAAGGATTACAGTGGACCCCCGAGTAACGAGCATAATTCATTCCAGAAGCCTGCTCAAGTGCCATTACCGAACAAATTTTCTTCCTTAAGGAATAATGTCAAGTAGGTTAGTCCATTTCAGACCCAAAAATACATGAAAGCACTTACAATATTATACTTACATACTTGTACGATTTCTGAGGTGCTCGTAACTCGGGGGTCCACTGTAATTGAATTTACATTATTTCTTATGGGGAAAATGGTTTCAGATTTCAATGATTTCAGTTTTAGTTGATCCCTCTACCACACCTCACAATTATGTTTATTTGTTTTACTAGGATTGTATATATTTTTTTATGTGATATGCAGTGCATTTCGTATATAAATTTTGAAAAAAATTTAAAGCGCCCAGAGCAATTATATCTTTTTTAACACATTGGCCGTTTCCCACTGAGGCAGGGTCACCCTGCGATTATTATTACAGCCTCTCCTCACTTAGTGACGTACTCGCTTACCAACAACTCAGACTTACGATGGGCTCTCTGACCAGTATGCATACCTAAATAAATAATGTATTTTAGAGCTGATTTCCTCTATTCTGTTTATTACAATATACAGTAAACTACTGTATAAACATTTAAAAATATACCAGAAATGTTATAAATGATGCAAAGGTGACATTAAAACAATATCAAAGATGGTTAATACAAACCTCCTACCATTATAGTATGCTCCTCTCTTAGCGTCGAATTTGTTTACTGATGTGGTCTTAGGAACGGAACGTTGTTGTTAAGTGAAAGGCTGTACAGGACTCCCTCTATATTCGGAGGTTTAGGGATCAAGAACCATGCGAATGTTTGGTGCGCAAATATATTGTAGGGAAATATAATAATAGCATTTACTTAGCCTAACAATACTGCTTCCCTAATCTATTGAACCATGAACAATCATAAAACACATGAAAGCATTGTAAAATATTGTATATACTGTACATGTTATGGTTTAATAACAAATAATGAACAAACAAAACACTCACCACTCGTAAGGTTAGGCAGACGAACTCTGATGACTTGTGATAATGATGACAATGACGATGATGATAGTGATAATAGTTAGCCATGCAGTTACTGATGACAGCTAAATGGAAGTGATTATATGGAGTGTAACTGCATGGCATGATGAGTCTAGTGTGTGGATTCTAACTCTTTACTGCCAGTGTCACTACCGATAATAGCGGCTAGGCATTCACGAATGTTCGAAGCTCGCGAAAGTGGAACTTGTGAATGTGGAGGGCCTCCTGTATTATTATTTTTATTGCCATCGACATACCTTGTTCACCGAGTTCAATAATTTCTAACTTGGCATATAAAGTAAGACACTTATGACTCTTCTTTTTATCACAACTACAGTACACTTAGATGCCATTATAAATGACAGAGACAAACAAGTTAGACATAATGGTATACTGTGCTTGTAGATATGAGGGATAAGCATGACTGTGGAAAATAAAACACATTTTGTCCATAGTTGTATCTTTCCACTTGTGCAGATGTGATGATTTTGCAACCTGTGTAATACCTGTTAGGCTCGCTTACAAACAGGTTCATGAGCGGCTCTCTATCTGAGAAAGAGAGACAGGTGGAGAGACAGAGACAGTCATGGTTGTGTGTATGGAACAATGAGAACAAACATAGAAAACATATGCCAAGGTTCACTGGGGGCACTGCACCATTAGCAATATTAGGTGACTGCACCATTAGCAATATTAGGTGACTGCACCATCAGCAATATTAGGTGACTGCACCATCAGCAATGTTGGGTGACTGCACCATCAGCAATGTTGGGTGACTGCACCATCAGCAATATTAGGTGACTGCACCATCAGCAATGTTGGATGACTGCACCATCAGCAATATTAGGTGACTGCACCATCAGCAATGTTGGATGACTGCACCATCAGCAATATTAGGTGACTGCACCATCAGCAATATTAGGTGACTGCAACATCAGCAATGTTGGATGACTGCACCATCAGCAATATTAGGTGACTGCACCATCAGCAATATTAGGTGACTGCACCATCAGCAATGTTGGGTAACTGCACCATCAGCAATGTTGGGTAACTGCACCATTAGCAATGTTAGGTAACTGCACCATCAGCAATGTTGGGTAACTGCACCATCAGCAATGTTGGGTAACTGCACCATTAGCAATGTGGGGTGACTGCACCATCAGAAATGTTGGGTGACTGCACCATCAGCAATATTATGTGACTGCACCATCAGCAATGTGGGGTGACTGCACCATCAGCAATGTTGGGTGACTACACCATCAACAATGTTGGGTGACTGCACCATCAGCAATGTGGGGTGACTGCACCATCAGCAATGTTGGGTGACTACACCATCAGCAATGTTAGGTGACTGCACCATCAGCAATATTAGGTGACTGCACCATCAACAATGTTAGGTGACTGCACCATTGACAATGTTGGATGACCACACCATCAACAATGTTGGGTGACTGCACCATCAACAATGTTGGGTGACTGCACCATCAACAAAGTTGGGTGACTGCACCATCAACAATGTTGGGTTACTGCACCATCAACAATATTGAGTGACTGCACCATCAACAATGTGGGGTGACTGCATCATCAACAATGTGGAGTGACTGCATCATCAACAAAGTTGAGTGACTGCATCATCAACAATATTGAGTGACTGCACCATCAACAATGTAGTGTCAATCTGTCTGACACGGTGCTTCAAGGAGTTTCACATACTTCAGCACGTCTAAAAACACTGCTGGGACAATGAGAAAAAAGGTATGTCTGCAACACTTCTGGAAGTAGCAGGACTCCTTGATGCCATCACGTCAGCATCCAATGCCAACTTTGCCGCCTTATAACTCAATAAGTACAGTGGTCCCTCGGTTTTCGTGCATCTCCAAACTCGAACATTTATGTAAGTGTATTTTCATAAGTGCTGTTGCAAGTGTATTTTTGGGGGTCTGAAATAGACTAACCTACGTGACATTATTTCTTAAGGAAGTAAATTCGTTCGGTAATGGCACTTGAGCAGCATTCTGGAACGAATTTTCGGCGAAAACCGAGGGACCACTGTACTGTCCCTAAACATTTTTTTTTCGTTTTATCACAGAAAATTACCTTTTTTTCAATTTTTTTTTTGTTTCAACATGATCAGAGAGTAGCAGAGATGCAGAGTGTCCAAAATTAAAAAAAAAAAAAAATTGTTATTTTTTCTTATGAAATGGTAGACAATCTTTTTCTGAAGGTAATAAAAAAAACACGAAATTTTATGGAAAATTTACGAAATTACACTATTGCGAATTTTGCTGCATTGGCGATATTTACGCATCGGCGATTATGCCCAATTTGACTCCTATTTTAGGCCAATTTCATTATTTCAGTCAACCAAATTCTTGAACTTTGTCTGAAACTGGCCAAATTACCAATTTCTGATCATTTTACGGGGATGAATTCCATTTTGATTTTTGATTTACATGAAGAATTTTTATTCATACCAAAATATAGATATACTATTATAAATAAATAGTATAAATAATATCAGCGTATTTGTGAATGTATATTAGACCCACCAGTTGACGTGTATTGGACACGTGATGTCATTTGTTTACTCTTGAACATCAGCAAAAATTGAACATTTCCACTATTTTGAGCTCAATTTCAAGCTATTTTCATTACTAAAACCAATCAAAATCATCTATATTTCTGCAATATATCTTCCATTCTATCAAATGAGACCAGGAAACCGCAAATACAACTGTAAAAATTATACGAAAATACACCGCAAATTCGGCGTTTTATCCAAAAAACACGGTCGCATTTATTTTTCTCATTATTCACTGTTTGCTCCAAGATTTGTTTTATATGGTACACACTTATCACACAGATGCATTCTCTCATATCTAAGCCCAAATTTGCAGCTCACAGCTTATCTGAGTGAGCTGAGATCATGACATAGATCTATGGCTTGGACCCTCAAAAGGCTAGAAGTTAAAGAGATGGGCAAGTGTGGGATTATAAAATAATGAATTTAATACAAAGTGGAATCTATCACAGCTGCTTTTTGCTGACAACATGGTTCTTCTGGGAGGTTCTGATGAGAAGTTGTAAAGAGTGCAGGAGGAATTCGTTAAGAGTATGTAAAGGAAGGAAATTAAAAGTGAATATAATAAAGAGCAAGGTGATGAGAGCAACAAAAATTTGAGGAATGAAAGACTGGGTATCAGACTGGAGGGAAGGAGTATGGAGAAAGTGGATGTGTTCAGACATTTATGAGTGGACGTGTCACCAGATGGGTCTAAGAAAGATGAGGTGACTGACTATGTGATAAAAGAGTAATAGCTAATAAAATGAGGTTAGCAGGTTTAACAAGAAATGCAAGGAAATGGATATTCAAATTTCTAAGCGATGATGAAGAGTGATAGTAAACAAAGCAAAGTTTGCTCTCATCAAAAATATAGTAGTTCAGTAGCTCATGGAACAGTCCTATCACCATTACTGCTTATTATGGCCTTCCCAAAACTCACAAACCTGACATTCCTGTGCATCCCATCATATCTTCTAGAGGTTCTGTCTCTTATTCTCTTGCTTCTTGGCTAGCCAAAACTTTTACCCCCTTTCTTGGTACCTTTTCTCCTGCCCACCTTCGTCACTCTCAAGACTTCCTCGAACGGGTTCGCTCTCTCCCGACCTGTAAGATGCTTAGTCTTGATGTTGAGTCCCTCTTCACTAATGTCCCTCTGGATGATGTCCTTAATTTTCTTAGAGAGAAGGCCAATGAAGGGTTACTTCATCTCCCTATACCTACTGATGTCTTTCTTGATCTTATTCGCCTTTGTGTGGACTCTAATTCCTTTTCTTTTCAAGGTAAATATTATTCTCAAACCTTTGGTGTCGCCATGGGCTCTCCTCTATCTCCTGTTCTTGCTAATCTTTACATGGAATACTTCGAGACTGTTCTTCTTCCCACTATTGATGTACGTCCATCACTCTGGCTCCGCTATGTAGATAACATCTTTGCTCTTTGGCCTCATGACTCAAGTCTCTTCCAACCATTTCTTGATGCTCTTAATAATCTTGCCCCTTCCATTAAGTTTAAAGCTGATTGGGAATCTAATTCTTTGCTTCCTTTCCTTGATGTTCATGTCCACCGCTCAGTTACACGTTTTGCCTTTTCTGTGTACCGCAAGCCTATGCACAGTGGCATGTACATTCACTACTTCTCTTATCATGCTTCCTCTGTCAAGAAAAGTGTTATTATCTCCCTCTTTCTCCGTGCTCTCCGCATTTGTGATCCTCAGTTCCTTGAAGCAGAAATTTCCACTCTTCATAATTCATTTTCCCACCTTGGCTACCCTTCCCATTTCATAGACTCTGCCTTCTCTCGTGCCAAACGGACTTTCTTCTCTCCTAAACCCTCTACTCCTGTGAACTCTCCTGTCCTCTGCCTTCCCTACATCTCTGGTCTCTCTAATCTCAACAACTCTCTCCATTCCTTAGACATCAAACTTACCTTTCGCCAGACTAACACTCTTCGCACTAATCTAGTTCATACCTCCCCTCCCTCTATAGATTCTCCTGGTGTTTACTCTATTTCTTGCTCCTCCTGTCCTCTTCAGTACTTCGGAGAAACTGGCCGATCTCTTTCTGACAGACTTAGGGAGCACAAAAATAGTGTTAGGCTTGCCGACACTAATAATGTTCTTTTCTGTCATGTCAGAGATCACAGTCATCCTATTGATTGGTCTTCTGCTAAAACTGTCTACCCTACATCCAACTTTCACAGTCGTCGTTTGAACATAAGAACATAAGAAAGGAGGAACACTGCAGCAGGCCTGTTGGCCCATACTAGGCAGGTCCTTCACAATCCATCCCACTAACAGAATATTTGCTCAACCCAATTTTCAATGCTACCAAAGAAATAAGCTTTGATAATTCTATTTACCCATGTGCAAGTCCCACTCAAATCCAACTCCTCTCACTCATGAATTTATCCAACCTAAATTTGAAACTACCCAAGGTCCTAGCTTCAATAACCCTACTAGGCAGACTGTTCCACTCAACTACCCTATTTCCAAACCAATACTTTCCTATATCCTTTCTAAATCTAAACTTATCTAATTTGAATCCATTATTGCGGATTCTCTTGGAGAGATATCCTCAAGACCTTATTTATATCCCCTTTGTTAATACCCATTTTCCACTTGTATACCTCGATCATGGTTCCCCTCATTCTTCATCTTACAAGTGAATGTAATTTAAGGGTCTTCAATCTTTCTTCATACGGAAGATTTCTAATGCTATGAATTAATTTAGTCATTCTACGCTGAATGTTTTCTAACAAATTTATATCCATTCTGTAATATGGAGACCAGAACTGTGCTGGATAGTCTAGGTGAGGCCTTACTAATGATGTATAAAGCTGTAATATAACCTCCGGAAAGTTCGCAAAATTGCTGATGCCTAGACCACTAAACTTGTGCCTGTGTGATTCCGTAAGTTTTCCATAAAATTTCATACTTTTGGTGTCATTATCTTCAGAAAAACATTCTCTACAATTTCAGTTTTAAAAAAAAATGCACACTAATTTGAGATCCCATAGTATGCAGAGAATTTCAGGCAAACTCAGACAAGACTTATGAACACATGGCTTTTTTCTGATGCCTAGTACAAGGTATTGACAGGGAGCTAAACACACCCACTCTAACACTGCCATGCCCTCTCATACATTTCCCCCTCCTCACCACCACTCTAACTCACCTTCCCATCTATCTTTCTAACAGTTATACAATAAACAATGCTGAATATTATTTTTAATTGTAAAATATTGGGCAAAAAAATTTTGATAAAAAAACTGACTGATATTACACATGGAATATTGTGGCTCTGAAAAAAAATTAATTCATTTTACATTGTTACTTATGGGGAAAATAAGTAACAAACAATCAACTCACGATGAATTTTCAGGAACGAATTAATGTCATAAGTTGGGACCTTACTGTATTGATTCTTAAAATGCAAAAGACTTTGAACCTAAATATGCGCCAGGGAGGGAAGGGGTGGCATTACTGCTATCTTCCATACAAATCTGATTTTACAGTGAAACTGACCTGCAGTGTCATTTACTATACTTTCAAACAAATGAATTATTAAGCTTCATTGTTGGGTGACTTTGCAAAAGTAATATGCACAAACATAGGGACTTTTCTCCAGCATGTCTTAGAATATAATCACATTTTTGTTAATTGAAAAATGGCTTCTTTCCTGCATGCCTATAATTATGCATCTTGATATACAGTGGACCCTTGGTTTTCGTTTGTCTCAGTTTTCGGTGATTTTGGTTTTCGTGCACTTTTTTCGTGGAAATATTGGCTTAATTTTCATCGATGTTACAGAACCTGTCCAGTGCCCAGCGCACGTACAAAGCTCGCAAGCCCGCCTCCCACGCATATCCTCAGGCAGTGTAGCATTGTTTCTGGTTGAGTTAACATTATCCTGAGTTTGGTTGAATCCTCCCTTATACACAACTTTCCCTGTATGAATCTTAGCCCTGGCTTTGTCTCTGTAGATGCTTTCCTCTCCCATTACATTGTTAAATGCTCCAAACTTCAGAACACCCGAGACTTAACCTGATTCCTTCCCCTTCTCCTCTGGGTTCTCTTTCTTTTCTTTTCTTTTGCCTTGTATTTGTCCTCTATTTTATTTATTTTATTTTTCCCCCTGTGTTCTTGTTCTTACCCTTGCGGGCCACCAGCGTCTTTGCAGTGCTCCTTTCCAAGTTTATGACTGACTCCACTACTACTACCACTACTACCTCCATTACCCCTCCACCACTTTCTTGTGCCCTCCCCTGTCTGCCTGCCTATAAATACCCCTTCCACCTTTCCTTCGTGTTAGTGTGACTTTGTAAATGGTCCAAGTCGGACCAAAACGTCGTCGTAAGCTTCTCTCCTTTTATATGTGCGGGTTGTGTGTGTATTGTTCCAGTCACGGTATTGTGCCTTTTTTGTTATCCTCAATGCAGACATGACAAGGATGCTAATCACAGCTTCTCATCATCTTGCACACGATTCCAAAATAATTTTTAGGGGGAGGGTATATTAAAGAAGAAAATTAAAAGTGAACATAGGAAAGAGCAAGGTGATGAAGGTAACAAAATTTAGTTAATGGAAGATTGTATATCAGAATGGAAGAAGTGAGTATGAAGGAATGAATGTGTTCAGATATTTGGCAGTGGACATATTGGTGGATGGGTATATGAAAAACGAGGTGAACCCTTCATCACCGATGAGTTATGTATTGAGGCATCTGTGGAGACAGAACATCATCCATGGAGGCAAAAGGGGGCATGAATGCAAGTATAGTAGTACCAACACTCATAAACTATATGGGTGTGAAGCATGGGTTGTAAATGTTGCAGCGAGAGGCATGAGGCAGTAGAGATGTTGTGTCTGAGGGCAATGTGTAGTGTGAATATTATGAAGAGAATTCATAACTTGGAGATTAGAGGAGGTGAGGGGTTACTAAAAAGTATTATCTAGAGGGTTGAAAAGGGGTTGCTGAGGTACTTTGGACAATTAGAAAGGATGGTGCAAATTAGGATGGCTTGGAGGGTGCATAAATCTGTAGTGGAGGGAAGGCAGGGAAGGGGACATTCTTGGAAAGGTTGGAGGGAGGGAATAAAGAGGGTTTGGACATCCAGTAAGCATATATGAATGTTTTACATAGGAGTGGGGAAAAATGGTTTCTGTGACTTGATGAGTTGTTGGAGTGTAAGCAAGGTAATATTTTGCATGCCTCTGGCAAGACAATGATAAGAGTAAATGATGGTGAATTAATATTAAGCCCTTTTTCTTTTTCAGGTGACCCTACCAATGTGTTAAAAAAAATAATTATGGAAGTCACCTCAAAAATAAGATACAGAAACTATAAACAGATAACAATGAAGTCTTCCAGTGGGCAAATGATAATAACAATATTCAATGATATGGGAGGAATGAAGACCTCAAAACACGAACAGTATACCGAATCAAGGCAGACCATATAATAGAAAGTAAAAATAGGTAAAAGACTTAGAAATAATCACCTCATCACCCAAAATTAACCAGACAAACCGTACTTAATACCTACCAGTTACTCAAAAGCTACTCAAAAAACTTCTAAATAATTTAAGACTGCTCAACATAAAACTGTTTCAATTTCATTACTGCATATTGTACTGAGGATTGGTCAACCATTTACTCATTACAGTAGAACGTCATTTAGCACGTAGTTACGTTCCTGAAAAAGTCGAGTTAGAAAATTTGTGTTAAATAATTAAAAGAACTAATGGGAAAAATAGGGTTATGTTCCTGGGAGTCCCCAAAAAGCCAAACAAGTTTTTTTTAGACCAACAGATCTTACAAAAATAAAAGTGAATATGTAATTGTAGTTCATTATCGAGATGTATTATGTTGTTTTTACTGCTTAAGACTACAAATGTAATAGAAATAATAGTATTTACCTTAAATTGTGGGTGCTGGTGTTTGTGGATGATTGTGAAGAGAGTGGAGAGTTATGCTGAGGCCCTACTGGGCTGAGTTGGATAGTAGAAGTTCTTGAACTGAAGTCGATGGTTGAACTGAGTGTCTAACTTTAAGTCAGTCAAGTCAGTCAGTAAGTCAGTCAGTCAGTCAGTCATTCAGCAAGTCAGTCAAGCCATTCAGTAAGTCAGTCAAGTCATTCAGTAAGTCAGTCAAGTCATTCAGTAAGTCAGTCAAGTCATTCAGTAAGTCAATCAAGTCATTCAGTAAGTCAGTCGAGTCATTCAGTAAGTCAGTCAAGTCATTCAGTAAGTCAGTCAAGTCATTCAGCAAGTCAGTCAAGTCATTCAGTAAGTCAGTCAAGTCATTCAGTAAGTCAGTCAAGTCATTCAGTAAGTCAGTCAAGTCATTTGGTAAGTCAGTCAAGTCATTCAGTAAGTCAGTCAAGTCATTCAGTAAGTCAGTCAAGTCATTCAGTAAGTCAGTCAAGTCAGACGTAAGTCAGTCAAGTCAGTCAGTAAGTCAGTCAGTCAGTCAGTCAGTAAGTCATTCAATAAGTCAGTCAGTCATTCAGTAAGTCAGTCAAGTCATTCACTAAGTCAGTCAAGTCATTCATTCAGTCAGTCAGTCAAGTCAGTCAGTCATTCTGTCAGTCAGTCAAGTCAGTCAGTCACACAAACTTATGTTTACATATTTTTATGTGTACAAAGTAACACTTCATTACGGCCACGGGTTATGTCTTGTCTAATATCTTTGTTTCTTGTTAATTCAAGATCAAAACACAATTCACTCTCTCTTATTCTTCACAAACACAGCTGGCTTGTAGCCAGGCCTTCTTGCTTTGTATGAAATACATACGAATGCTGGGATGGTGGGGTCCGTGGTGGCTGGGTAAGGCGGGTGGTGTCTGCTGAACCACAACAAGACTGCTTGTGAGAATGGTTATTTGTTTTTCCTTCCCAAAAACTGTAAGTAAGTTTATTCAGGTATACACAGATACAGTTACGAAGATTATCATACATAGCAGCATATGTGTAGAGAACCTAGGATAACCCAAAAAAGTCAGAGTGACTTAGTATTTCCATTGACTGACTTGGGTTATCCTAGGTTCTCTACACATATGCTGCTATGTATGATAATGTATGTAACTGTACTCACCTAATTGTGGTTGCAGGGGTCGAGACTCAGCTCCTGGCCCCATGTATCTGAATAAACTTACAGTTTGCAGGAAGGAAAAACAAATTCCCTTTTCCTCAAAGCATGAGGATTCTTAGGCAGTAAATAACCATGGGCTTACACTTGAAATCACCTGATGCATTACCGAAAAGGAGCAAGGTGAAGCGATCCTTTGCTGTCTTGAAGCCTGGTGCACTTTTCTCTTGCTGACTGATATAAGTTCGTGTTGGAATTTTCTTCCAGAAAACACTTGTCAAGTCAGCATTAAACACTTGATGTGGCTCATAGCCACCCTTAGTAGGACCCCCACTGACTCAATGGTTTAACCCACCGCGGGCGACCGCGTGCTCAAAATTTTTCCCCTCCTGCCGAACCGTGTAATATCATCTTTACGTCATGTAAGATGATAATGTGTCGCAAATCTTAAATCGTGCAATACCCGTAACGTGCAACATAATCTCATGCTAAATGACGTTCTACTGTACTTCAAAATTAGGATGTTTAAATTTAATTGTTTTAAATAGTACTAAATTGTAATTCATCATATTGTAAATTGTTTTAAATTGTTCTATTGTAATTTTTATAAACTAATTCAATACTGTAATTATTCTCTACTGAACTTATTAAAGCCATATAGCATTACCTAATAATATCAAATTCTCTTGTACTCAATGTAACTTATCTCATGACCATATGAACTGTCATTGCCTTATTAATCTCAAGTTAATTTTAAGTTCCCCCAAAATGCTCTGCATACAAAGGAGCTTTTGGCATGTACACCCAACTAATATATTCCTTTGTACAACCATGTATCATGTCAAAATAAAATTATTATTATTATTATTATTATTTTTTTTTTTAACAAGTCGGCCGTCTCCCACCGAGGCAGGGTGACCCAAAAAGAAAGAAAATCCCCAAAAAGAAAATATTTGCATCATCATTCAACACTTTCATCTCACTCATACATAATCAGTGTCTTTGCAGAGGCGCTCAGATATGACAGCTGAGAATAAGTCCCTCCCAACTGTCACTATCCCAGACCCCTCTTTAAAGTACAGGCATTGTACTTTCCATTTCCAGGACTCAAGTCCAATTAAATCAATTAACTGGTTTCCCTGAATCCCTTCACAAAATATTACCCTGATCACACTCCAACAGCTCGTCAGGTCCCAAAAACCATTCGTCTCCATTCACTCCTATCTAACACGCTCACACATGCTTGCTGGAAGTCCAAGCCCCTCGTCCACAAAAACTCCTTTACCCCCTCCCTCCAACCTTTTCGAGGACGACCCCTACCCCGCCTTCCTTCCCCTACAGATTTATACACTCTCCAAGTCATTCTACTTTGATCCATTCTCTCTAAATGACCAAACCACCTCAACAACCCCTCTTCAGCACTCTGACAAATACTTTTAGTAACTCCACACCTTCTCCTAATTTCCACACTCCGAATTTTCTGCATGATATTTACACCACACATTGCCCTTAGACAGGACATCTCCACTGCCTCCAGCCGCCTCCTCGCTGCAGCATTTGCAACCCATGCTTCACACCCATATAAGAGTGTTGGTACCACTATACCTTTGTACATTCCCTTCTTTGCCTCCATGGATAACGTTTTTTGTCTCCACAGATACCTCAACGCATCACTCATCATTTTTCCTTCATCAATTCTATGGTTAACCTCATCCTTCATAAACCCATCCACTGACAATAGTATCTGAAAACATTCACTTCTTCCATAATCCCTCTCTCCAATGTGATTGTGAGAGAAAAGTGGATTATAATTGTGGTTAGGGTTGTTCAGTCAGCCAGGGGTATCATTAGCGAGTTATGGCCCGCACTTCCATCTAGCGGGCTGGGGCAAAACTCCATTTCCCGGTTGTCTGATTAGTTTTAATTTCTACTCCTGGTAGTATTAACCTTACCTGGTGTCAGTTGAAGATTGGAGAGTCACTTCACCTCCACTCTTCTCCTGATCAGGTAAGGTGATCTACCAGGAGTATTATCGTTTGTCGTTGTTTAGTTTGTTTCTTTGGTTACCAGTACGTAGTGACTGACATTATTTAACACCTTTTTCTGTCTTAAATGTTACTCAACTTATGGTAACCAATTTATTTTTCTTTTGTTATCAGCTCTGCTGCTGGACTACAGGCAGAGGGGACTGATCACCTCAAACTCTCCCTCTTCTTCCTCCGTTCTTCTCTGTATTGGACTGAAGAAGCTACTGGCTGGCGAAACGTTTCCACAATAAAGATTCGCAAATGCTTCACAAGACGCTAGGAATGTGAGCAAGATTCCCTGTCTTTGGAACTTATGGGATATTTCAACTACTCCTCTTACTCAAGTTCCTGATTTGTGAACTTAAGGATATTAAGACTTCTACCTCACCTTTCATATCTACAGTGTGGTGCTACAACAACGTGGTCTCGAGAGATCTCACATCATATGAGAATTTCCACCAACCTGGATAACCAACGCCATCTCTTCAAACTATCTGGGGCCTTACTTACTCCTGACTTAACATCTGACCAGAACCACAACGGCAAATTTCTTTTATTTTTATTTATTTTTTAATTAAAATTCAGAAAAATCTTTCTTAATTCATTACCCAAGTCTTTATTATTTTTTATTCTTTATTTTGATCAGGTGGAAGGCATTCCCCTGACAGTGATATCAATTTTTCTTTATTTAAATTGTTTGATACCCTCATCACCTTACTCTTATCTATGTTCACTTTCAACTTTCTACCTTTACACACCCTCCCAAACTCGTCCACTAACCTTTGCAACTTTTCTTTAGACTCTCCCATAAGCACAGTATCATCAGCAAAAAGTAACTGTGTCAACTCCCATTTTGCATTTAATTCCTCATAATTTAATCCTACCCCACTCCCCGACACCCTATTTATTATTATTATTATTATTATTATTATTATTATTATTATGTCAAGAGGATCCATCATTTGGAAAATTCAATAAGGAACATGCAGAAAATATTATGAAAATGACAGGATGTACTATGAAAATCCCCCAAAAAAGAAAGAGAGAGAGGGGGGGAAGAGAGGGAAAGAGAGAAAGAAAGAAAGAGAGAATGAGAAAAGAGAGAGGAGAGAGAGAGAAGAGAGAAAGAGAAAGAACCTTGGATCTGTTAATTTTCCTACACCTGACATCACTGCTTCAGCACCTGCCAGTACACTAGACAGCTCACATACCATCTCTGATCCTACACCTGTCAGCACACCTGCCAACACTATTCCAACATATGGCAGCAGTGCTTCATCGGCAAGTGGTGAGTCAAGATTTTCTCCACCAGAGATTGGTGCAGTTAATAATCAAGGGACTATCACTGCACCTGAACAGCTGCTGCGCCAAAGTACGAACAGCAGGGACACATCTGTCAGAACTGTACAGGGGCGTGGTAACATGGTAGAGGATGTAGAAGAGGACATGGAGGAGGAAGACATCTACAGCTGTCTCACCTTCCTCCGCCCCAGGCCCAGGAAAAAATTCATCAGATACTCAATCATCAGGCTCACCAGCGGCAGAACATGCAGACAAATCAGCAGCGAAACACAGAAGGTGCAACAAATAGGAGTCCACCCTCCCAGACACCAAGGCAGTGCTCTCGCTGCCACAGGAGGGGGCACACCACTAACAACTGCCTGCGAGATACCAGGTGCAATTACTGCCACAAGAAAGGACATCAGGAGGACCAGTGTCGGAAGAAAAAGGAACTTGACAGACAGGACCACCTGTTTAGAGACCTGTTCTTGGAATAAACCAGCAGGATCTCTGAATTGGTGAACACACTCGCACGTCACTCACTCAGCTACTCCTATCTCAGCCCAGCAGGAGATTTTGTGCCTTATACAAGACCACAGATCTACATCCCAGCAGCTACCTCGGTGCCCTACCTCTCTCAAGGGCAGGCACCTTACACGCCTTACATACCCACCACCTCAAGCTGAACACATGAGAAGCCAGTCTATCAGCATCCTGTCGGCCAACATTAGAGGTTTCATTACCAATGTTGGAGAGCTCACACACAGTTTTGTGAACACTCGACATCCCAACATGATAGCTGTTGTTGAAACATTTTTAGACAACAGGACTCCAGAAAATTTTGCAAGAATTGCTGGCTACACCTCATGGATGAGAAGAGACAGGCAAGGGCAAGGAGGAGGTGTTGCTGTTTGCTTTTCTAAAAGTGTACATGCCCAGCACATTGATGCTACCATCCCTACTCATCTTGAAATGATGTTCTTCAAGATATGCATAAACACTAGCACCTCTGTACTAGTATGTGCAATGTATAGACCTCAGTGGCAACATGCAGACCCCATCAACTTCCTAATGGAAAATGTGGACTCCGTTCTGCTCCAACAAAACTGTCAACATATCATAATTGTTGGTGACCTCAATCAACATCTTATACAGAGTGACTTTGATGACCTTCTTGCAGTGTTTGACATGAGAAACTTTGTTGATTTCCCTACTCACATCTCTGGCTCCTCCCTTGACCCAGTAGTGAATGATCTAGCAGAAGGTACAGTCACTTGTCAACCCCTCGGCTATGTTGTATCGTCTGACCACAAGGCTGTTTTTACGACACTTAAGATCCCAACAGAACGAAGTGAGAGTCCACACGCACAACCTGGCTATGGAAAAGAGGTAATTGGCCAGCCCTTTGCTCTGAGCTTGCCACCACCAATTGGAATGCTCTTCTCCATTGGGATGTTGACAACCAAGTGAAAGCCTTCACTGGACACATCCTTAATCAACAACAAGAACACATCTCTCACTGGCAGTATGTGATGAAGCCTACAGATCAGCCTTGGTTTGGTTTTCATTGTAGAGAGGCTGTTACTGCTAAGTATAAGGCATGGCAAAGGTACAAGAGACATCCTACCACCATACAGGAACTTACAGGAAGCCTTAGGCTAGGAGTTCAGGGGCCATCGTTAAATGGGAGGTGGACAAGAAAAGAAAGTTAGCATCAGGTAGAGTGAGCTCCAAAACCTGGTGGTCCCTGGTCAAGGACAGACAAGGTTATCTGCCTGATGAACTTATTCCACATCTAAATCGACAGGATGGGACCACCTCTACTAGTAGTCAAGAGAAAGCGGACCTCTTTGCCGAACACTTTGCTATGAAAATGCAAGTTCCTGATCCAGCAAGGGACCCTCCTTGGCTAGCTGCAAGAACTGTGTCAAAACTGTCAGTGGTGACAATAAGGCAGGAGGAGGTGCATTTCCTTCTTAAATTGCTTGACTAAGAAAAGGCTGTGGGCCCAGACAAGTTGAGCCCAAGATTGCTGAGATGTGCAGACCAGCTAGCAGCACCTCTAACTCGCATCTTTCAGCAATGCCTAGTACAGTGTAAATGGCCTTCTCTAAGGAAAGAGGCAAATTTAGTCCCTGTTCACAAAAAGAAGAGCAGAGCAGAAATCAGTAACTACAGATCAGTGTCACTCCTGTCAATTGCTGGCAAGATCCTTGAGACAATAATCTCAAGATAAATGACAAGTTTTTGACTACCACTCACTACTTTGTGACCGTCAATATGGCTTCAGAAAAGGTTACTCCGCTGCTGATCTGTTGTTAAACTTCTCCACTATTTGGCACCAGTCACTGGATGAATCCAAAGTCAGCTGTGTGGTAGCACTGGACATTGATGGTGCTTTCGACTGAGTGTGGCACCAGGGCCTCTTGGCAAAACTGCAAGCACTGGGAATTACAGGCTCTACGCTATGCCTTCTCAGTGATTACCTTCATGGTAGATCTCTAAGGGTAGTTCTCAATGGAACAGAATCAACAAGACATCCTATTGGGGCAAGTGTTCCACAAGGAAGTGTGCTGGGACCATTGTTATGGAATGTCTTCTTCAATGACCTTCTTCATCTCATCCCAAAATCCCATCCATATGCAGATGACTGTACTCTGACATTCACTTATCCAAGAGAAGAAATGCCAGCTGCTCTAATTTACATCAATCACCAGCTAAGAGCTATATCAGCTTGGGGAAACTGATGGCAAGTAGAATTTGCACCTGAGAAAACACAAATGATGATGGTCTCTAGGCACCATGATGGTGATGAAGGAGTAGTAGTAAGTATGAATTTGAGTGTGTTGGTACCTGCGGAAGAAGTTGATATCCTTGAGGTGAAATTTGAAGAACCACGTTGTAAATCTTGCAAACAAGGCAGCCTGGAAGCTTACAGCACTTTGACTTATCTCGCATTTGCTTGACAGTAGGGGTTGCAAGATTCTGAATGAGGCACACACATGCTGACACCTTGAGTATGCTCCACTTTCTTGGTTTGCCTGCCTCCCTCTCATCTGTGACTGCTTGACCGAGTAGAGAACAGAGCAAGACGTCTCATCTCTCGTCTGGACCCATCCTGGATAGATCTGTCATTTCAGCAGAGCCTTCAACACAGGAGGGATGTGGGTGGCCTTACTGTTATGTACAAGGCCAACATTGTCAAAGTACCACACTTGGCTCCACTTCGAAGACAGCGAGAAGGAAGCTTCTATACCACAAGAAAGGGAAGAAAGCAGCAACTTCACTA
This sequence comes from Cherax destructor, assembly GCA_009830355.1. Classification (NCBI taxonomy): domain Eukaryota; kingdom Metazoa; phylum Arthropoda; class Malacostraca; order Decapoda; family Parastacidae; genus Cherax; species Cherax destructor. The sequence goes on along the minus strand of WNWK01002032.1, from coordinate 140,071 downwards.
TGGCTGTACCCTTCTCCAGAACATCACTTCATCTGAGATTATTTATCCCCAGGATGACTCGAGTCTGGAACACATTCATACAGCATTATGTTGTCAAGATAAAGTCAGTTGATCAAATGAAAATGCTGACCACAGATGGCTCCAACTTTATCCTGTTCCCTGCTTGCATGTTTCATAATAATAATAAAAATGCTTTCAAATGAGCTGATGTAGGTAACAGCTCTTAGCTTGTCAATAAAGTTAGGGATTCTTAACTTAACCCTGTCAAGCCCTGTGTAATAAAAAAAAAGAGAGAAGCAACGCCAATGACAGTACAGTGGAATCCCGATTTTCGAACACCTCGGCAATCGAACAAATCGGAATTCGAACACTTTTTTAGAACAAATTTTGTCATGCTAATCGAACACGTCCCGCGTTTCGAACAAGTGCGTACCACACCTGTCCACCCAGGCGCCGCCCGCGCAAGCTCATGAGTCAGTCTAGCTTTGTTTATCCTCCAGTGAACATTACCCTGCGCGTTCATCCAAACATTTCACAATTAATTAATTGTGTTTGGAGCTTGTTCACTAAGTGGTAGAGGCAGTGGTCGAGGCAGGCAGTGGTAGAGAGAGGCAGTGGTAGAAGCAGGCAGTGGTAGAAGCAGGCAGTGGTAGAAGCAGGCAGTGGTAGAGGCAGGCAGTGGTAGAGGCAGGCAGTGATAGAGGCAGGCAGTGGTAGAAGGAGGCAGTGGTAGAAGCAGGCAGTGGTAGAAGCAGGCAGTGGTAGAAGAGGCAGTGGTAGAAGCAGGCAGTGGTAGAGGCAGGCAGTGGTAGAGGCAGGCAGTGGTAGAAGTAGGCAGTGGTAGAGGCAGTGGTAGAGGCAGGCAGTGGTAGAAGCAGGCAGTAATAGAGGCAGTGGTAGAAGCAGGCAGTGGTAGAAGCAGGCAGTGGTAGAAGCAGGCAGTGGTAGAAGCAGGCAGTGGTAGAAGCAGGCAGTGGTAGAAGCAGGCAGTGGAAGAGGCAGTGGTAGAGGCAGGCAGTGGTAGAGGCAGGTAGAGCAGGCAGTGGTAAGAGGCAGTGAGTAGAGCAGTGGAGGCAGGCAGTGGTAGAAGCAGGCAGTGTAGAGGGAGTGGTAGAAGCAGGCAGTGGTAGAAGCAGGCAGTGGTAGAGGCAGGCAGTGGTAGAGGCAGTGGTAGCAGGAGTGGTAGAAGCAGGCAGTGGAAGAGGCAGTGGTAGAGGCAGGCAGTGGTAGAAGCAGGCAGTAATAGAAGCAGGCAGTGGTAGAAGCAGGCAGTGGTAGAAGCAAGCAGTAGAGCAGTGGTAGAGGCAGGCAGTGGTAGAAGAGGCAGTGGTGAGGCAGTGGTAGAGGCAGAGTGGTAGAGGCAGTGGTAGAAGAGGCAGAGAGGCAGTGGTGAGAGCAGGTAGGCAGTGGTAGCAGCTGAGAGGCAGTGGTAGAGCTGAGCAGCAGCAGGGTAGGATGGAGAGAGGGTGTAGAGGCAAGCAGCGGTAGAAGCAGGCAGTGGTAGAGGCAGTCTTTATGTAGAGTGAGAGCTGAGTAAACAAGATTAAATGAATAAATGAGAGAATGAGTGTGTAGAAGGTTCGCGAGTTTTGTAAACAAACCAGTTGTTGCTGCTGTTGCTGTTACCAGCCTGGACGCAAATGAATTCTGTTCACTCCATGAAGCCGACTGGAAAAACATCTCATATTTATGTTAATTTATATGTTTATATGTTACATAGCGTGGATTAAGCCAACTGTCTATATTAATGTTTTATACGCCTCAGAGTGATTATTATTGTGCTATTATTATCATCATTTTTAATGCACTCATAGTGATTATTATTGTGTTATTATTATCGTTATTAATATGGCATCTTCAAGACTAATAACACACTATTAGTGATTTTAATGTGTTCCTGCACGCCAGCACAGGCGCAAGTTGTGGAGTTTAAAGCTGTTAAGTTCAGTGACAAAGTGTAGCATTAAGAGTGTAGCGATTAAGTGATAGAAAAAGGACGAAACAAAATAAACTCCTGACAGCATAAGCCGCTCTGCCTGTCTTCTGCAAGGTATGTAAATGGTGTATGTACACTTGTTCAATTGTGCGTTATGGTTTTCTTATGAAAGAAGTGATCTAACGCAGTTAGCATTACAAGCTCCGTTTTCTCTTATACTAACACGTCTGAAGGAGGAAAGAATGGGAAGATGTTTTCATAGTTGGAGCAAGAATGCCCGCCACCACCGTTCTCCCCTGCCACCACATTCGTAATGACATACATATTTTATTCATTCTAGAGTGTATATCAGGTTTTTATGTTATTTATATTGTTTATTATGTCATATTAGATGAATTGTGATAGAGAAATAAGCTGTCGAGTTGATAATAGCATCATAGTGAAGTACAGTGGACCCCAGCTAACGATCAAAATTCATTGCAGAAGCCTGCGCAAGTGCCATTACCGAACGAATTTACTTCCTTAAGAAATAATGTCATGTAGGTTAGTCTATTTCAGACCACCCAAAAATACACTTCCACAAGCACTTACAATATTATACTTACATAATTGTAGGATTTCCGGGGTGATTGTTAGCCGGGGGTCCACTGTACTATTTTGTCATGCCTCCTGACAGCAGGAACGAATTAATTGTATTTCCATTATTTCTTATGGGAAATATTGATTCGATTTTCAAACATTTTGAATTTAGAACAAGCTAATGAAATGGATTATGTTCGAAAACCGGGGTTCCACTGTACTAATGTATTCAGACTACTTGTGCTTTCACGACTTGAATGTTGTTTAGTGCTTAAAGCTACTTCTAGTTTTAGACAGAGCAGAACTTGAAAATGTAGGTCATATATATAGTTTGAATAGTCAGTAACACATCTAAAATTATTGGTAATGCCTTAAAACACTTGGATTGATCTCTACAGAATAGGGGAGAGAGAGATACCTAATAATATATACAGTGGTACCCAGAGTTTTGTACAGCTCCCAACTCGAACAATTATGTAAGTGTATTATTGTAAGTGCTTTTGTAAGTATATTTTTGAGGGTCTGAAACGGACTAATCTAAATATTTTTTTTTTTTTCAACAAGTCGGTCATCTCCCACCGAGGCAGGGTGACCCAAAAAGAAAGAAAATCCCCAAAAAGAAAATACATACTTTCATCATCATTCAACACTTTCACCTCACTCATACATAATCACTGTCTTTGCAGAGGCGCTCAGATACGACAGCTGAGAATAGTCCCTCCCAGCTGTCACTATCCCAGACCCCTCCTTTAAAGTGCAGGCATTGTACTTCCCATTTCCAGGACTCAAGTCCAACTAAATCAATTAACTGGTTTCCCTGAATCCCTTCACAAAATGTTACCCTGCTCACACTCCAACAGATGGTCAGGTCCCAAAAACCATTCGTCTCCATTCACTCCTATCTAACACGCTCACACATGCTTGCTGGAAGTCCAAGCCCTCGCCCACAAAACCTCCTTTACCCCTCCCTCCAACCTTTTCTAGGACGACCCTACCCCGCCTTCCTTCCCTACAGATTTATACGCTCTCCAAGTCATTCTACTTTGATCCATTCTCTCTAAATGACCAAACCACCTCAACAACCCCTCTTCAGCCCTCTGACAAATACTTTTAGTAACTCCACACCTTCTCCTAATTTCCACATTCCGAACTTTCTGCATAATATTTACACCACACATTGCCCTTAGACAGGACATCTCCACTGCCTCCAGCCTCCTACTCACTGCAGCATTTGCAACCCATGCTTCACACCCATATAAGAGTGTTGGTACGACTATACTGTCGTACATTCCCTTCTTTGCCTCCATGGATAACGTTTTTTGTCTCCACAGATACCTCAACGCACCAATCACCTTTTTTCCTTCATCTATTCTATGGTTAACCTCATCCTTCATAAACCCATCCGCTGACACGTCAACTCCCAAATATCTGAAAACATTTACTTCTTCCATAATCCCTCTCTTCAATGTAATATCCAATTTTTCTTTATTTAAATCGTTTGATACCCTCATCACCTTACTCTTATCTATGTTCACTTTCAACTTTCTACCTTTACACACTCTTATGGGAACAAATTGTTCGGTAACGGCACTCGAACAGCCTTCTGGAACCAATTATGGCTGAAACTTGGCGTACCACTGTACACGGGAAGTACCTGATAGATAGGTCCCTAACCTGCAATCTGCTATAACAATTTACTGGGGTGAGTATGGAGAGAGTATGAAATAAACACAGTGTACTTATAGGGTAAAGCCAAGGGTACAATTGCAGAGCATTGTCAACATTCATAACTGAAAGCTACATGAAGGATGCTTCTGAGGGTCAACTTTCCTGCAGCCCAATCCCAGATCAGGCTTCCCAGTGGATAATGGACTGATCAACCAAGCTGTTACTGCTGGCCACACTCAGTGGAATGTGCCAATCACAGCCCAACTAGTTAGGAACTGATTTCAAGAATCTGCCCAGTTCCATCTTGAAGACAGCAACAGGTTTGTTGGCAATTCACCTTATGCATTCAGGAAGGGCAGTGAACTGTCAGGGACTACTGATGAGAAACGAGTTCTTTCTTAGAGTACTCATCACACTCCTACTTTTTGTTTAAGGAATTTTGCACCATTTGCCAAGTCTCCTGCTTTAACATGGAGTGATTCTAGTGTGAAGTGAGTGTAAAATGGAAGCCTGTAATTGTTTTATATGATGGTAGGATTGCTGGTGTCTTTTTTCTGTCTCATAAACATGCAAGATTTCAGGTACATCTTGCTACTTCTACTTACACTTAGGTCACACTACACATGAATGTACAAGCATATATATACACACATCCCTCTGGGTTTTCTTCTATTTTCTTACTAGTTCTTGTTTATTTCCTCTTATCTCCATGGGAAAGTGGAACAGAATTCTTCCTCCGTTAGCTATGAGTTCGTAAGAGGCAACTAACATGTTGGGAGCAAGAGGCTAATAACCCCTTCTCCTGTATACATTACTAAAGCTAAAGAGAAACTTTCGTTTTTCTTTTTGGGCCACCTCCCCTCAGTGGGATACAGCCGGTTTGTTGAAAGAAGAAGATTCTGGAGTGAAGGTTTGGAATCAGTTCCTCAGAATATTCCAGGTGTGCATCATGATGTACTTTTTTCATCACATTTCAAGGAATAAAGTTGAAGGAATTTCATTCATTCCGAGTACTACTGTAGTTAAGAAGTCGGAGTGTATGTGGGCAGTGAAACTTCTCTAAGTTTTCTTGCTCAGTAATTGGCCTACCATGAAGGAAGCAGTTTTTTTTTTTCAACACGTCAACAGTCTCCCACCGAGGCAGGGTGACCCAAAAAGAAAGAAAATTCCCAAAAAGAAAATACTTTCATCATCATTCAACACTTTCACCTCACTCATACATAATCACTGTCTTTGCAGAGGAGCTCAGAATACGACAGTTTAGAAGTCCCTCAAAACTGCCAATATCCCAAACCCCTCCTTTAAAGTGCAGGCATTGTACTTCCCATTTCCAGGACTCAAGTCCAACTAAATCAATTAACTGGTTTCCCTGAATCCCTTCACACAATATTACCCTGCTCACATTCCAACAGCTCGTCACGTCCCAAAAACAATTCGTCTCCATTCACTCCTATCCAACACGCTCACACATGCTTGCTGGAAATCCAAGCCATTCGCCCACAAAACTTCCTTTACCCCCTCCCTCCTACCTTTTCGAGGACGACCCCTACCCCGCCTTTCTTCCCCTACAGATTTATAAGCTCTTAAAGTCATTCCACTTTGACCTATTCTCTCTAAATGACCACACCCCTCAACAACCCCTCTTCAGCCCTCTGACAAATACTTTTAGTAACTCCACACCTCCTCCTAATTTCCACACTCCGAATTTACGGCATAATATTTACACCACACATTGCTCTAGACAGGACATCTCCACTGCCTCCAGCTGCCTCCTCGCTGCATTTGCAACCCATGCTTCACACCCATATAAGAGTGTTGGTACAACTATACTTTCGTACATTCCCTTCTTTGCCTCCATGGATAACGTTTTTTGTCTCCACAGATACCTCTACACACCACTCACCTTTTTCCTTCATCAATTCTATGGTTAACCTCATCCTTCATAAACCCATCTACTGACAAGTCAACTCCCAAATATCTGAAAACATTCACTTCTTCCATAATCACTCTCTCCAATGTGATATCCAATTTCTCTTTATTTAAATCGTTTGATACCCTCATCACCTTACTCTTATCTATGTTCACTTTCAACTTTCTACCTTTACACACCCTCCCAAACTCGTCCACTAACCTTTACAACTTTTCTTTAGAATCTCCCATAAGCACAGTATCATAAGCAAAAAGTAACTGTGTCAACTCCCATTTTGTATTTAATTCTCCATAATTTAATCCCACCCCTCTCCCCAACACCCTAGCATTTACTTGTTTTACAACCCCATCTATAAATATATTAAACAACTATGGTGACATTACACATACCTGTCTAAGACCTACTTTAATGGGGAAGTAATCTCCCTCTCTCGTACACACCCTAACCTGAGCCTCACTATCCTCATAAAAACTCTTTACAGCATTCAGTAACCTACTACCTATTCCATACACTTGCAACATTTGCCACATTGCTCCCCTATCCACTCTATCATATGCCTTTTCTAAATCCATAAATGCAATGAAAATTTCCCTACCTTTATCCAAATACTGTTCACATACATGCTTCAATGTAAACACTTGATCTACACATCCCCTATCCACTCTAAAGCCTCCTTGCTCATCTGCAATCCTACTCTCCGTCTTACCTCTAATTCTTTCAATAATAACCCTACCGTACACTTTACCTGGTATACTCAGTAAACTTATTCCCCTATAATTCTTATACTTCTCCATGGGGAAGTGGAATAGAATTCTTCCTCCGTAAGCCATGCGTGTCGTAAGAGGCGACTAAAATGCCGGGAGCAAGGGGCTAGTAACCCCTTCTCCTGTATATATTACTAAATGTAAAAGGAGAAACTTTCGTTTTTCCTTTTGGGCCACCCTGCCTCGGTGGGAAATGGCCGACATGTTGAAAGAAGAAGAAGAAGAATTCTTATACTCTCTTTTATCCCCCTTCCCTTTATATAAAGGAACTATACACGCTCTCTGCCAATCCTTAGTTACCTTCCCCTCTTTCATACATTTATTAAACAAAAATACCAACCACTCCAACACTATATCCCCCCCTGCTTTTAACATTTCTGTCATCATCCTGTCAGTTCCACCTGCTTTACCCCCTTTCATTCTACGTAATGCCTCACGCACCTCTCCCACACTCACCTCCTGCTCTTCTTCACTCCTAAACAAAGTTATACCTCCCTGGCCAGTACATGAAATTACCGCCTCCCTTTTTTCATCGACATTTAAAAGTTCCTCAAAATATTCCCGCCATCTACCCAATACCTCCAGCTCCCCATCTACTAACTTCCCTATTCCGTTTTTAACTGACAAATCCATTCGTTCTCTAGGCTTTCTTGTTTACCTCACTCAAAAACTTTTTCTTATTTTTTGCAAAATTTCTTGACAGTGCCTCTCCCACTTTTTCTGCTCTCCTTTTGCACTCTCTTCACCTTTCTTTTACTTTCCATATACTCTGCTCTTCTTACAACACTTCTGTTTTGTAAAAACCTCTCATAAGCTACCTTTTTCTCTTTTATCACACCCTTTACTTCTTCATTCCACCACTCACTCCTCTTTCCTCCTGTACCCACCCTCCTATAGCCACAAACTTCTGCCCCACATTCTAATACTGTATTTTTAAAAGTATCCCAACTCTCTTCAACCCCCCCCCCCACTTCTCATACTTCATACTTGCACTAGCCCACCTTTCTGCCAATAGTTGTTTATATCTCACCCTAACTTCCTCCTCCCTTAGTTTATACACTTTTACCTCTCTCTTACTTGCTGTTGCAGTTTCCTTTTGTCCTATATACCTTTTACTCTAACTGTAGCTACAACTAAATAATTATCCGATATATTCGTTGCCCCTCTATAAACATGTACATCTTGAAGCCTACCCATTAACCTTTTATCCACCAATACATAATCTAACAAACTACTTTCATTACGCGCTATATCATACCTTGTATACTTATTTATCCTCTTTTTCATAATATATGTATTACTTATTACCAAACCTCTTTCTACACATAGCTCAATTAACGGTTCCCCATTTACATTTACCCCTGGCACCCTAAATTTACCTACTACTCCCTCCACAGCATTTTTACCCACTTTAGCATTGAGACCCCAACCACAAGTACTCTCTCATTTGGTTCAAAACTCCCCATTCACTCACTCAACATTTCCCAAAATCTCTCTCTCTGCACTACACTTCTCTCTTCTCCAGGTGCATAAACACTTACTATAACCCACTTTCCACATCCAACCTTTATTTTACTCCACATAATCCTTGAATTTATACATTTATATCCCCTCTTTACCTGCCATAACTGATTATTCAACATTATTGCCACTCCTTTAGCTCTAACTCTATTTGAAACCCCTGACGACCTAATCCCATTTAGATTATGCTGCACAGTTCTGGTCACTATATTACAGAATGGATATAAATGCACTGGAAAACGTACAGAGGAGGATGACAAAGTTGACCCCATGTATCAGAAATCTTCCCTATGAGGACAGACTGAGGGCCTTGAATCTCCACTCTCTTGAAAGGCGTAGAATTAGGGAAGATATGATTGAGTTGTATAAATGGAAAACAGGAATAAATAAAGGGTATGTAAATAGCGTGCTGAAAATATCCAGCCAAGACAGGACTCGCAGCAATGGTTTCAAGTTGGAAAAGTTCAGATTCAGGAAAGATATAGGAAAGCACTGGTTTGGTAATAGAGTTGTGGATGAGTGGAACAATCTCCCGAGTACCGTCATAGGGGCTGGGACGTTGTGTAGTTTTAAAAATAGGTTAGATAAATACATGAGTGGGTGTGGGTGGGTGTGAGTTGGACCTGACTAGCTTGTGCTACTAGGTCAGATTCCGTACTAATTCCTTAAGTGGAAGTGACCTGACTACCTGGAGTTTACCTGGAGAAGGTTAGCTTCAGGTGGTCAGGTCTAAGCCGGTGAGTGATGGACCTGCCTCGCATGGGTCAGTAGGCCTGCTGCAGTGTTCCTTTTTTCTTATGTTCTTATTTATTTCTCCCCACTGAAACTATCCTACCCCCTTCAGCTTTGTCTCACTTAAAGCCAGGACATCCAGCTTCTTTTCATTCATAACATCTACAATCATCTCTTTCTTATCATTCGCACAACATCCACGCACATTCAAACATCCCACTTAAGACGGTTTTCTTGTTTTTCTTTTTAGTGAATCTATACAGGAAAAGGGGTTACTAGCCCATTGTTCCCAGCATTTTAGTTGACTTTTACAACACGCATGGCTTATGGAGGAAAGATTCTTATTTCACTTCCCCATGGATATGAAAGGAAAAGCAATAAGAACAAGAACTATTAAGATAAATTCAAAGAAAACTCAGATGAGTGTGTATACATAAACATGTACATGTATGTGTAGTGTGACCTAAGTGTAAGTAGAAGTAGCAAGACGTACCTGAAATCTTGCATATTTATGAGACAGAAAAAAGACACCAGCAATCCTACCATCATGTAAAACAAATACAGTGGAACCCTGGTTAACGAACACCCCAGAAATCGTGCAATTATGTAAGTATAATATTGTAAGTGCTTGTGGAAGTGTATTTTTGGGGGTCTGAAATAGACTAACCTAAATGACATTTTTTCGTTCGGTAATGGCACTTGAGCAGGCTTCTGCAATGAATTTTTTTTGTTAACCGGGGTTCCACTGTACAGTGGACCCCCGAGTTTCGACAACCTCGCAAATCGAACAATTATGTAAGTTTAATATTGTAAGGGCTTTTGTATGTGTATTTTTGGGGGTCTGAAAGGACTAATCTAATTTACGTTTTCCTTAAGGGAACAAATTCGTTCGGTAATGGCACTTCAACAGCCTTCTGGAATGAATTATGACCGAAACTCGGGGGTCCACTGTACAGGCTTTTGTTTTATACTCACTTGGCAGGACGGTAGTACCTCCCTGGTTGGTTGATGTCTACCAACTTACTACGTTGTTGTTATACAGCAATATTCTATCCTAGAGAGAAATATGTGACTTGAAGAGTATCATCACAGGCTCAACATCCCTTGTCTTGAAAGTTCTAGTTATTCAACTACAACATTGTTGTATCCTTGAATGTGAAATACTGCCAGAATAAAGACAGAAGCTGGACAGCTTCTTTCTACAAGTACCTGATCAGGGATGGCAATGACTATGTTAGTTTACTGGTTGCTAGCACAAACAGCCTGGCTGACCAAGTGGTCAAAAGAGAAGCTTAGTCTTAGTCAAGTGAAAGACCAGACCACATTTAGAGGATGTCCTATAGAGCCTCCACCACTCTTTGCACTATATGATCCACAAGGACTTAAGCTTCACTGAATGAAATACAAGCAACACTGCAAGTTCCATGTTTGTTTTTCCAGAGAAGAAACCTAACTTTTCAATTCCTTCCTCATAGCTCATTCACCTTAGCTCAAGCATAGATGTACCCCTGAGTACTTTCTTGCATTTTACACTGCTTGAGCTGTATGCTCAAAGCTATATGTCACTTAGTTTCAGTAGTTTGCTTTTACTGGTGTTAAATTCCAGAAACCAAATATTTTAGTGTGGTCCACAGCGCATTTGGCTGTTCATCTCTTTCTATCAACAAATTATATTCAATACACTACCCACTTTACTAGAAATATATATATTTAACAGCTAAAGGAAGCCACTTTCACAACAACAGCCTCTAAAAAAAAAAAAAAAAAAACTAGTTTCAACTGGCTAAAGATCACAGCATGTCAAAATGGTACTGTCAGAACTCTCTAAGAGCAGTTATAATATACCTTGTGTAATCTTTTGATGATGGAGTCATTGTACTCCTTGTTCCCCTCAATCATGCCAGTCACTGGATTAGAAAACCATTCACGAAACTCCCGGTGAGAGGCAAAAACATTTGGCATCAGGAAGTGCATCAGTGACCAGAGCTCCATCAAGTTGTTTTGAAGTGGAGTGCCCGTAAGTAGTAAGCGTCTGGTAAATTGGAAAGTTAACAATGTCATTAATAAACATTATTTTAATAAATTAACTCTCCCAAGAAATTTAAAACAACATTGCAATATAAAAATCTTCTTACAATAAATAGCTATAATGCAAATAAAAAAAACTTCTGCCAGAAATGTAGTGTATATCACGGTAAACCGCATACAGATCGAGAAGTCAAAAAAGAAACGATGGTATGAATAATGTATGCTGTGTGTAAGCTTAAGAATTGGGAATGGGGTAAATCATGTAGCTTATACATATGGAAAATTAACCTGTTCCTATCCAAAAACAAATGCTAAAGCACTGAAAGAAACCAAGGTTAATAACAGAAAAGTTAATAGTTAACTAAAGAAAAATCTGATAGAAATAGAGAGATAATTAAAGTATGCAAATTCTTTCACAATAATATCAGATTTAATGGCATCATGGACATTAGTACAACCACACTCACAAAATAACCACACTAGGACAGAAATAACACCATTTGGAAAAGTTAATTTTAAAACTTTAACAGGTCAAATAAAATTAAAAACTGAAAAGAAAAAAAAAAAAAAAATGGCATTGGGTACTGCACTGCTATTATACCATAACTAAGACAAATTCTTGAGACCAACAAAATTTGCCCATGCATGATTATGGCTTTAGTTGTCATAGCTCAATAAATGCTTACAATATTACAAAGTACAGTATTAAAGACGTGCCTTTGGCTTTGAAAGTTGAGCAGTAACTGCCAACGTTGAGATTTGAAGTTTTTGATATTCTGAGCTTCATCAAGGATGAAATACTTCCACTTCTTCCTTCTAAAACTCTGGTGGTCCTGGATCACCAGTTTGTATGAAGTAATACAAATATGGAATGCATTTGGTTTCGTCCAACCTAGAAAATACAAGTAAGGTCTGTATTATTAGTGTGATCAAATACACTAAAGAGAGCATCAAAATACACTCAACCCTTCATTCACCCTTTCAGGGTCCTGAGGCCAAATTTCAAAGTGTGCACCAGGGTCCAAGAATTTAAAAAAATAAAAGTTATTTTTTCTTATGAAATGGTAGAGAATCGTTTTCTGAAGGTAATAAAACAAAAAGTATGAAATTTGATGAAAAATTGATGAAATTATGCTCTCACGAATTTTGATGCGTCAGCAATATTCACACATCGGCGATTTTGCCGAATTTGACTCCCATTTTAGGCCAATTATACATTATTCCAGTAGACCAAATTCTTATCTATTACTTCTATTCTATCGATTGAGCACAAGAAATCGTCCAGTCAACTGTTTCAACTACAAAATAAAGTGATCGGAAATTGGTAATATCGCCAATTTAACACAAAGTTCAAAATAGGGTCCAGAATAAACAATCCAGGCATTCCTGGCACTAAACTAACATTTCCTCTGTTCATTAGTTACGTTTTCAGTCTTTACAAATGAATTCCATTTTGATTTTTTATTCATATAATGAATTTTTATTCAAACCAAAAAATGGAAGATTTACTGTTATGCAATATTGAAATAATTGTATAAATAATATCACCACATTTGTGAACGTATATTAGACCCACCAGCTGGCGCGTATTAGACGTGTGAGGTCATTTCTTTACTCTTGAACATCGGCAAAAATTTAACATTTCCGCTACTTTGAGCTCCGTTTCAAGCCATTTCCAGCACTAAACCCATTCAAAATCATCTCTATTTCTATAATATATCTTCCATTCTATCAAATGATGCCAAGAAATCGCAAAACAACTATAAAAAGCATACGAAAGAACACTGCAAAGTCGCTGTTTTAATTGAAAATTACGGTCTCAATTATTTTTTTCACACTATGCACTGTGTGCTGCAGGATTTGTTTTATGTGGTGCACACTTACCACATAGATGTATTCTCCATATCTAGGCCCAAATTTACAGCTCACAGCTTATCTGAGTGAGCTGAGCTCATGCCGTAGAACTACGGCACGGACCCTGAAAGGGTTAACAACCAAGATAAGGACAGGAAAAATTAATTCAAGTGAATTTTATGTTAAGTAAATTCTGTTTTTCCAGGGGAGATGCAGACTGGAACAATATTATAATATTCTCTGGCTTCTGAAAGTGAAATTCAAAACTATGCACAATTATTCCACTTGAAGGAGATTACATTTCTAGAAATCCCATAAAACTAGAAAGCATGAATAATACAAAAATAAATGTAATTTTGTTTGGTGTTTTAAAAACAATATTTCTTTATGTAGAATGAATGAAAGGGGGTAAAGCAGCTGAAACTGACGGGATCATGACAGAAATGTTAAAAGCAGGGAGAGATGTAGTGTTGGAGTGGTTGGTATTTTTGTTTAATAAATGTATGAAAGAGGGGAAGGTACCTAGGGATTGGCAGAGAGCATGTATAGTTCCCTTATATAAAGGGAAGGGGATAAAAGAGATTGTAAGAATTATAGGGAATAAGTTTACTGAGTATACCAGGTAAAGTGTACGGTAGGGTTATTATTGAAAGAATTAGAGGTAAGACAGAGAGTAGGATTGCAGATGAGCAAGGAGCCTTTAGAGTGGGTAGGGGATGTGTAGATCAAGTGTTTACATTGAAGCATATATGTGAACAGTATTTAGATAAAGGAAGGGAAGTTTTCATTGCATTTATGGATTTAGAAAAGGCATATGATAGAGTGGATAGGGGAGCAATGTGGCAAATGTTGGAAGTGTATGGAATAGGTAGTAAGTTACTGAAGTCTGTAAAGCGTTTTTATGAGGATAGTGAGGCTCAAGTTAGGGTGTGTAAGAGAGAGGGAGATTACTTCCCGGTAAAAGAAGGTCTTAGACAGGGATGTGTAATGTAACCATGGCTGTTTAATATATTTATAGATGGGGTTGTAAAAGAAGTAAATGCTAGGGTGTTGGGGAGAGGGGTGGGATTAAATTATGGGGAATTAAATGCAAAATGGGAGTTGACACAGTTACTTTTTGCTGATGATACTGTGCTTATGGGAGATACTAAAGAAAAGTTGCAAAGGTTAGTGGACGAGTTTGGGAGGGTGTGTAAAGGTAGAAAGTTGAAAGTGAACATAGATAAGAGTAAGGTGATGAGGGTATCAAATGATTTAACCCTTTGACTGTTGCAACCCCTAATCCTGAGTGCTCTCTTGTTGTCGCAAAATTTTCGAAAATAAAATAATTATTTTTTCTTATGAAATGATAAGAGAATCATTTCCCGATGGTAATGACACCAAAAGTATGAAATTTGATGGAAAACATATGGAATTACGCTCTTGTGAAGTTAGTGATCTCATCGATATATACACATCGGCAATTTCGCTGACTTTGAGCCCTATTTTCGGCCAATTCCATTGTTCCAGTCGACCAAACTCATAGCTACAGTGGACCCCCGGTTAACGATATTTTTTCGTTCAAGAATGCTGTTCAAGTGCCATTACCGAATGAATTTATTCCCATAAGGAATAATGTAAATTAGATTAATCCTTTTAGACCCCCAAAACTACACTTACAAAAGCACTTAAAAAAATAAACTTACATAAAAGGGCGAGTTTGGAGACCATCGTTAACCGGGGGTCCACTGTATTTCTTTAGAACTCCATTTGTTCTATCAATTGAATACAAGAAACCACCAATTTACCGATTTCAACTACCCAATAAAGTGGTCAGAAATTGGCAATTTGGCCAATTTCATGGAAAATAAAAAAGTTGTCAATTTCAAAATAGGGTCCAGAATAAACAATGCAGACATTCCTGGCACTAAAATAAGGTGTTATCTGTTCATTAATCATGTCTTTAGGCCCTTCTTATATTACTCTTGCTTTCTATTTTTATTTTTTATTCACACAAAAAATAGAAGATTTACCGTTATGCAGACTATTGCATTATTGTAAAAATGGTATGAATAATATCAGTGCACTTGTGAAAGAATATTAGACTCACCAATTGATGTGTATTGGATGCGTGGCGTGATTTGTTTACTCTTGAACATTTGCAAAAATTGAACATTTCCCCTACTTTGAGCTCAATTTCAAGGTCGTTTTCATCATGAAACTAATCAAAATCATCTATATTTCTGTGACATGATTTGTTTTCGCGTGACATGATTTGTTTACACTTGAACATTTGCAAAAATTGAACATTTCTCCTACTTTGAGCTCAATTTCAGGTCGTTTCATCATAAACTAATCAAAATCATATATATTTCTGAGTATGTTGTCCATTCTATCAAATGAGACCATAAAAGAGAATACAACCATAAATACTATACAAATACACATCAAAGTCGGCGTTTTAATCCAAAAAGGTCGGAGTTTTTCTCTCATATGACTCGTGCTGCAGGATTTTATACAGCGCAACTGACACACAGACCCATTCTCTCATAGTGGCCTACCAGCTTCTCCGCTTGATTTGAAGCCGCTAGAATTTGTGAGTATATATGTCGAACAGTGGCTCGTAAGACGTATATAGACCGAAACAGTCAAAGGGTTAACCCTTTGACTGTTTCGGTCGTATATATACGTCTTACGAGCCACTGTTTCGGATGTATCAATACGCCTAAATTCTAGCAGCTTCAAATCAAACGGGAGAAAGCTGGTAGGCCCACATATGAGAGAATGGGTCTGTGAGGTCAGTGTGCGCAGTATAAAAAAAAATCCTGCAGCACGCAGTACATAATGAGAGAAAAAAAACTCCGACCATTTTTTTGGATTAAAACGCCGACTTTGAGGTGTATTTTCGTATAGTATTTATGGTTGTATTCTCTTTTTTATGGTCTCATTTGATAGAATGGACAACATACTACAGAAATATATATGATTTTGATTAGTTTTATGATGAAAACGACCTTGAAATTGAGCTCAAATTAGGAGAAATGTTCGATTTTTGCAAATGTTCAAGAGTAAACAAATCATGTCACGCGTTCAATACACATTAATTGGCGAGTCTAATATTCTTTCACAAGTGCATTGATATTTTTTATACCATTTTTACAATAATGCAATAGTCTGCATAACGGTAAATCTTCTATTTTTTATGTGAATAAAAAATCAAAATTGAAAGCAAAAGTAATATAAGAAGGGCTTAAAGACGTGACTAATGAACAGATAACATCTTATTTTAGTGCCAGGAATGTCTGCATTGTTTATTCTGGACCCTATTTTGAAATTGACAACTTTTATATTTTGCATGAAATTGGCCAAATTGCCAATTTCTGATCACTTTATTGGGTAGTTGAAATCGATAAATTGGTGGTTTCTTGTACTTAATCAATAGAACAAATGGAGTTCTAAAGAAATATCTATGAGTTTGGTCAACTGGAACAATGGAATTTACCGAAAATAGGGCTCAAAGTCGGCGAAATTGCCGATGCGTATATATTGCTGAGATCACTAACTTCGCGAGAGAGTAATTCCGTGAGTTTTCAATCAAATCTCAAACTTTTGGTGTCTTTACCATCGGGAAACGATTCTCTATCATTTCATAAGATTGAGGGTTGCGACAGTCAAAGGGTTAAATAAAGAAAAATTGGATATCACATTGGAGTGAGGGATTATGGAAGAAGTGAATGTTTTCAGATATTTGGAAGTTGACTTGTCAGCGGATGGATTTATGAAGGATGAGGTTAACCATAGAATTGACGAAGGAAAAAAGGTGAGTGGTGCGTTGAGGTATCTGTGGAGACAAAAAACGTTATCCATGGAGGCAAAGAAGAGAATGTACGAAAGTATAGTTGTACCAACACTCTTATATGGGTGTGAAGCATGGGTTGCAAATGCTGCAGCGAGGAGGCGGCTGGAGGCAGTGATGTCCTGTCTAAGGGCAATGTGTGGTGTAAATATTATGCAGAAAATTCAGAGTTTTTAAAATTAGGAGGAGGTGTGGAGTTACTAAAAGTACACACACAACCCGCACATATAAAAGAGAGGAGCTTACGACGACGTTTCGGCCCGACTTGGACCATTTACAAAGTCACACTAACACACAAAGACGGGGGAAGTGGTATTTATAGGCAGGCAGACAGGTGAGGGTACCAGAGAGTGGGGAAATAATGGAGAAAGTAGTGGAAGTGGTAGTAGTAGTAATAGTAGTAGTGGAGACAGTCATGTTCTAGAGGAGCACTGCAATGAGGCTAGCGGCCCGCAAGGGTGGGACGAGAACACAGAGGGAGGAAAGGCGACAAAAAGGACAAATACCAGGCAAAAGAAAAGAAGAAAGGAAAACCCATAAATGGTCCAAGTCGGGCCGAAACGTCGTCGTAAGCTCCTCTCTTTTATATGTGCGGGTTGTGTGTGTATTGTTCCAGTCACGGTATTGTGCCTTTTTGTTATTTACTAAAAGTATTTGTCAGAGGGCTGAAGAGGGGTTGCTGAGGCGGTTTGGTCATTTAGAGAGAATGGATCAAAGTAGAATGACTTGGAGAGCGTATAAATCTGTAGGGGAAGGACGGCGGGGTAGGGGTCGTCCTCAAAAAGGTTGGAGGGAGGGGGTTACAAAGCATATAAACATGCTGTTTATATGCTATGGTGTTGCCGGGCGGAGGGAAAACATTACGTAATACTAATAATAATCACTCTTGGGCACATTAAATGTCTTATTTTACGTTAATATAGACATTTTCATTAATCCATCTATGATATTTTCTTCAAAATTATTTAAAAAACACGTTACATAGCATATAAACATGATACATACACCCACAGAATAAAAATTGACAAATATGAGATTTGTTTACCAAGCGACTTTGTAGGAGTGTCGGAAGAATTACGTTTTCTCTAGCAAACACTGAGGGATAACTGTAGAAAAATATTCCTGTCATATGCCTTCACTCTATTTATAGCTATTCACGACCCTTGTGGGTTTAGCGCTTCTTTTTTATTATGATTATAATAATAATCCTAGGTAGTAGAGTGGTAGACAGCAACCGCCCACGGAGGTACTACCGTCCTACCAAGTGAGTGTAAAACGAAAGCCTGTAACATGATTTCAGGTATATCTTGTTTCTAAACTTACACTTAGGTCACACTACACATTCATGTACAAGCATATATATACACACCCCTGGGGTTTTCTTCTATTTTCTTACTAGTTCTTGTTCTTATTTCCTCTTATCTCCATGGGGAAGTGGAACAGAATTCTTCCTCCGTAAGCCATGCGTGTCGTAAGAGTTGACTAAAATGCCGGGAGCAAGGGGCTAGTAACCCCTTCTCCTGTATACATTATTAAAGTTAAAAAGAGAAACTTTTGTTTTTCTTTTTGGGCCACCCTGCTTCAGTGGGATATGGCTGATTTGTTGAAAGAAAGAAATAATAATAATACTATCATTAAATCTAAAAATAGTGTGTTGCATGAGAATGGGAGTGGTGCTGTTTGTTTATTCTGTACTAACTTGTACAACTTGTACACAATGTAAGAGTATTTGTATTGTGAGGTAATTATTATTATAATAAAAAAAATTATTTTGAGGTAAAAGTTTCACAAACTCTTACAAACGTATGTGAATGAACTAAAAGTGGACACGTATTAATCGCATTCATTTCACCTGACCGAGTGATCGCCCACTACCTGTTCAGTTTGTTTTTTTACCTTGTCTGAACTCCTTATCTCGTTCTCTCTCTTGTTTACTCTTTCGTTAACTAGTTGACTCTCATTGACTATGGCGTCTAAGCTTAGTTGTGATAAAAAGAGGAGTTGTAAGCCTCTTACTTTAAGTGCCAAGCTAGAAATGATTAAACTGAGTGAATTGACTTTTTTGGGTTATCCTAGGTTCTCTATGCATATTCTGCTATGTATGATAATCTATGTAACTGTATTGGTGTATACCTGAATAAACTTACTAACAAGGTACAGTGGTACCTCGAGTTATGATATTTTTTCGTTCGAGAATGCTGTTCAAGTGCCATTACCAAACAAATTTATTCCCATAAGGAATAATGTAAAATAGACTAGTCCTTTTACACCCCCAAAAATATACTTACAAAAGCATTTAAAAAAATAAACTTACATAAAAGGGCGATTTTGGGGACCATCGTAACTCGAGGTACCACTGTATATGTTGATCGCTGAGATAGCCATCAAATACAGTTACAGATAGCAGCATGTGTAGAGAACCCTGGATAACCCAAGAGTGTCAGTTAACACTCTTGCTAGGAGCTAATGCTGCTGGGAATTGCAAGTTAAAACCTATGATAATTTATCACTCAGAGAATCCTAGGGCCCTAAAGAACTATGCAAAAGGTAGCCTCCCTGTTTATTATAAATCTAATTCGAAAGCTTGGATGACTACTGATCTTTTCATAAATTGGTTCACAGACTATTTTAAGCCTACAGTTGAGGCTTACTGCAAGGAAAAGAAAAGTCCTTTTAATGTTCTAGACAATGCCACTCACCTCTCACACATCAATGTTAATACTTTAAGGTAAGTAATAAGTGTACTCTGTGTGTATCTTACTTTTTATTGTGTTTTTTAATGCCTAGTGCTATTGCTAACTTAATATAAGTTAGTGTAAGCTTGTTGTCTGGCATTTATATGCATTTAGAAGTGGAAAAAAATGGCGTTCTGCTTTTCGGCGATGTCTGCTTTAAGGCACTAGCCTGGAACCTAACTTGCCGTATCAGTGGGGCCCTACTGTATACGTATTTTACTTTTTTTAATGCCTAGTTAAACTGTTAGCTTAATATATTTTATTGTAAAATTGTTATCTGGCATCTGTATGCATTTATAAGTAGAAAAAATGACGTTCTGCTTTCTGGCTATGTCAGCTTTCCGGCGGTAGTCTGAACTTAACCTGCAATATAAGTGGGGCCCTACTGTACAAATGTAAAAAAGAATAATAAGTGGATTATACATTTCTTGTTTGAAGACTTAATCTGTATAAATATACAAGAGTTTTTTTGTTACCAAATCTGTTAATAAAGCTATATACTGTATCTATACTGTACTAGTACCACTGCTCCTAAAGGGTTGAAGGAAGGAAGAGGGGAGAGAAGGAGGGACAGAGATAAGGAAGTTTGGGAATAAAGGAAAGGAAGTAATGAGGAAGCGGTAAAAATAAGAGAGTTAAAGAGTAATAATGAAAGGGAGGGAAAGAGCAGAGTAAAAACAGAAAAGAGGGGAGGAAAACAGGGAAGGAGGAAAAGTGACAGGAGAGGAGGAAGTATAATGAGTCAAAAAAAAAAGCAAGCAAAAGGGGCAGGGGAAAAAAAAAGAGAGACAATTATGGATAATGTGGAAAACATATTATAGGTGAAAAATAGGGTGTATTTACACCACAAGGGAGATTTGTATAACAAACTGTTGGAAAAAAATGCTGCTACTTTAACTAAAATAAGAAAGCAATATATCCCACCTTGCCTTTTCATCTTTCTTTCTTTCTGAGTACCGTAATATGTGAGTATCTTGAAGGCTGGGCACCACTTCTTGAACTCCATCTCCCAGTTGAGCATGACAGAAGTGGGCACCACAATAAGGTGCGGTCCCCAATTGCTTTTTTCACATGCAAGGTGTGCTAGAAGTGATATTGTCTGAATAGTCTTACCCAAACCCATCTCATCAGCAAGAATACCTATGAAAACAGAAATAACAAAATATTAACATAAACTCATCTAACACAAAACTGCTTTAAAATTTTTATTCCAAAGTTAACTGACAAAACTATTAAAAATATACTTTAGATAAAATACCATTTAACTTCTTTTCAAACATGGTGGTGAGCCAGTCCAAGCCTACATGCTGGTACTCTCGCAAAGTATGCTTCAGCAAGCTGGGAATAGGTGTGGTCACTGAAGTTGATGATAATGTGAATCCCTTAGGTTGTAGAGCTTCTGCTACAGCTGAAGCATCTTCAAGTTCCTTGTCTGCCTTTTCACTGGCAACCTTGGAATCCTTTTCTAGATTTTCTTTCATAAGTGTTTCCAGGCCTAGACTATGTTCCTCCTCCTCCTCTTCTTCCTCCTCCACTTCCTCCTCATCGCTCTGCATTTCTTCATCACTGCATTCATCTTCCTTCTCTGATTCTGGTTTCCCTTCTAGTTCTTCAACTTCCATCTCATCATCATCATCTCACTGACATCAACCTCATCATCATCACCATCATCACTACCACCATCTTCGGATTCTTCTTCCATTGGCTCAGAATTGGCAGCTAATTCTGCATATTTTTTTCTTAGCTCTTCTACAGAAAGTTCATTTTCATCCTGAAATATGTATGAAGCATAAGTACCAAGCACAGTAAAGAAAGTCCATATTAAATCTAATTCACAAGAAGCAGATGCTGTATTCTGATTATGCAAACACAATTAATTAGTGAAGCAATCAACTCTACTTGAGCTCTGTCATGAAAGTTTTGATATAATAATTAATAATGCCATTAAAGCATGAAACTAAGTACCTGAGGAAAGTGGAATTAAGTGCCAAGTTAAAGGACTGATTTTGAAACTCACATTTTGGGCCAGATTATTTTCCAAGACGAAGCAAGTTGAAACATTCAACTACGCCTTGAAAAACTCAGACAAAATATAGAACCCTTCACAGATTTTAACCCTTTCAGGGACCTAAACCCGCAATCTGAAACTTGCTCTCAATGTTCCAAATTTTCCAGCCCCCCAAAATTACAATTTTTTTCCTTATGAAATGGTAGAGAATCTTTTACCGAAGGTAATGACACCAAAAGTATGAAATTTGATGAAAATCTTGTGGAATTACGCTGGCACAAAGTTAGCAGTCTCAGCACAATTACACACAAGCAATTTTACCCATTGAGTCCTATTTTATGCCAATTCCATTGTTCCAGTCGACCAAGTTATTAGCTATTTCACTCGTATGCCTTCCATTCTATTCACTGAGCACAAGAAACCAACCATTCAACTGCCCAATAAAGTAATCAGCATTTGGTAATTTGGCCAATTTCACACAAAATTAAAAAATTACAATTTAAAAATAGAGTCCATAATAAACAATGTAGACATTCCTGGTACTGAAACAATATTTACTCTGTTCATTACTGATGTCCCGAGGCCCCTCCTATATTATACTTGCTTTCCATTTTGAATTCTTAGTCATACACAAAAATAGAAGATTTATTCTATTTTTCAGACAATAATATATAACCAGGAAAGATTGTCCATGGTTTACATTGTCTCAATAACTGAATCAAACCTATAAAACAAACCAAGGGTTGTAGGGGGCTTCACCCGTCCTCTGTAATATCGACTTTGAGTTATTTTAAACTGTACACACTGTCACAGTTTTGTTTTTTCCATTATGCACTGCGTAGGGCAGGATTTTTTTTTTATATGGTGCACACTCACTGCAGAGACCCATTCTCTCATATCTTGGCCAAAACTTATCACTCACAGCTTACTGGGTGAGCTGAGCTTATCACGTAGTACATGATGGACCCTGAGCTCAAAGCTGTGATACTATGGCATGGAACCTGAAAGGGGTAAACCCTTTCACTGTTGGAACCCCCATAATTAAAAATACTGACAATGTCAGATCTTAAAAAAAAGTCTGAAATGGTAAAGAATCTTTTTCTGAAGTAATGACATTAACCCTTTGACTGTTTCGGTCATATATATACGTCTTATGAGCCACTGTTTCGGACGTATGTAAACGCCTAAATTCTAGCGGCCTCAAATCAAGTGGGAGAAAGCTGGTAGGCCCACATGTGAGAGAATGGGTCTGTGTGATCAGTGTGCGCAGTATAAAAAAAATCGGGCAGCCAGTGGTGCATTGTGGGAAAGCCATTTCAGTAGTCCATCTTCA
Source organism: Cherax destructor (assembly GCA_009830355.1). Classification (NCBI taxonomy): domain Eukaryota; kingdom Metazoa; phylum Arthropoda; class Malacostraca; order Decapoda; family Parastacidae; genus Cherax; species Cherax destructor. Next base: position 117,148 of record WNWK01002032.1, on the reverse strand, counting down.
GCATGCCTAGCGGTAAGAAATATCTGACTCCCCGGCGAATCTGGGACTCTTCTCTTCCCCAGTGATAGCTCTAACACAGATGGAAGTGTCTCTGAAGATGAATTTCATGGTTTTGAGGAGTTTGTGACCGAAAGCAATGCCCAGGATACCAGAAGGAAGGAAGGAAGAAAGAAAGTAAGAAAGGAAGGAAGAGATGAGAGGAAGGAAGGAAGGAAAGAAGAGATGAGAGGAAGGAAGGAAGAAGAAGGCAGGAAGGAGGAAAGGAAGGAAGGAAGTAAAGGAAGGAAGGAAAGAAGAAAGGAAGTAAGGAAGAAAGAAAGAAAGGAAGGAGATGAGAGGAAGGAAGGAACAAAAGAAGTAAGAAAGGAAGGAATGAAGGAAGAAAGGAAGGCAGGAAGGAAGAGATGAGAGGAAGGAAGGAAGAGATGAGAGGAAGGAAGGAAGGAAAGAAATAAGAAAGGAAGGAACGAAATAAGGAAGAAAGGAAGCTAGGAAGGAGGTTGTGGGGAAGAAGACATGGGTCCCCTTTTGTGTTGACAGGTTGACAGCAGTGAGGGTGGTGAGTAATGGTATAATATGTCATTTTGACAGCTGCCTTACCCTGACTCAGCAAATTTAGATGTCCACACACACACAACTTCATGCTAAGGAAGTGATGAAAGTGTCCAGTCATTATATATGTGTATACAGTAGTGAAGTATGATAGATTAAGAAATGTGTAAATACATCTTTAGTCATTTATTATATGTGTATAATCGAAGTTTATATAATAGAACAATAGTAATAAAAAATTTTTTTGCATTGTTGGTTTGTGTAAACAAGTTCTGTAAACAATATAATAATAATAATGTTTGTGCAGTTATTGTGTTGCATACAACGAGTGTATATATGTACACAGCACCTTACTTTGGTCTCACAGGCCACATAAGTTACTTGGAAAAAAAATACAGTGGACCCCCGAGTAACGAACACCCGGAAATCGTACAGTGGACCTCGGTAATCGAAACTGTTAATGAAAAATCGTTACCAAAGCTTTTTCGGATCGGATAGCGAAAAACTCGGTTAGTGAAACGTATTAGACGTGTCCGCCTGCTCCGCGCCTGGCCTGCGCAAGACGCCAGTGTAGCGTTGTTTACCATTGAGAGAACATTACCCAGCGCGCTCTTTCAAACATTCACAATACATTTGGTGTCTTTTTTGGTGGTTTAGTGATTGTCACTGTGAAATAAGTCACCATGGGTCCAAAGAAGCTTCCTAGTGACACCCCTGTGGTAGCATTCATGCAGGGAGTGTAGCATTCATGGAGGGAGTGTAGCATTCATGCAGGGAGTGTAGCATTCATGCAGAGAGTGTAGCATTCATGCAGGGAGTGTAGCATTCATGCAGAGGAGTGTAGCATGCAGGTAGCATTGCAGGGAGTGTAGCAGTCATGCAGGGAGTGTAGCAGGCATGCAGGGAGTGTAGCATTCATGCATCATGCAGGGAGTGTAGCAGGCATGCAGGGAGTGTAGCATTCATGCATCATGCAGGGAGTGTAGCAGGCATGCAGGGAGTGTAGCAGACATGCAGGGAGTGTAGCAGACATGCAGGGAGTGTAGCATTCATGCAGGGAGTGTAGCATTCATGCAGGGAGTGTAGCATTCATGCAGGGAGTGTAGCATTCATGCAGGGAGTGTAGCATTCATGCAGGGAGTGTAGCATTCATGCAGGGAGTGTAGCATTCATGCAGGGAGTGTAGCATTCATGCAGGGAGTGTAGCAGGCATGCAGGGAGTGTAGCAGGCATGCAGGGAGTGTAGCAGGCATGCAGGGAGTGTAGCATTCATGCAGGGAGTGTAGCATTCATGCAGGGAGTGTAGCATTCATGCAGGGAGTGTAGCATTCATGCAGGGAGTGTAGCATTCATGCAGGGAGTGTAGCAGGCATGCAGGGAGTGTAACAAGCATGCAGGGAGTGTAGCATTCATGCCCCTGTAATCCTCCCTATCCTCCAGATGCCTGCATGTCTCTTCAATAAAGGTAAGTAAATGTTATTTATATTTTATTTTTGGTGAATATTTTTTTGTGGAACGGATTAATTGTATTTACATTATTTCTTATGGGAAATAAGGGTTCGGATTACGAAAGATTCAGATTAAGTAATAGCTCCTGGAATGGATTCATTTCGTTAACCGAGGGTCCACTGTATAATATTGTAAGTGCTTTTGGAAGTGTATTTTTGGGGGTCTGAAATAGACTAGCCAACGTGACATTAATCCTTAAGGGAGTAAATTTGTTCGGTAATGGCACTTGAGCAGGCTTCTGGAATGAAGTTTTTTCATTACTCGGGGGTCCACTGTATTGGAAAATACAAGAAACCTTCGAATAAGTGTACCGGTGAGCGGCATGCGCCGCTGTTGTCATACACGGCTCATTTTCTGCCAACTTTACGGCTCCATAGCTCAGTAAGTATTGATCGTAAAAAAAAAATTTTTTAGAATGAAAACAATCAGAAAAATAATCTTAACATTTTGAGATTTTTTTTTTTCGAATATTTTGCGACAACAGGAGAGCACTCCTGTTGTGACAGTCAAGGGTTAAAATACAAAAAATTGACAGAAAACTTCTGAAATTATGCAGGCACAGTCAGCAGTATGGGCACAATTTATGCATTCACAATTTTGCTCACTGAGTCCTATTTAACCCTTCTGGGGTCCATGCCATAATGTCATGGCTTTGAGCTCATGATATGTCATAATACAGTGGACCCCCGAGTTTCGGTCACCTCGGAAATCGTACAATTATGTAAGTACAGTGGTCCCTCCGTTTTCGTGCTTAACCCTTTGACTGTTTCGGACGTATATATACGTCTTACGAGCCAATGTTTCGGACGTATTTATACGCCTAAATTCTAGCGGCCTCAAATCAAGCAGGAGAAAGCTGGTAGGCCCACATGTGAGAGAATGGGTCTGTGGTCAGTGTGCGCAGTATAAAAAAAATCCTGCTGCAAGCAGTACATAATGAAAAAAAAAAACTGACCGTGTTTTTGAATTAAAACGCCGTCTTTGAGGTGTATTTTCGTATAGTATTTATGGTTGTATTCCCTTTTTCATGGTCTCATTTGATAGAATGGAAAACATGTTACAGGAATAGAGATGATTTTGATTAGTTTCATGATGTAAACGATCTTGAAATTGAGCTCAAAGTAGCAGAAATGTTCGATTTTTGCCAATGTTCAGAAGTAAACAAATCACACCATGCGTCCAATACACATCAACTGGTGAGTCTAATATTCTTTCACAAGTGCACAGATATTATTTATACAGTTTTTACAATAATGCAATAGTCTGCATAACAATAAATCTTTATTTTTTGTGTGAATAAAAAATCAAAATAGAAAGAAAGAGTAATGTAAGAGGGGCCTAAAGACATGACTAATGAACAGATAACATCATATTTTAGTGCTAGGGATGTCTGCATTGTTTATTCTGGACCCTATTTTTAAATTGACATCTTTTTTATTTTGCATGAAATTGGCGAAATTGCCATTTTCTGACCACTTTATTGGGTAGTTGAAATCGGTAAATTGGTGATTTCTTGTACTCAATCGATAGAACAAATGGAGTTCTAAAGAAATAGCTATGAGTTTGGTCGACTGTCCCAATGGAATTGGCCTAAAATAGGGCTCAAAGTCGGCGAAATCGCCGATGCGTATATATCACTGACATCGCTAACTTTGCGAGAGCGTAATTCCGTACGTTTTCAATCAAATTTCATACTTAGAATGACAGTTTCAGAATGGGGCCTTCGACAGTCAAAGGGTTAATCCGTTCCTGAGGGATGCACTAAAACTGAAACACACGAAAACTGAAACCATTTTCCCCATAAGAAATAATGGAAATTCAATTAATCCGTTCCAGAAACCCATAAGTTTGGAAAAAAAAATTGGGGGGGCCTTAACCCTTTGGGGGTCGACAGGCCTTCTCAGGAAAGTGTTCCTGGGGTCGAAATTTTTTTGGAAAAAAAAAAACAAATTCTTATGAAATGATAGAAATCTTTTTCCGATCATAACGCCACCAAAATTATGAAATTTGATCGAAAACTAACGGAATTATGCTTTAGCGAAGTTGGCGGTAGCCATGACACTTACGCATCGGCGATATTGCCCAATTTGAGCCCTATTTTCGACAAATTCCAATGTTTCAGTCTCGTAAAACTATAGCTATTTCTATAGAACTCCATTTGTTCTATCGATTGAGTACAAGAAACTGCCTATTTACCAATTTCATCTACCTAGAATAGTGGTCAGAAAATGGCAATTTTCCAATTTCACACAAATTTCAAACGATGCCAATTTCAAAATAGGGTCCAGAATAAACAAGGCAGACATTCCTGGCACTAAAATAACATGTTCTCTGTTCATTAGTCACGTCTCCAGGCCCCTTTCCTTACTTTTGCTTTTCATTTTGAATTTTTATTCTCACAAAAATAGAAGATTTACTGTTATGTATACAACTGCATCATTGTAAAAATGGTACAAATAATATCAGAGCACTTGTGCATGAATATAAGACTCGCCAGTTGATGTGTATTGGAGGCATGGTGTGATTTGTTTACTCTTAAACATCGTCAAAAATCGAACATTTTCGCTACTTTGAGCTCAATTTCAAGGTACTTGTCATTGTCATACCAATCAAAATCATCTCTATTTCTGTTATATATCTTCCATTCTATCAAATGAGACCAAGAAAACGAGAATACATCAATATATACCATACGAAAATCGACTGCAAAGTCGCTGTTTTAATCGAAAAAAACAGTCAGTTTTTTTTCTCTCATTATGCAGTGTGTACTGCAGGATTTTTTTTATACTGCGCACACTGACCACACAGACCCATTCTTTCATATGTATGCCTACCAGATGTTTTCTGCTTAAATTGAGGCCGCTAGAATTTGGGCGTACTAGTACGGCACCAAACCCTGCTCGTAAAACGTACTAGTACGGCACCGACCCCCAAAGGGTTAAAGATAAATATACATGCACAAATGAATAAAATGAATGTGGCACTTACCTTTATTGAAGACTGATGTTGCTGGATGGAAGAGAGGGAGGAGGGGAGAGGGAAAAGACCCTATTTTTTAGAAGGGGAATCCCCCTCCATAAGGACTCTAAGTACCAAGTCCTCATCTGGGGTCACTTCCCTTCTTTGTCTTTTAATCCCACTAGGACCAGCTTGAGAGTCACTGCACACCTGTGGCACTAAATATCTCTCCAGAGAGCTCTGTGTCTGGCGGCTCTTTAAAATGTCCCTAAAATGGGACATGGCATTGTCATTGTAAAAGTAGCCAGCACGGATTGCAACATCTTTCTCAGGGTGATGTTCCTCCACAAATGAATGCACCCTACTCCACATTGCACAAATCTCCTTAATCACTGAAGCAATTTCCTGAGTTGTCGTTTGATGATGTTGCAGCTCAAGCTCTTGCAGCTCTTCAGTGGTTAGAACTTCATTGTGGTCCTCCACCAACTCTTCCACATCTTCGCCACTCACATCCAACCCCATGCAATTCCCCAATGCCACAATACTTTCCACAACTTCCATAGGCTTCTCAGGATCAGCCCCAAACCCTTCAAAATCCCTCTCTGGGACACAATCTGGCCACAACTTTCTCCAAGCAGAGTTCATCATCCTGGAAGTCACTCCCTGCCAAGCTTTATCTATAAGGCCTATGCAATGGAAGATATCGAAGTGATCCTTCCAGAACTCTTTTAGGGTCAATTTAGTGTCATTGGTCACATCAAAGCACCTTTAAAACATTGCTTTGGTGTACAGTTTTTTGAAGTTTGCAATGACCTGCTGGTCCATGGGCTGGATGAGAGAAGTGGTGTTAGGAGGCAAGAACTTCACTGTTACAAATTTGAAATCCTTAGACATTTGGTCTTCCAAGTCTTGAGGATGACCAGGAGCATTGTCCATTACCAGGAGGCACTTAAGTGGCAATTTATTGTCCAATAGATATTTCTTCACACTGGGGCCAAACACTTGATTAAACCATTCCAGGAAAATTTCCCTAGTGACCCATGCCTTAGCATTAGACTTCCAAAACACACACAATTTACTCTTGTCAACACTGTAGTTCTTGAACACTCTGGGATTTTCAGAGTGATACACCAGTAAAGGCTTCACTTTGAAATCCCCACTAGCGTTACCACACAACATTAGAGTTAAAGTCGCGCACAAATTTTTCAGCCCCTTGTTTATGTGAACTGGCACCCTCACCATGCCTTACAACACTGTGTATGCCACTTCGCTTCTTAAATTTTTCGAACCTGCCTTTGCTGGCCTTAAATTCATCATCATTATCACTGGTTCCAGGCATTTTCTTGACAAGATCGGTATGCAACTGCCTTGCTTTTTGACGTATGATGGATTGCACAACACTATCACCCGCTAGCAGTTTTTGGTTTATCCACAGTAACAACAATTTCTCCATATTTTCTATTGTTTGTGATCTCTGTTTCGTTATTGTATTCACCCCTTTCGCAACATTAGCTTTAGTGATTGCTTTTCTCTTATACACAATGGAACCGATGGTTGTTGGGGCTTTCTTGTATATCCTGGCGAGCTCGGCAATACATACACCACTATCATATTTTTCTATTATTTCTTTCTTCAGTTCTATGGTGTTCCTCACTTTCTTTACCAAAGAAGTGGCACTAGGAGCTTTCTTTGGGCCCGTGGTAGCTTATTTAGTAGTCACACACAATAATCAAGGCCCAAAAACAATGAATTGTTAATAAATGTTTTATATAAACTCCTGGGGTGATGTTCACTCAAGCGTAAACAATGCTAGACTGCGTGACAATGTGCGTGGGTGGCGGCCTACGGCCTTTGTATGTGCGCGGCACTGGTGGACAGGTTCCGGACCAAGCACGAAAATGGAGGGAATCACACAAAAACAGAGGTAAATTTTCCCCGAAAAAACTGCACGAAAACTGAAACACACGAAAACAGAGATACACGAAAACATGTATCTAATATTGTGAGTGCTTTTGTAAGTGAATTTTTGGGGGTCTGAATGGACTAACCTACTTGACATTAGTCCTTAACCCGTAAACGGTCCAAATGTATATATACGTTTACTACGCCAGTGCCCGAATATTTTGAAAAAAAAAAAATTTTTTTTTTTTTGTTTATAGAAATAAAAGAGCACATTTTTCTAAGTGCTATGGGATGAAAAAATTTTTTAGGCTCAGTACTTACCGATATATGAGGCTGAGAAGTTGGCACTGGATGCTCACCTGACGGCAACATCGAGTCCTGCCGCTTGCAGAAGTGTTGCCGATATACAATTTTCCTCGTTTTTATATTATTTTATATAATTTTTATGTTCTGATAATTACAATTTATAGTAGTTCTTTGTTCTAAGACTAATATTAGGTAGTGAAATTGTACTCAAATTGTCACAAACACACTTGACAGGTGGACATTTACACCTGCCTTGGTCATTTACTATTGTCTAGGAATATATTCAAAGTATTTATAGGTCCCAGCAATGTTTTGAATACGTTGGAGTATATAATAATAATAAGAATAGGAATAATAATAAGAATAATGAAAATAATAATAAGAATAAGAATAATAAGTTCCCTTGAAGCATGATGTAAAACAAGTCAGTCCACTGCTGACAGTGATAAGATAAGATAATTGGTGACATTTGATGAGTGTACGCGAGGGTGCAGTGATACGATAGGATAAGGGGTGACATTTGATGAGCATTCCCCTCTGTTTTCACTGTTACACAAACATATCTGTTTGTCTATCTGTCTGCCAAGCTCTCTATCTGTGTCAGTCAAGCTCTCTGTCTGTCTGTCTGTCAAGCTCTCTCTGTGTCAATCTCTCTCTCTGTCTGTCAAGCTCTCTCTCTGTCTTTCAAGCTCTCTGTCTGTCTTTCAAGCTCTCTGTCTGTCTGTCAATCTCTCTGTCTATCTGTCAAGCTCTCTGTCTATCTGTCTGTCAAGCTCTCTGTCTATCTGTCCGTCTAGCATCTAGCTCTCCCGTCTCAGAGAGATCCACTCCTGAACCAACATGTCTGGTTCCTGAGCAAGTGTAAATACGTATTTGCCAGTCATGTTTACACATTATCTCTACAAACACTTTGTCTGGATTTTTTTTGGGTTATCTTAGGAAATTTACACTATGTATAATTGTATTTGTGTACCTGTGAGACACAGATAGACAGAGTCAGATAGAGATAGACAGAGACAGATAGACAGGCATAGGTTTTAAGACATTCTGAAAGGATGTTGCACATGGGTTATTATCAAGGTTTTTGATATTTCCTCGACCACTAATGGCCATATCCACCTCAGAGCCACTAAACTCGGGGTCACCATCACTTTCCACTTAAAATGGGAGAGTTAATACTATATGACATCAGTGAATCCCATGTGTTTGCTCTAGCTGGCGCTCAATTGAACTGGTCCTCCCACAAGGTACTAAGTGGTCCCAGATTTTTTAATACAGCGCACACCAAGGGCTAAGACCCATTCTATGCTGACCAGGCATCTCAGGCCAATTGTGCCAAATTTGGAGGCAGGAAAAATAAAACGTAAATATACGTTTGGGGCAGTAGCGGTACTAACGTATTTATACGTTTGGACCGTTTACGGGTTAAGGGAGTAAATTCGTTTGGTAATTCCACTTGAGCAGCCTTCTGGAATGAATTATGACTGAAACTCAGGAGTCCACTGTATTGTGCTTTTGAGCTCATGGTCTGTGCCATATCATGGCTCTGGGCTCATGGTCCATGCTGTTATAAAATGCATAAATTTTATTTGTTTTAAATTTAATGCAAGAGGG